>JAOANR010000255.1:0-521628 GCA_030278955.1 Hygrophila difformis | reverse complement strand
GTCAAAGGAGATTTCTCTATCGTGGACCCTCAATGTGACTCTTCCAGATGTAGCATCAATCAATGCACCGCCAGTGGCCAGAAACGGGCGTCCCAAGATAAGTGGCATTTCAGAGTCCTCTTCAATGTCAAGGATGATGAAGTCAACCGGGAAAGAATTTGGCCGGTTTTGACCACCACATCCTTGAGGATTCCTACGGGTTTGGTGATTGATCTGTCTGCCAGTTGCAGTTTCATCTTGACTGGTTCAATCTCTCCGAGCCTTAGGCGGATTGCCATGGCTAGAGGCATCACGTTGATGCTGGATCCTAAATCACATAACCCCATACTCACTTTGGCCTTTCTAATTTGTACTGGCAATGTGCAACATCCAGGGTCTTCTTTCTTTTCGGGCAGTTTCCTCTGAACTATGGCACTGCATGTGCTGTTGAGAACAATCACCTCCTCCTGCTCTACCTGCCTTTTCCCTGAAATCAATTCTTTCAAGAACTTAGCATAGGCGGGCATTTCTAAAATCATTTCCACGAGAGGAATGGTTATCTCTACAGACTTTAATCGTTCCAGAAATTTCTTGAATTTAAGGTCATGTTCCTTATTTTTAAGACGTGCAGGGTATGGCACCCGTGGCATGTACTTATTATTATCAATTTTTGGTGGTAAAGAGAAGGAAGTTGTACCTTCACCCATACCCTTTTAGCTTCAATTGCAGCTTCAGCCTGCGGATTAATTGCATCTGATTTGTTCTTTACCAGTTCAACACTTTCATCTCCTTCAATCTTTTCCTGTTCCTTCTCAATCTTCACTGATTCTTTTCCTTTCACAGCTTTCTTCTTCCCGGATCCAACGTTTCCTTTCAGAGTCTTGCCTCCCCGCAATGTGATTGCTTTACACTGCGGGTTGGTTTCAGTGCTGCTTGGTAGTGTTCCCTTCCCCTTGTTCTGCAACTCCTTAGCGAACTGGGTGACCTGCGTCTCCACATATTTGATCGATGACTGCAACTGCTGGTTTATCTCCCTTTGATTGGAAATAAAATCGGTCATCAAATTCTCCAGGCGGGATGGTGGCTTTTGGTTGTATTGCTGATTCTGGTCAGGTTGGGCTTGGAAGTTTTGGAAATTCTGGCCTTGGTTTTGGTTGGGCCTCTGTTGGATATGGGGCAGAAAGTTCTGATTCTGATTCTGGAAGTTTTGTACTCTCTACTGAACGAATCCTTGGTTCTGAGGTCTGAAGTTCTGCTGAGGATTTTGGTTTGCAAACTGGGTAGGCTGACTTGGCTGTGACAACAAATGCGCATTAAGTGCATTGTTGTTGGAATAGGAGAGGTTAGGGTGGCGATTCTGGTAGTTCCCTGCGTAGTTGCAGCTTTCGGTAGCTATTTGTTGGCACGTGTCAGTTGGATGTGGTCCCTGACATAGCCCACAAATTACTCCCGATTGCTGTGTTTGCACTTGGCTAGATGAAGCTCCTGCCTGAGAAGTGCCTGCTCCCTTTCCTTTTTCCTGACCTAGCTGTATTGCAGCCACCTGTTCCTGCAATTTTTCGAAATCTGTCTTTCCTTCACTCACAGCAAAAACTTTTCTAGCAGGGTCCACTTTCCTCTCATCAGTGTTCAATACAGATCTACTGACAGACATTGTCTCAATCTTTTCCCAGGCTTGGTCCATGGGCAAATGGAGTAAATGTCGTCCGCCTGCAGCGTCCAACATCGTTCTCCATGGGTGGGTGAGCCCTCCATAGAATTTCCTCAGTTGCTCCCATGGCTGATATCCGTGTTGGGGGCATCGCCTCAAGAGGCTGGAGAACCTCTCTTTTGCGTCATACAATGACTCGTCCGCCTTCATCTTGAACTCTCCAATCTTGGCTCGTCTTTCTTCTATCTTTGATTCAGGAAAATACTTCAACAGAAAACTCCTTACCAAGTCTGCCCAGGTGCTCCTCTGATTTATAGGCAATGATTTATACCAATCCCTGGCACCACTAAACAAAGAAAAAGGAAACAGCATCAGTCTTATAGCATCAGGTGAGACTCCCTGATTTTTTATTGTATCGCAGAGCTCCAGGAAGGTTTGGAGATGGTCATGAGGATCCTAATGATTTGCACCGCAGAATTGGTTGTTTTGCACCGAGTTAATGAGTGTCGGTTTGAGCTCGAAGTTGTGTGCAGGAAATTGTGCTCTTCCATGCCTATCCAGGTAAGGCTCCACGATCGGCTGCATGAAATCAGCTGCTGTCTGCTGTTGTTGATTTCCGTGTTCAGCTTAGTTTTGGTATTGCAGATGGTAGTTAGGATTCTGCTGGAACATATTTTCAGGATCATGAGGGTTGTTTTGAAACTGGTCTTGATTGAAGGCTTGATTCTGGTATTGCTGGTTTTGAATATTTTGGTTTTGGTGGTTATATTGGTTAAGGGGTGGTGGCGGTTGTTGGTGGAATTGCTGATACTGTTGCTGATTGAGGTTAGGTAGATTTTCCTCCTCGTTAGCGCAATTCGGATGTTCTACTATCGCCCCATCAGCTCCATTACCAGGGTTATTTGGTGGTTGGTCGTGGATGGGTGGTTGGTTTATGGGTAAGATCGGGGGAATGTTCTGGTTATCTTCCATGTCTGATAGATCACTGCTTGTAGTTCCGGGCGAGGTACGAGTCTGTGCCTCCTGCTCTTTCCTTCTTTTGGCTTGGGCCCTTAATTGTCGAGCAGTCCTTTCTATTTCTAGATCGAACGGTAACTCAGGCAATGTGTCCTTTCTCCGTTGCATAAGCAGTTTGTATCACGATTTGACAGCACCTGCACAACCCCAGGTTAGTAACGGTTTAAGAATATATACAAAAACTATCTATGAGTAAATCAGGAGTGTAATTCTCTTAATAAACGGCGCAGCATCCTCCCCGGCAACGGCGCCATGAAACTTTTGACAATTTCCCACTATATGAGTATTTTCTGAAAAATAATAATCTCGGTTTAATTTTATTTAATGAAACCAAATTATGCATATGGAGTTGGGATTAAGGATATATTTATAGGTTGTCACGTTTTTATATACTCATGTACGAAACTGTGGCCCGAAAGCGCGCGGTGTCAAAAATTGCAATAATTTGTAGGTAAGTCCGGATCGTTCACTGGAGGATGTGCGATAGAAGCAGGGCCCACGTCGTTTACTAATATTTTCCACTCGGTTACTCGATTCAAGCTTTGCATTGGTTTTTAACAACTACTTGACATTAATTTAAACTATACTATGGAAGCAATTAAAGCTATTCTACAAAGCACAATAAAATTAGTCTATAAAGCAATTAAATTTATTCTAAGAAAGCAATAAGAATTATGCTAAGAAAGCGGATAAATTTATTCTATGAAAGCAGATTTAAAATGTGACACAAGGGACAGGAAGGAAATAATAAAGATTGGATAAGATTTCAGATGAGACACAAGTAAACTTCCATTTTTGTTACACAGATCTTTGCTTGGGATAATTCATCAGTTAGCTAACTCTCATGCTTTCTAGACTATGTTCCCTTTAACAGACAGGTACTTACAGTTAGAATTTACATGCTCTTAAGAACTCAACTTCTAAGATACCACAGATTAATAACTGCCCCTGCTGAGGTATGTTATTCCTCCATGGTGGATAAACAACACCTAACACATCATTAGTTGACATGCCAAGTACTCCTATCATCCCCCTTGTCACACCCAAAGTCCAAATTAACTCCCGAACCAATCCATAACTCTTAAACCTTACAACCGGCGGCTAACCTCTAATTCTTCCGAGTGACCTCTATGAAAGCATTTTAAAGAAAGCGGTAAAGAAAGCAGTAAAGAAAGCATTTAAAAAAACTATCACTCGGAAGTCTTAAAAGCTATCTCATTCCGTTAGTATAAAAGAGCCCCTGGTCTTGGTGACCAGATGCAGATTTAGAACTTCCCAAATATCAGTAAGCCACAGGGCTTATAACATCCGGTTAGTTATGAGATACAAACTGAGTGGAACAGACCTGTGAAGATCTATTCCGAATGTACTCACTCAAGACTCAATTCTAGGCTTTGGCGGGAAAAGACAGTAGTTGAAAGAATACTCAACCCTACCTTAGAAATTAACCAAGGCCTTTATGTTTTTCCTCTAGTATTATTTATCACATCTTATTCGAATCCAAGCGGACACTGATTTGATGCAATACTTAATAGAAGATTTCCAACACACAGCAATTTTGAGAGACAAATTGATATTTGAAAACCATTCCCTACACAGGTACTAAATTCTCAATTAAAACACAGATCCTTTCAGTCTAGATGAGACCTAATCGCTGACTCTGCTTCTAAGTTCTCAAAATCAACCCCCAGTAGAAGATGAGTTAATCATAAATGTGAATCTATCCCTTACTCAGATCCGGATTTTATAAAGTGATTTTTGTGGAAATTTATTATGCACATCTGATTAAGATCAAGACTTCTATGTCCAAGGAGAAGGATCTCCAAAATATTATAGACCACAATAACTACATAATATTATCATGCATACATGTATATGAGAAGTAAAATAAAATACCCCAAAATATATGGTGGGGTTAGACAGAATTTGATACACAAAGATGGATTAGCCATGTGGAAAGAAGAATTTGGCCAAAAAGAGTGCCAGAAATACTTGAGGTTATCCGGACTGCAAACATCTGCTATCCGGTTCCCAAGTATTCCAGATGGAATGATTTTTAGACAGTAAGGATCCCTTAATGACAGTGATCGCTATCATCGAAAGTCCTACTGTCCCTGAATGAGGAAAAACCCACATGTTTTCTTACTATAGTATTACTATAACAGTGTTGATCGACACTGTCTAATATTACCACAGCTTGAAATTCAGGTTTGAAATTAAGATAAAGAAGAGAAAACTGTATCTAATTAGGAATTGGCTGAGTGGCTAATCGTTATCCCCGTGAAGGGACCTTTTTGCCGTAGCTTCCACCAATCACTAATCAGACCATGCAAAATAACGAGTAATAATTAATACACAGAGGACGAGCTAATCGTTATCCCGGTGAAGGGACCTTTTTGCCAACATTGATCTGTGATATTCCTTATTACCCATTCATACACACAATAAACAGAAAAAATGAATTTAACAAAATATTTTTGGTACTGTGTGAGTGTTAATCACACAATAATTGAGACACTAATGGGTTGAGATGTGTAATGGATAAAGTTAGATGTAATGGGCCTAAGCCCAATACACCCATGCAACTTACACGAATCAAGAAATAAAATATTTTTGAAGTTTTAAAATAGAAGGAGGAGGTCAATTCGGTCTACTAAGTAAAGTGCAATATAGACCGAATTGACGATGCATGAGGAATGAAGCATTAACTTACCCAATTAATCCTTGCAAAGATATGAAACATCATCTAATTCGAATTGTCGAATTTCAATTCGGTTTACACCGAATTGCTTCGACAATTCGAATTAGATCTGTGTTTAGACCGAATTGCTTCAACAATTCGGTTTAGACCGAATTGCTTCGACAATTCGAATCAGACCTGTGAAGATCTATTCCGAATGTACTCACTCAAGACTCAATTCTAGGCTTTGGCGGGAAAAGACAGTAGTTGAAAGAATACTCAACCCTACCTTAGAAATTAACCAAGGCCTTTATGTTTTTCCTCAAGTATTATTTATCACATCTTATTCGAATCCAAGCGGACACTGATTTGATGCAATACTTAATAGAAGATTTCCAATACACGGCAATTTTGAGAGACAAATTGATGTTTGAAAATCATTCCCTACACAGGTACTAAATTCTCAATTAAAACACAGATCCTTTCAGTCTAGATGAGACTTAATCGCTGACTCTGCTTCTAAGTTCTCAAAATCAACCCCTAGTAGAAGATGAGTTAATCATAAATGTGAATCTATCCCTTACTCAGATCCGGATTTTATAAAGTGATTTTTGTAGAAATTTATTATGCACATCTGATTAAGATCAAGACTTCTATGTCCAAGGAGAAGGATCTCCAAAATATTATAGACAACAATAACTACATAATATTATCATGCATACATGTATATGAGAAGTAAAATAAAATACCCCAAAATATATGGTGGGGTTAGACAGAATTTGATATACAAAGATGGATTAGCCATGTGAAAAGAAGAATTTGGCCAAAAAGAGTGCCAGAAATACTTGAGGTTATCCGGACTGCAAACATCTGCTATCCGGTTCCCAAGTATTCCAGATGGAATGATTTTTAGACAGTAAGGATCCCTTAATGACAGTGATCGCTATCATCGAAAGTCCTACTGTCCCTGAATGAGGAAAAACCCACATGTTTTCTTACTATAGTATTACTATAACAGTGTTGATCGACACTGTCTAATATTACCACAGCTTGAAATTCAGGTTTGAAATTAAGATAAAGAAGAGAAAACTGTATCTAATTAGGAATTGGCTGAGTGGCTAATCGTTATCCCCGTGAAGGGACCTTTTTGCCGTAGCTTCCACCAATCACTAATCAGACCATGCAAAATAACGAGTAATAATTAATACACAGAGGACGAGCTAATCGTTATCCCGGTGAAGGGACCTTTTTGCCAACATTGATCTGTGATATTCCTTATTACCCATTCATACACACAATAAACAGAAAAAATGAATTTAACAAAACATTTTTGGTACTGTGTGAGTGTTAATCACACAATAATTGAGACACTAATGGGTTGAGATGTGTAATGGATAAAGTTAGATGTAATGGGCCTAAGCCCAATACACCCATGCAACTTACACGAATCAAGAAATAAAATATTTTTGAAGTTTTAAAATAGAAGGAGGAGGTCAATTCGGTCTACTAAGTAAAGTGCAATATAGACCGAATTGACGATGCATGAGGAATGAAGCATTAACTTACCCAATTAATCCTTGCAAAGATATGAAACATCATCTAATTCGAATTGTCGAATTTCAATTCGGTTTAGACCGAATTGCTTCGACAATTCGAATCAGACCTGTGAAGATCTATTCCGAATGTACTCACTCAAGACTCAATTCTAGGCTTTGGCGGGAAAAGACAGTAGCTGAAAGAATACTCAACCCTACCTTAGAAATTAACCAAGGCCTTTATGTTTTTCCTCTAGTATTATTTATCACATCTTATTCGAATCCAAGCGGACACTGATATGATGCAATACTTAATAGAAGATTTCCAACACACAGCAATTTTGAGAGACAAATTGATGTTTGAAAATCATTCCCTACACAGGTACTAAATTCTCAATTAAAACACAGATCCTTTCAGTCTAGATGAGACCTAATCGCTGACTCTGCTTCTAAGTTCTCAAAATCAACCCCCAGTAGAAGATGAGTTAATCATAAATGTGAATCTATCCCTTACTCAGATCCGGATTTTATAAAGTGATTTTTGTGGAAATTTATTATGCACATCTGATTAAGATCAAGACTTCTATGTCCAAGGAGAAGGATCTCCAAAATATTATAGACCACAATAACTACATAATATTATCATGCATACATGTATATGAGAAGTAAAATAAAATACCCCAAAATATATGGTGGGGTTAGACAGAATTTGATACACAAAGATGGATTAGCCATGTGAAAAGAAGAATTTGGCCAAAAAGAGTGCCAGAAATACTTGAGGTTATCCGGACTGCAAACATCTGCTATCCGGTTCCCAAGTATTCCAGATGGAATGATTTTTAGACAGTAAGGATCCCTTAATGACAGTGATCGCTATCTTCGAAAGTCCTACTGTCCCTGAATGAGGAAAAACCCACATGTTTTCTTACTATAGTATTACTATAACAGTGTTGATCGACACTGTCTAATATTACCACAGCTTGAAATTCAGGTTTGAAATTAAGATAAAGAAGAGAAAACTGTATCTAATTAGGAATTGGCTGAGTGGCTAATCGTTATCCCCGTGAAGGGACCTTTTTGCCGTAGCTTCCACCAATCACTAATCAGACCATGCAAAATAACGAGTAATAATTAATACACAGAGGACGAGCTAATCGTTATCCCGGTGAAGGGACCTTTTTGCCAACATTGATCTGTGATATTCCTTATTACCCATTCATACACACAATAAACAGAAAAAATGAATTTAACAAAATATTTTTGGTACTGTGTGAGTGTTAATCACACAATAATTGAGACACTAATGGGTTGAGATGTGTAATGGATAAAGTTAGATTAATGGGCCTAAGCCCAATACACCCATGCAACTTACACGAATCAAGAAATAAAATATTTTTGAAGTTTTAAATTAGAAGGAGGTCAATTCGGTCTACTAAGTAAAGTGCAATATAGACCGAATTGATGATGCATGAGGAATGAAGCATTATCTTACCCAATTAATCCTTGCAAAGATATGAAACATCATCTAATTCGAATTGTCGAAGCAATTCGGTCTAAACCGAATTGGACAATTCGAATTGATGAAGTCATTCCCTTACTCAAATTTGGACAAAGCATTTACTCCAAAATGAGGGTAATTCGAATTGCCAAGTCAATTCGGTCTAGACCGAATTGGCAATTCGAATTGGTAAGACAAAGAAAATAAACTAAGGCATGAGGAGATGGAATGCATACAATATGGTTTACAAGGTCAATTCGGTGTATGGGAGCAATTCGGTCTAAACCGAATTGCATAGACCGAATTGCTTGTGCACCATATGAGAACAATTTTTTGCTATGTAATTCGGTCTCAAGGGCAATTCGGTCTAACCGAATTGTAGACCGAATTGCCTAGACCGAATTGCATACAAATTTTTATATAAGGAATTTAACAAACATTTTATACCATGCACTTCCATTTTCATGGGCAATTCGGTTGGTTTAGACCGAATTGCCTCAAATCGAATTGCATGCCATTTTTACATAAGTGTATTTTTGTTTTCACAAGTACAAGTTCGGTTTCCACTGTGCGGTTTATGATGGATATGATTTACCAAAACCTTCATTTCACATCAGTGTCACCTCACAACCACACTAGTGAGCATTTTAAGGAAAAATAGCAAGGTACATGTTCAGTAGGCACAAGTATGAATCAAACCCTAATTCTACAAACAAGAAATTCAAGGATTAAAGAGCCTAAAACACTTAAAAATATTAAGAACTACATGCATAAAAATAAGAACACTTACCTTATCTAAGGCAACAATAAACTAAAATTATCTAGAGCAAGAATAGTAAAATAAACCATTAAAACTAATTCTAACAAACCCTAAAAATTATCTAAAACCCAAAAAAACACTCATTTGAAGCTCTAAGGCATAAAAACATACCAAAAACCCACTAAACATGCATTTATTGAGAATGTAAGTCAACTAGAACATAATAAATGCAACCTAGTTGAAACAAGCAAACATTCTAACATTTATTGCTAAGGAAAGCATTAAAAGAGTGCCAAAAACATGAAAATGAAACCCCATTTCTGAATTTTTTCTTGTATTAGCACTTGAAAGCAAGTAAATAACCCAAAACCATCATTGACTTGATGGTAGGGTTTATTCTAACTACAAAGCATGTAAAATGTGTGGAAATGGCTACTCTAAAGGTAGTAACAAGCTTTTACAAAATCAACTAAGATTAAAACATTAAAAACTAAGCTACATGCATGAAAATAAACTAACTAAACTAAACTACCTACCTAACCCTTAAGGGGTGAAGAACTTTCTGCCTCTTTTTTTTGTCCCAAGCCGAATCTCTGTAAAGTGCAAGAATTTTTTCATGTGTTGAGGAAGGTCAGCTTTTATACTTCTTACTCGAAACCCTAGGCCCATCAGGGCCCATCAACAGTGTCATGCATTTCCCACGTGCTCCACAGCTTCAATTGGATGCAATTTTGAATGTAATTCGGTCTCCTCATTCAATTCGATTTAGACCGAATTTGTGCAATTCGAATTGCATGAGGTCTTCCTTCTTGATCTTTACCTGGAATGTGGTATTCATTCATCAATTCGGTCTATGTGTAGACCGAATTGGCCTTTTCGAATTGATGATGACACATGTTTGGCTTTCTTTTGAGACAATTCGGTCTATGCGAGCAATTCGGTCTAGACCGAATTGCATAGATCGAATCGCATCTCTCCTTTATGTCCAGGGTCTTCTTCTCTTCAGAGCCCAATTCGGTCTAGGAGTCAATTCGGTCTAGACCGAATTGGGCATTTTGCATCTCCCTTCAACACTCTACCAATTTTTTCTTCTTCTCCTCTTTAGCAATTCGGTCTAATGAGCAATTCGGTTTAGACCGAATTGCGTAGACCGAATTGATTTCCAACACTTAGCCAAAAATTCAGTTTGTGGGATTTTCATTCTTTTTCCCATCTTTTTGATTTTTGTGGGCTATTTTATTCTTTTGCCCATCTTTTCATTCCTTTTTATTTTTCCTTTTTTTTCATATTTTTAGATTTTTCTGACACAAATACAATTAAAAATTGCATATTTTTGTGTTTTTCATTACCAGCTTATTATTCTTACAAACTTGCATTAATCTGTCGAATTCAACTGCTTTCTTATTAAAATAAGATGGGAATACGATCAAAATGTCCGTCTCAGACACAGAAATGGATTGGAAATAATGGACAATTTTGGCCATTATCAATAAGCAACTCAATTTAATTTAACTAACCATCTAATTTGCATAATTTAATTCATGGCCCTATTTAACAGCACATTTCACATCATTTAAAATAAAGACCATAACTGATTTAAATAAAGCATTTAAATAATTAAATTGGACAACGATAAATAATTTAATTTAATTTAATTTCCCCATTACATCCCAGATTTAGCAATTTCAAGTATTTCACGATTGCATCGCAATATCGACAAGTTTAGCCGGTAGCCCGGCGGCCGCAACCGTATCCGCCATACCCAGTACCACTCCGGAGCCTCGGGAAACCCAAATGGATATTCACGAGAGTGTAGGCCATATATCTTATGCCATTTTGGCAATATCATATCTCAATTTTCGCGCGGGGTCACCATCGTCCATGAAGGCACCAAGTGAAGCAGTTAGGGGGCACCCTGCAGAGCACTCACCCCTAATTTTGATTTATCAAGTTTGTAAGGGGATTTATTTCCAAAATTCTGATTTCACTTAATTTGTTTAAAAAGAGATTTCGACTCGTTTCAACCTTAAAGGCTAATTTCATCGTTTCAATAAGATTTCAAGATTTGACTCCGGTAAACCGCTGTTTACTCTAAAAATAATTTAAATTCAGATTTTAGTCCAAAAAATCCGAAAATTCACCACTGACTCGGAAACACAGAGATGAACGACTTTCGTGTTTTAACGTTTTCGATCCGAGTTACAGAAACAGGTCAAAAACATCAATTTTCGTCATATCATTATTCTGTCCGAATTCCATGTACAACAGTTTCAAAATTTCGTGATCTACCATAGCAATTCAACTCCAAATTTAATGAAATTTCACAGAGACCTTCTTAAGACAATTATCTACAACTTTTATGTTCGGCTAAAGATCTAAATCGGCCTAGAACCCTAGTCAAAAAACGTCTACAAGTTCAGACCTAAGTTCTGTCAAGAAATTCAAGATTCAAATTTAAACAGTCCGGTTCGGGGTTGATTTCAGATACCAAATCATCACGAAAAATTCTGAAAATTTTACAGGAGATAGATCTAAGCCTTAGCAACGTTTCTTGTGTTTTAAGTTTTCTCGTTTGAAGACTTTTAAGGGTTCGGAAAAATCGTACAAAGTCACTGCGCCGATAAAAATCTCACGTTGACAGATTCTCGAAATTCTTGATCAAACTTTTAGATTTAAGTGTTTTAATTACTCCCAAAACCATGTAAGTGTCAACTTACAGATTTCCAGTCGTCCGGGAACGTTGATTTTGGAGGCGTGGCTTCCAGTCCACCGTTTATCTCCTCGGTTCGTCGGGTTCTTCGTTCTAGATCCGATTCGGGGTGTAGAGAGGAAAGAAACTAAGTTAGAATCCGTTTTCAGATTGAGAACGTAAAAGATTGAATGGACCAGAACTTACCACGACGTTGGATTCCCAAATTTCGTCCGTGACAGTCTCTTGCTCGGTTTTGGTGCCTCCGACGACTTCCGGATCTAGGGTTTGAAGTATAGAAAGTATGGAAAGTTTGAAAAGGGATTCGGGTCGAGTATGGGGGCTATTTATAGATACAAGGTACTAGGGGACGTCCCAAGTCGGCCTTGGTGAGTCTTGAGCCGAAAGGAATGCAACCGAAGCCGAAAAATCCGGATTCGGGCGAGTGAATCTCGCACGGGGCATATCTGTCCGTTGGCGCGGTCGCGGCGTGCCGGCTGGCCTTTCACCACGCGGCCCACGCCTGGACTTCGGTCCGGGCGGGTCGTGTAATCCGTCGTGCTTTTCCTCCTCTCTTTCGGACTTCTATCCCTCTATGCTCCCGGATTCCGATTTCCGGGCCATCTTCGGGTTCCTATTCCGTATCGTCATTTCCCTCGGATCTAAATTTATGTTTGGACTCGAGTTTTCGAGTCCATTGGTGTCAGGTATTTAATGTTGACCTCGCATTTTCGAGTTCATTAGTGTCGGGTACACGGGAACCCGATATTTGATTAAATCGTCTTTTGGCTTTACGGGTATTGGAATTTAAATTCCATTTCCCATTTCCTTATCTATGTATTATGTTTATTTATTTATTGTATTCTATTTATTTTATGTGGCAAAATTCTCGGGTATTACATACGCGGCCCCGGGCCCAGATGGGCTTCCTACTATCTTTTATAAGCTCTACTGGACGTCTATTGGCGAGTCGGTATGGAGGTTTGTCAAAGATTCTATGGAGTCGGGCTCCTTCGACCCCATTATTGCTTCTACGTACATTTGCATGATTCCAAAAGTTGAGATTCCTAGGGAAATACGCCAGTTTCGGCCAATCAGTATATGCAACGTATGTTACAAAATTTTGACGAAGGTCATAGTGAACCGATTATGGCCTATGCTGCAATCGTATATAGGGCCCTTCCAGTCGGCTTTTTTACCTGCGCGGGGGACAGCTAGTAACACCATCATCTTGCAAGAAGTACTTTCAGTATTTAAAAACTCCAATCGCTGAACTCAATCTATCTTGTTAAAGGTAGATCTTGAAAAGGCGTATGATAATGTCCAATGGGATTTTTTGGAAGAATGTCTTCAAGAAATGGGGCTTCCGGTAATGTTGACTCGCACTATTATGTTCTGTGTTAGATCGCCTTCCTACTCTATCTTATGGAATGGGGCGACCTTACCTCCCTTCACACCGGCAAAGGGTATTAGCCAAGGTGATCCCCTTTCTCCTTACTTATTCATTATAGTTATGGAGAAGCTTTCTCGATCTATTTTGCAGCAAGTATCTGAGGGTAACTGGGAGCCCGTTTCGCTGGGATGGGGAGTTCCAGCTCTCTCCCACCTCATGTTTGCGGATGACCTTCTGTTATTTTCGGGTGCTTCGGAGTCGAGTGTAGGGTGCATGGACAGGATCCTATCGGCGTTTGCTGGCCAAGCGGGGTTGAGGATCAACACTCGCAAATCTTGTGCTATGGCCTTCGCCTCGGTCCCTTCGACTGTGGTGCATCGAATAGAGGGGCTTTTGAACATTCAATTCACTGAAGACATTGGGAAATATCTTGGCTTTCCACTCATGGCAGGTACTCCTCGTGCTAGCCAGCTGGGTTTTCTAGTTGATCGGCTTCATGCAAAGATGGGCGCCTGGAAACGAGCACTGCTCAATAAAGCCGGGCGAGTGACCCTGGCTCGCGCTGTGCTTAACTCCATCTCGTCCTATGTTATGCAAATTATGTGGGTTCCATCTTCTATCTGTGAATCAATTGATAAACTTATACGGCAATTTATATGGAAGGATGTGCATGGGCATGGCATCCATCTTGTTAAGTGGGATGTGGTTGCTAAGCCGCGTAAACTGGGAGGTCTTGGCCTTCGAAAGAGCAGGGACATGAACATCGCACTTCTTGGAAAGCTCTATCGGGATATTTTATGCCAGAAATCACATGCATGGACAGCCATTTTCTTGGCAAAGTATCGGTGCCAGGGGGCGGTTTCCTCAGTGACCTGCTACCTCCCCAACTTATAAAGCATTGCAGCGCATAGGGCCTCTCTTGGAGCCTGGATTTCGGATTCGGATTGGCTCTGGAAACATCAGCTTCTGGGATGACAATTGGCTACCGGGGGGACCGCTAGCTGGCCGAGTATCTTACATATATATCTCTGAAACCAACCTTAAGGTCAAGGATGTCTTTGATGGCACTACTTGGCGGCTGGACAGCCTATGGACACCTATGCCTCCAACGATCACCGCTGAGATCATGCAATTCGGGCCTCCTCCCCTCCACCAGGACGTGGATGATACATTTTGTTGGACAGGGAATGGTTCAGGAGAGTATACAATAGCTAGCGGATACGAATGGCTATTGCGACGTCGAGGTGTTCTTGATGCTGATGGGATCTCTTGGGTTTGGAAAATTCATGTCCCTGAAAAATTTCGCCTATTGCTTTGGTTGTTCATCAAAGGTGCTTTACCCACGAATGCTGTCCGCTACCGTCGTGGCATGGCGCCCTCGCCTGCTTGTTCTATATGTGGTGCACTGGAGGAGACAATGTATCATGTTTTCTTCCAGTGCTCTTGGGTGCTCCCCGTATGGAACGGAGCAGGGGTTCCTCTCCAGAATCTAAGCATAGGGGAGGGGGCGGTTGTCTCTGAATGGATGAGGCGCCTGTGCAGGACTTGGGGAGGCCATTGTTGGGCTGTCTTCTGGTCCATATGGAAGGCGAGAAATGCATGGTGCATGCGTGGCGAGCTCACAACGACTTCTTCGCTTCATGGACAGATCCGCAGATTGAGATCAGCCTTGGAGCGGGCTTATGGAAGCAACAGATCCAAGCAACAACAACGTATGGTGACATGGAACCCGTCGAGCCATGCTGGGGTTTTGCTACATGTCGATGGTAACTCGCTTGGGAATCCGGGGCCGGCAGGGTTTGGAGGTGTTGTGCGACTCGGGGATGGACAGTGGATTGTTGGTTTTACGGGCTGCATTGGGGTGGCTACGAACTTGGTAGCGGAACTTTATGGCATGTGGAAAGGAATGGAAGCTCTTCATCAAAGGAATATTGCTTCGGCTTTGTGCTTTTCCGACTCTCAAGAGGCGATTCGACTTGCTCATCAAGGGGTGTTGGATACACATCTCTTGGCTCCCCTGGTGAAACGAGTGCGAGATATGATGTCAGTGCGTCCTAATTATGTCTGGGCGCATATCTTCCGAGAAGGTAACATGGTGGCAGACAGCTTGGCTAAACGTGGTGCCAAATCAGTGGAATTCTTCACGACCTGGGCGTTCTCTCCGGATGACGCTCGACCGCATCTTGCTGCAGACTATGCGGGGGTATGGTTCCCCCGGAGTTAGATTTGTTGATTGTTGCTTTTTTCCTTTTTTCTCCCTTTGCCCCCATGCTGTAGTGTTTTTAGCTTTCTTTTTAGCCGACGTCTTCACGTCACCGTTTATTCAAAAAAAAAAAATTAGCTCTTTAGTAATTTTGAGATCACTAATTAGATTGGGGTGTGATTGACTATTTCAAATTATTTTGTTTATTTTTTTTGGTGTATACCGGGTATCACATTGGATCAAAAACTAAACTTTCGAGACATTGAAGGATTTCCTCTCCCAAAATAGAATTATGATACACAAAGGTTCGAACCCGAGACCTTTGCTTAAACTGCCAGAGTCTCATACCACTCAGAGCAACTGTATTTGATAAATTATTTTGTTTATTTAAAAACAACTATTTTGTTTCATAATATCGTACAAACTAGTTAATTCAATGTAACTATTTTTGACAAACACTATGATGAACTGTATTTTCTATTTGGATATAATAAAATAGAAACATAATTGTTGGATTACTCACGAAAATTCTGGGCATCACATCATATGCCTAACTATAAATAATTATGATTAAATTATTGATTAAATATTAAAGTAAGAAGGAATTTGGACATCTGGCTGTGTATTCATGTGGGTATATTGGCATTATGGCAGGTTGGCCATTTGCAATTGAAGGCTTACAAAGGTTTCGATCGTTCAATATACACGTTGCAAGCAATTTCTTTATGGTGTCAGTATTAAACGATATGGGTCGCAATTATGTGAGTAATAAATTAGTTAAAATTCGATATTTGACAATTTTGAGACCAATTTTTTGATTACAATAAGCTGAAATCTAAAATACTGTTATTTGCATCAGATTCAAAAAGAGTTGATTGTGCACTGTTTTAAGTTATTTTATCACCTTAAAAAAATATTTTGTCTCACAATATATCTCAAATGAACTTATTTAATTGGGGTTGGGGACTTGCCACAGTCTCCCAACTCCCAACCTCCAACCTATATGTTGGGGGTTCGAATCCCACCCGGCCCCCTTTCCCTCCCATTTGTTTATTTTGTAATTTGTGTGGCATGGACCCCACCACCCCTTTCCAGTCCTTTAATGACTCTTCAGAAAAAAATAAACTTATTTAATTTAACTCTTTTGACAAACAACCCACAATGGAACATTCTTTCTCAAACTAACACGAATTTTTATTACCCAAAAAAAAGACCAATATGAATTCATTTATCTTCTCTAATCAATTGTTTACTGTGTGTATGATTTATCTGTTCATACTATACTTTTTTTGTCTTTGCAAGAATCTTTTGATATTATATTAAGGTTGTCAATTTGATATAAGCGCCTGTTTTGTTTAAACATTTTTTTAAAAAAAATAAAAAATGAGAAGTCCGTAGAAGAATAAGAATGAAGTAGAAGGAGAACTTCAAAGTAAAAGCAATCCAAATAATTGTTTGTTTTGTAGTGTTAAAAGTTGCTTTCAACATTAACATGTTTGGATGATTTTGACTTTTTATATATTAAAACAACTAATAGGGATATCAATCTTATAAGAGTATTTACCATTATTTCATTCCTTGTTTTTTTTTTTTGTGAACAATGACGCATAAGCGTCAGCAAAGAAAAAGTTCAGAAAAAAACTACAGAAGGGAGGAAGAACGGAAAAACATAAAGCCCAAATCAAGCTCGATAAAACCAAGTGCCCGCCAAGTCTACCGCGACAGCACCATAAACAGCATCCGGAGGGAAAGCCCAAGACGTAAAGAATTCCTCTGCGCTCGCCCCTCTCTTAGCCAAAACATCAGCAACAACATTCCCTTCCCGAAGAATATGAAACAACTTAGCCCCAGGGACTTGAGCAAGGGAATCCAAAATATTCTTGACCAAAGGGAACAACCAATGATCCTCACTAACCCCTTTCCGGAGAATCGTGATAGCTGCAAGGGAATCAGAGAAACAGGTAGCTACAGTATCCCCAAAACCGCCAATCTCCTCATACCATGCCAAATGCCATGAAGCTCTGCCACCAAGTTAGTATTGGTGCCAATAAAACTAGAAAAATCCTCAATCTATCGCCCATTGTCCTCTCTAATAACACCTTCAAAACCAGCCGACCCGGGTTACCAATCGAACTTCCATCCACATGAAGAATAATACCGGCCGAACCCAATGGATTCCAATTAACTAGTCTCGGCATCACAATCTTATTAGGCTTTAAGTAAAGCCTGCTGAAGCAATTACTAAGAAAGAAGATATCCTTAACAGTAGCTTCAATATTAACAATGTTCCCTTGAAGAGCCATAGTGTTCCTACTTCGCCAAAGGCTCCAAACCGCCGCCCAGTGAGTACTCGTCCAGGAGAGACAGAGCTCATAAAGGGACCGAGCAATATCCTCCTCATCGATCAACCACCGAGAGCTGTCTAAAGATAGACCACGCTAAGCTAAGAGCCACATGTATCCAGCCTTCACCGAGTATTTTCCATCAGATGAACCTGTCCACGCCCAGACATCATGAGCAGCAGCATGCGTGATCAAAGGGCCATGAGAATTGATCTCCATCGTAATTATCTCCGGAATGTCCGAGGCTAAATTCTCCAGCTGCCAACGTCCCCCAACAAACACATCTCTAACCTTCACACTCACATCTAACTCATGGATAGCAAGCATCCGACCCGCAATGGGACCTCCCTTGAGCCAAGCATCAAATCAAAAATTGCAATGACCATTCCCAAGTCTAATTCTCATACGCGCAGAAAGAATAGGACCAACCTTACACATGGCACGAAACGTAGTAGAAGCAATCGGCCGTTGCAAGAAAACCCCATTGTCACACCCATACTTTTGAACTAACAAATCCACCCTTAGATAGGAATATTTTGTATTTTTATTCCTAAAATGACTCCTCATTTTTCTGGAATCAACCCGATATCTACTTTTTTTAAAAAAAAAATGATAATTTTGACTTCTGTTGCTCATATTCTTTTTTGAGAAAACCCAAACAAATAGGTATAAAAAGTGAAAATGACATTCGGGTAAAACAAACGTTAAAAAGAAGAAGAAAAAAAAAGTAAAAAAAAAAACATACTCTATATTAACCTTCTAACGACGGTCCATTCGGACTTCTCAATACTAGTCCTTACCCAACCCGGCATGGCATGTGGAGCAAGCTTCATATGCCAATATTTGGGAGGGGAAAAAGAAAAAAGGAATTGTGTAGACAGAGGCGGACGCACGTGTAACTCTATGGCAGCATAGAATACTACTCAAATACTTCGTGTTTAAGGTAATATATATATATATATAGTTAGTTAGCTTAGTGCAACTATTCAAATTTTATTGTGATACCATTCACCAAATTGAGAAACTCTCAAATTAATTTATAGTTAGGTTAGTACAACCATTTAAAAATTTTATTCCGCTTTCAATCCAGCCTCTCTGCTCTGCCACTGCCATTGTCTTCTCCGGCCTCTGTTCTTCGATCCCTACCAGACCACCTCCACCTTCGGCTCTCCAATTTTCGTATTAGGCTCTTGGCATCTCCGTCTGCCCCGTCACCTCTCTCCGCTCTCTCTCTTCAGTCTCGCATCTGTCGGTGCTGGCAATGAGACCCCGAAATTATCCTCGGCCTTCCTAAAGACCTTGTTATAGCACTAGTTGAGGCAAATGTGTTTCAAATTATTCTATTAGATATAGTCTTCCGTGGTGTAATTTCATTGTTTTGTGCCTAACTTTCTTTTCCATTACTCATATACATTGGAATTGTATTTGGTAATTAAAAGATTTTGTCCAGAGTCTAGCAATGCTACTTTCTTATTAGAACCATTAAATGCTAAATGGTATCCTTTAGTGCAAATGTTTAGTTATTTATGCAAAGAAATTACCCTTATCTTATCTCAAGGACTTGACCTGATGTTGAATGGGAGTTGTTGTCCAAGAGTTTAATGCTATGGTTGTTTTGTGTGATGAAAGCCTCTCTCAGCATTTGCAAATACTATCCTTGTGACTATGTCACTACCTATGTGATTGTGTCTGTAATTTGTACTTGCACATGCTAGACTGTATAATGCATTTAGGTTTTGGAACTTCCAATATGTAGAGGAATTTTTTAATTCGGAAGGAATCCTTTTCCCTTGATTTATTTAATGTCAAACTACACCTAAATATACCTTGAAATTTTGGCTTCTTTCAAATTTTATATTTTAATTATCATTTGTGCTACCACTGAAAGAGAATTTCTGAATCTACCGCTGTGTGTAGATATGTCGTTAATATCTATACTAAAATTCATATGTGATGAAGCAACGTGAAAAAAAATTTCACATGAGGAATGCATATTCTTTTCTTTGGGGAATTGTGCTAATTTCACCTGAGCCTTATTCTTTTGAATGTATGAGAGAATAGACCTTTTAGGGTTTTAAAATGGAATATTTAGAAAGTTCTGAATATGATCATTCTTTCACTTTTTTTTTTCTGAACCATTCTTTTACTTATTAAGAGCCTGTTTGGAATGGTTTTTTTCTAGTGTTTTTGGCTTTTGCTTCTGTCAAAAGCACTTTTGAAGAAAAAAAGTGTTTGTTTTGGCTTTTTAGAAAAAAAACAAAAGCACCTCGAAAAGCTGCAAAAGTACTTATGGGAGATTCTCCGAAAAGCAGAAGCCAAAAGCACCTAGTAATGTGTGCAAATTCATAAATGCCCCTATTAATTTATTTAATTTACATTATAAATATATACTATCCTATATAAGTAGCATATCTTTTTTGGTAATTTACACATTTCAAAAGCACTTTTTACTTTTACACATCCAAACACACTTTTGAAAAAAAAAACTGCTTTCAAACATTACATCCAAACACAAAAGTTATCTACTTCTGCTTTTGGATTTCACTTCTGCTTCTGCTTTTGGCTTCTACTTTTTTAAAAGTCAATTCAAACGGGCCCTAAGTACACGTTAAAATTTTACTGTGTTAATGTTAAATTATGTGTGTTGATTTTTGACTTATAGTGTTCATTGACAAAATTAATCCCATGTAAAATTAGTAACAAAATTATGTAATAAATGCAATAATCACACAATTACATAAAGACATAAGTATCTACATAATTAATAATTACATAATCCAAATTCATAAAGTATCCTTGGAGGGTAAAGTTTGTGAACTAAATGAGCAAATACTAAATATGCGAATGGGTTCCCATGCAGACCTCTGCATTTGCTGACTGTTATCAGGATGTTATATTTGTGCTATGCTCTTAATTGCTTACATATGGTAGTATAATTAAACATTTTGTTTCCTTATCAATTTTTGCTGTAATTGATTCTTTGCCTATTTTAATAAGCGGATTTTATGGCCACTGATTGTGGAGAAATATCATTGTCACACACGTGTAGTACAACACCATTATTATCCAAATCTTTTGGAATTCGGAGGATTTTTTAAAATTCTTAGCAGATTGTGTTTTGGATTTTTCTGTCTCATTCGGTATTGGACCACTTTTGGACTTACAACATATCATCCCTTTTTGTATTGTAAAGAATCCCAATTTTATTGAAACCGACAAAACACTACATCCCCCATCAGAACACGTTCTCGGTCCTCTCACTAAAAAACGACATCACCTTCCCTCCCTCACCGTCATCCCGTCACCGTTGGAGTAGGATTAAGTCGCCGCCGTTGGTCATTCTCGTACTGTCGAACGCTTGGGTTATCTCGAGCGAACCGTTGACTCATCGATTTATTGGGCGGGTGAGTTGATTTCGCGTTTGTTGTAAGTTTATTTCCATTTCATTTTAAGGTGGTTAGATTTGGGTAGAGTTTTTTGTTTCCGCATCCCATTTTGGTTCATTCGCGGGTTGACCGTATTGTTTGTTCGGGAGGGGGATTGAATATTTAGGGTTGTTGATGTTTGGCCCATTCCCGGATTATGCCCTTATTAAGCCTGTTCCCTAACAATTTTTTTGTGTTATGTGGTCCTATTTTCGAGAAATACTGTGGAGGGGATGAGCAACAATGGTTCCGTGGTTGTGTTAATGTGCCCTATATGTTGCTAAAAGTTATTTGCTGTATTATTTTTTCGAATTTTTACAGATTTATGCAGTGTGGTGGTTGTTCATTGTATGTGAAGTTGGAGTTGTTTATGCTGTGTGTGAATGTTGGATTGGTTTTATGATGCAGAATGGAGACTCTCATGGATAGAGCAAGGGCAACACAGTTGGCCTGTGTGCCCAAGCTAGTGTTCGAAGTTAACCAGAAGCTTGCCGATAACCACGCAGACGGCCGATGGGACTTCATCAATGCTTCTTGTTTCGCAGGGATGCTGCGTATAAAAGGCAATCACGTTCCTGTGATCCCTATGGTGCACCTCTTCGAGGCGTGGGATCACGATGCCAAATGCTTCCGATTTAGTGATGGGCGTGTCTTGGAGCTAACCCCCGAGCGAATTGCTGCTGTATATGACCTCCCTCATGGACATGGGAGAGATTTGATCACAATGGAGAAGATAACGGAGGACGATCCTTTTTGTATGCAGGTTAGGGCAAAGTTTAACCTCTGTGAACAGGGTAAGACCAATGTTAATTGGGAAAGGTTGTCAGAACTTGTTCATTCCCCTGACTGGGCGAACAAAATGGATTTGCTTGAGTATTGGAGAATGTATTCATTATTCTGCATTGGTGCTGTTCTCGCCCCGCTTCCCAATCGTCGGCTCAGGCTTGGATTACTTGTTATGCTACGTACTAGGAAGATCGCTCGTTCATTTAACTGGGCGTTTTTTGTCCAAGACTCTATTTTTAGGATGATTTCCCCACCTCAATCCGAAGGCAATGTTGGGAACAAGCTTCGCAAACGTCTGGGAGGTGACTTCCACTGCATAATGGTATGCTTTTGCAAATCAATTTTTACATTGTTTTGATTTAATGCTACGTGCATTGTGCTTATTACGTTTTTATTGTTTGTAGCATGTTTTCTTTGACTTCGTGGAGTGCAAATCGGGCGGGTCTTACACATGTTGCTTGAAGAGGTGTCTGACATTGGATGATGTTAAGAAGTATGTCGGTCATGTGCTCCCAACCGAGGCAGAACCATCACCTATCCCGGAAGCTAACACAACCACCGATGACAAGGTAGTATACTTCCACACATTGAAATGTTATTTTTACGTTGCATGGTGTTCTAGTCTGGTATGTAAGATGCTATAGACCTGATAGGTTTGTGATCCATATATTGTACAGTGCAATGTCATGTGCTCCCATGCCAGACAACTCCAAGGGCTGTGATCCGTTAAAATTTGATTAACTTTATGATAACCCTCTTAGTCTTTTCATGCTGATTTTTTAAGTTGCCTTGGTCATTTTATTCAGCTGCACATGGATGATTTTTCCAAACAGGCCAACTTGCGTGGTGTCCCAACTTTTCATTTTTTTTATGTGATTACTTTAATACTCTTTATTACTATTTAAAACCCAACATTCCATCAATTCACAGGCTGCATCTCCAACACGGGGCCATGTAAAGGTGGACTGTCCTGATCAAGAAAAACCAAAGGTAACCGTGCAAGTAGATTATTTATAAACATATCATATCAAGATACCATCTTAATGTGATTCCATCCCCCATGCACAGGCTCCTGGTGATACAGATAATCAACAAAGGAAGGCATATCTCCAAGCTGAGTACGAACGCATTAAGAGCGAAATTGAAGTGTTGCAAAAACGTCTGCAGGAAGTCGACCTTGAATTGGGATGTATTGAGATGTCAGAGGTGTTGGCTGCTGAAGGTCAAGCACACGGTGCAGATGGAGGTGAAACAAATTTGCAGGACTGGCCAGAGGATGCAAATGTATTTGGAGCAATGGGTGATGCATCGGATGGTGATGGGTTTGCTAATGCTAATGTCACATATGTGGATACCCTTCAGGGCAGTGCTCATCAACCAAAAAATGTCCGCACACCAGTTGGTTTCAATCACGGATTTCCATGCCCATCACCCCCTCACTTGACCCCCAGTTCGCAGCCTAACTGGGATCTTTTAGGCTCACCCATCATTATCAGTAGGGAACTAATGGCGGTTAGTATTTTATGTCTGCCTTTTTTTTTACAAAGCAGTTTGCAATAATAACAAAATTACCCTGTTTTGTGGACATGCAATAACACGAGATTTTTTCCTCCAGGAGATCAATGCTGCAGCTGATGAGGCAGAGTCTTCGGCTCGTGATGAGGTTGTTCATGAAAAGGATCCCCCAACCTCCAACGCACAGCCAGCCATGGATAATTTTGGCACAGCAATGCCAACTGACATGGTCACGAACGAGGTACTGAATAATAACCACCTTCAGATTAAGTGTTTTATATACTAATATTTAGTGTTCTTTCACTACGTAGTTGGTGCTGTCCATTCTTTATCTAGATGATACTGTAAATTCTCTAATCGCTCTCTATGCATAAAGAAAAACATTCGTGTTTTATATACACCAGCATCGTGTTCTGTTACTATATAATTGGTGCTGTCCATGCTTAAGTAAATGATACTGTCAATCGTCTCTTCGCTGTTTATGCATGAAGTAAAAAATGTATTAACAACATTCTGTATGGATGCCTCCCAATTTTTAGTTTTCTTTTTAAAAAGTGTCTTTTGTTATGACTTCTCCCCCATATTTATCCCCGTTTCCTACAGCCGCACGATGCTGGGTCCGATGATGACTTTGTGGATCCTCCACCTTCGTCCAATGTCCCATCTCAAGAGGCCGATAAATCACGAAAGAGGGATCGCTCAACACCATTTTACTCACCCCGTAAACCCAAGCGTGACCGAAGGCCGTCTAAGGCAGTGATGTCACCATCTTACGACAACCCACGTGAGCTTCTGAAGTGGTCCTCAATCACGTCATTAGAGAAGAAAGTCGTGCAATGGTTGTTTAAGAGAAATAATGCACCTGGTATGTTTGTTTATTCATCATCCTTTTAAATCTCCATTTACTGTATATTCAAATTAAAATATGTTTATTTTGTTGTGTTAATATGTTCTCATTCATTTCAACACTCCACACCTCATTTCAAAAAAAAAACCCAGGTGAAACTGTTTATGATGACGGACACATAACTGTGTGGAAGGAGCAGCTCGAGCAAGTTGGTCCTGGCATGGACATACCATCCTTATTTGTTGACGCCTACGTGCAAGTGGCGAACAGGTGGTTGTTCAGTCACATCGACATGCATAACCCATCCGCTAAGGCTGCATGTTTCCCGACTATGATTACGGTAATAAATTGGTGATTTATGTCCTAATTGTGTGGTCCATTTTTCTAATCATTTTCCTCTTTATCTGAATTTTTGGTAGACTTTCTGCTCAATGGAAGCTCTCCGGAAACGTACACCGCATGATGATTCTAGAGTTATAACAAATTGGACAAACATTCTCATGAAGTGTTTCCCTATTGAAGACTGGAGTCTTTGCTTCAATGCAAACATGGTGAGTTTGGATATATATGTATATATAATATGTTATGTGGTCCCCTTACAATACAGCCAGTGCATAAATTTTATGATATCACAGCATATGTTTGATTCGGACCCCAGTTTTTTCTTAGATGTACGCATGATCAATAATTAGAACAAATAGCTACATGTGCAGTAAAGCAATTGCATGATCTGCAGGTTGTTTATTGGTTACTGCCAATTTTAATCTGTTGTCCATTACCTGTTGTTGTTAACTGGTGAAATATATATGTTCTGTCCTAGTTCAAAACATGCTGCTTTGGAGTGAGATCTGTGCTGCACTGAATCATAAATTGTGTTCTCCATACTTTATGTAGATGGTTTTTATATCCGGTTTACATCGTATGTGTTCTGCAGATTTTCTGTCTCTAAATTACATCGTATGTGTTCTGCAGATTTTCTTCCCCCATGTTCGGGATGGACATTGGGTTCTATTTGCGGCCGACTCCATCCAGAAAAAGATTTGGTATTTCAATAGTCGTGTCCGCCAGCCTGGTTTCGAACAGGACAAATTAGTGCTGAAACGCATTCTACATTGCCTCAAAGTTGTGGCGGAGGAGCATGATTGTACCGTATGGTCCGGACATTTCGAGCTCGACAAAAGCATACACGCAACTCAACCCGATGGACATGCTTGCGGGGTTTTCATACTATTCTACATGGAAAGATTTAGGGGTCATATTCGAAACGACTGTTTGCTAGAGATTCGCAAGATGCCAACTGTGGATGCATTGCGGGCTAAGTTTGCAGCACTTGTTGTGATACACTTAAGCAATCGGTGTTTGGACAGCGTGAGGGTGATGGCTGGTGTACCCCCCCCCCCCCCCCCCTGATGAATCAGCAGTCGCTGAGGACGCCATTCCGCTTTGTGCAGTTGCCCCCATAGTACCACCCGACGACCATTATCGTGCAAAAGGGAAACAGAAGATGTAATCCAGCTTCATTGCAATACATCTATTGCTCATATTTTGCTCTGTTCAGACATAATAAGTATTTTTCAGGACAATCATGTTTTGTAGTTTCACGAATTGTGCTGTGTGGGCACCAGGGTGTCTAGATGATTGGTGGATGATTTTAACTAATTATGAATTGTGGATTTCGCTGTGGAGTTTAATATTATTGAAGAGATTGTCTTATATGTGCTGGGCATGAACGAGATTTATGCTCTATCACCACTCATAAGTTGATGTCTACAATTATTTGATAAACATATACCTTTACTTATTTTGAATCCAAAACAGGCTGTCTCCTTGAACTGCTCAAAACACGGGTGTATGCTTCCCATGTCTGGCATTCACGTGATATTTTTATTGTATGTAAGTGTTCTATGATTGCTATATATTTGCTGTCAGTATTATGCTTATATGCTACACATATGTCTTTATTAATTTTATGTCCGAATCAGTAATTATCACATGTGGTATAATTTTTGCTAATCAAAACAGAAGTGAATGCTTTCCACGCTTGCATTCTGTGATATATTAAATCTATATTAGTGTTCTAAAAGGAGATTAATATGCCTTTATTCATTTACTGCCCTAATTAGGCTTTATCACCTATTCAATTCTGTCTTGTGCCATTTCACTAGGGCTTTTACTTGGTGTAATGCATATTCACCTCATTGATATCCATTACATATATATTTAGCAATTCGTCATTGACAACAACTTAATAAATAACCTACAAAATCTAATGCATGACAATCAGAAGGAAAAAAAAAAAAAAAAAATCAACATAAATTCCTCATAAATCTACTTCATATTATACTTTTCTGTCAAAACAATCCTGTTTAAACACGATGGCAATCATAATTCAGAACAAACAATATACCACATCACATCAAAGCCCTAAAACTTATTCAAAATAAAACCATTCGTGAAACAGATTTCGTTATTTAAATATGATGCTTTGTCTTGATTTGTTTCTCCTTCCTTGCTGCCCCGCGCACAACTTCAGATATACTTTTTCGTCTCTTTTTTGGGCCGAATCTTCGCGGTTTTGACTTCAAAGTTAAGGTATCACCCACGTTTGATTCCACATTTTGCGTGATATCTTCCCCATTCGCTGCAATGGATATGCACAATATGAGTTGGTTGTATAGAATTTGTTATATTATTTCAAAATGCATGAAGTCATGCCATATTAATACCTTCATGACGTGTGGCGCTCAAGGTCTTGCCGCGAATTTCAGTTAGGAATGTATTCACGTGATCTATAAACCTCTTTGTTGTTTCCGTATCACGTGTTACATCTCCCCTAGCGGCTGCCATCAAGCTGCTTATAGCCACATCCCTGCCCTCCAGTGTTGTCAATGAATTTTCTTCCAACCTAGGCTCTTCCATGTCAACAACACGTGCCCTCACGCACCAACGTTCTAGTACGTATTTATCCGGTACTACCTTATACTTCTTCAGGCCTGATCCCCCCACAATAACCATTACCCGTATAGCATGTCGGCACAGCACACCCCAGTTCTCGAACTTACTACATGAACATGTTATAGTGCCAGTATTGGGGTTCAACATCACCGTATGTGCTTTGTTCATTATCTTTACCTTATTTGGATTTGTGACAGTGTAGACACGGGTTCCCATAAACGCCATTGCTTCCTCCTCCTTTATTTCAAATTTGTAAGACCAATCATACTCTTTACAGAATATGTTAAACATTGCGGGAGTATACGCCAACGCCACCGACCCTACAAGCGAGTTACAAGGATGACGTGCTGCCATATTCCTATCCAATGACTTGAATTGCAGCTCAGCCTCCACTGCCCTCCTTCCCTCCATCGCACGATCGAAATGAGAAAAAAATTGGGCAATATTGTCATCAACCTGGAGATGCCTGTAATGAAGTAAAAAAGAGCACCATCCTTTGTGTCCAAAAATTTAACTAATGCAATCCTAATCCAGTGCAAAGTGCATACCGTTTCAATATTGCGTTTGTCGACTCACTGATTTGGGTCGTACGCATACCGGCCGTGAATTGTCGTCGTCTCCAAGCGGACGACCAATGCTCCCGCAGTGTGTGTATTCCATCGAGCCACCTATGTGACCCCCCACCAAAGCACTCATCCAGCATCATTTTCCAATAGATGTCGAATTCATTTTCATTATTAACTTTGTACAACAGGGTATGGAACAACTCTGCAAACCTAAAAAACGGAACAGCAACAACACGGGTGTGATTTTTTACAAATAAATGTTACAGATATATATATATAAAAAAAATATTGAAACAAACAATGCTATGCTGATGTTCGGTCACCTCTTAGTGTACATCTTGCTAAGGTTCTTCTTCGCATTTTCAAGGATATGCCATGTGCATAGACCATGGTAGGAACTCGGCATGATTTTACGTATAGCAGACGCAATAGCCGGATCCTGGTCTGTCATTATGCTCCTCGGATGAGATCCTGCGTACCACAAAACACCAATTTCAGTCTATCTAGATATGAACCCAACCTCAAAATTATTATTATATTACCACCTTCTAGTCATTTAATCCATGCGTGTGATAATTTAAATATTGTTTATTCAATCCATGCATGCATTACAATACATCTTGTACTCATTCCTTGCAAATCTTTTTAAAAAATTTATATCAAATGACATCAGATTTAGTAATTTCACAGCATGAATGAATTAATTAGAGGTCAAACACACATCACTCTATTTCTTTCATAATCATCCGTTCAATACTCACCATCCATGCACTCGAGGAATCTATTTAGAAGCCATGCAAAGCTCCTTTGCGTTTCATCCAATAGAAGTGCTGCTCCAAACACGCAACATCGTCTATGCTCATTGAAGCCAACAATTAAAGCTGCATTTTTTCATATATATTAGTTTCAACATGCAATGCACTTTACATACACATATCAAATCCTTACCTACGCCAAATAATAGAATTGGTTGAATTTTAAGATAAAGCATAATTCAATACCAAGCGGCCTTGCATTTTTGTTTGTGTTGAATGTAGTGTCCAAGGCTATTGCATCCCCAAAATGCTTGTAATCGTCCCTCATCCTCGTGTCGGACCAGAAAATATTGCAGATCTCCCTCTCGTCGTCAACCTCCATGCTATAGTAGAAATTCCGCTCAGCATGCTGCCTGTCCTTGAAATATTGAAGTAATGCATGGCTTTCACCTTTTCTCACGTTTATTGTACGCCTACGGTTCAGCATGTTCTTCAAATCGGTTTTCAAAAAACCAACCTTCTCGGCTCCACCTGCCATTGCCGTCATCAGTGCATATGAATCTCCCACTGTCAATCCTGCCTTTTCGCCGATATTAGCTATGAGTTCTTGATGTTGTAGAATCCTACGGTTTGACCTCAACACATGCGCCGTAGTTCTATCCTGCAACGGGTGGTTATGTACATCATGTAGATTGCTAACTTTGTAAACCTTCCGCTTCCGATAATATTTGAAAGCAATCATTGCACAGCACCCAACACGTGTATCATCTAATATCCGTTTTTTGCTCTGGCTTGTTTCTCCCCGGAAAGATTCCCCTGTTGGATCTTTGTTCGATGGATTGACCTTACTATTATCCTTGAACCCTTGTTTGCTACAGCAATATCGCATCCACCTCACCACAGTTTTGTCCCTAGGTGCTGTCTTCTCGTATTGTTTGCGCACCGAAAACCCACGACCGTGTGCAAAATTGCAGTATGCATTATAGGCATCCCGTACAGTTTTGAATTCTATCTCTTCAAAATCCCTAATATCTGCATAACATTATCGTCAAATAAAATGACCGTTATTGAAGAGCATAGCACAATCTGGAATGTATTGAACGATATGGGTAGCATCAACATATCACAGTCCTTATACAAGACCATTATTCAATGGGTATAGTAGCGAATGGCTATATCAACATATCACAGAATTCATTAATATCAGGATGTTATAGTAGCGAATGGGTGGCATCAACATATCACATAATTAATCAGTTATATCGTTCAATGCATTCCAGTCGTCCTTGTACAATTTATACCTGTTAACACTCGCGTTATACGGCTGCTTCCGGCATCGACTACAGCCCCATTGTTGTTATTGCTCTTCGTTATCGTTTCGGGGCACTGTTCAATACAAACATCCCCCTCCTCATCTTGTTCATATAATTGACAACATGTTTGCTGTAATGAAGGATCGGATGTCCGGAGAAAACCATCCCCACCCGCTGCTATGCTTCCGCCGGTCGATTCTTCATCGTCCTCCGGATAAGGGTTATCAATGGCTCTTATTCCATCTCCTACGTCTGCTACATCATCAGGGATTGCATTTAGATCGATCATCATCCCCCCGTGCTATATTAGATTTTCAAGAGACAACCCACAAATCAGAAATCACCGCCTATGCTGCTCTTTGAGTATTCACCGAGTCGTAAAACATCTGCATATCCACTGGGTTGTCTCTTTCTGTGGAATGAAAATCATACGAGATGATGTTTTCTATTTTGGTCTACAATTCCAAAAAACGAAGGATGCTGTGGGATGGCAACCATGCCCTTAATTGACGTTACTCCCACCAATCATGGATATTAAATAGCCACCTTCCATTTCATCTTAATTGGCTTTAAATGCAAATAATTGTCAGCCCACTCGACGGCAGCACATCCTAATCTATACCAGAACACGTCTGCATATGGTGACACATAGATGTCAGCATAGTAACTCTATTGCTAAATATGTTGAGGTTGTCCATTATGTGATATGATATCGATGCTTTTGTATTTATGTATGGTTGTGAGTTTAATGTTTCAATTTTTCTTAGTTTAAATAAAATGGTTTAATGATGAAATTAATTAATTTACTGTAATAAATGTAATCCTCTAATTTTTATATGCTCCCTTAATTGAATAATGGTGCCGAAAATTATCTTATGTTTTTAAGGAAGGAAATCTCCACCCGAATATGAGTGTATTGAACAATATAAATTTTGTCCTTAATTATAGGGCTAGTTATTTTACATTTTGTACTTGTGTTAGTATGATAATTACCTTATCCCTACACAGATCCAACACAATAGGAGTTGAATTAACACATTTAGTACATGCTGAAATAGCCTCTTCAGGAGCTTTCAAAAATACATAGTAAAAATATTTTAAAAATCTATAGTAAACGTTAATTTTAGTAACCGCTAAATGTAAAACTCTAAACCCTGAAAGATCATCCTCTCAATTTTTACCTTTTCAAATTCAAACATCAAAACTCTAATTTTATATATAACACCAAACACCATTACTAAAAAATTATCTCAATTTAAAATTCTTTTTGACCACTTATTTCAAACTCCAAAGTATATTTTCGTCTGGTGAAAAATATGCATTTATTTATGATGCTATTCATCATGTTTGACTTGTTGAATATCAGGTCAAATTTACTAAATGACTAACATGCATGAATTCATATTCTTTGCATCAATACAATGAACTATATTGACCTTATCACCTTAGTGCAATATATTGCAAGTATCATCACAAATTAAGTTAAATGTCGTGGTACTATACATGGGCCTCTGCGTATTCTATACAGGCATCACCATATCGTTGAACAATGTTTTAGGCAACATAGCATAATAGTGAAGCTATCCTTAACACGTCTAATGTGGGTAGAGACAGTGAAAGATTCAGAATTTTCAATCTGGTCAGTCATTTATAGAGTTGTCGATAATATATAAAAGATGAGTTGCACTACAAATATATGTCTAAAAGCGGGTCTAAATGAACTAACCGAAACATGCGAGCCGACGCACATGACTAGATAATTTATGTTTCAATAGAGTGATTAGTCAATACTTCAATTAATCAATCACTTTCCAACTTCAATTGTTTCAATAATAAAACAAATGTAGCCTAGTTCGATAACCCTTATTACCCTAAATCCCTTCACCCATGCATGACTATCCCTGCTCAAATCTTGAACATTTCAAATTGAATTATTTCATCCATTCATTCTCTTGTTCAAATCTTGAAAGAAATTAACAAAAGAACACTTATGTTAACCGTAAAAGATTTTGATTGAACAACGTTGAAGGAGTTACAAAAAGATTTGCAGAATGAAATTACAGAAATGTAAAAAAGCTGTAAAGAAATTGCATGAAAGCTGTAAATAAATGAATTACAGAAAAGAAAGGAAACGAAATGCAGAAAACTTAAGAAAAATAAAATACAGTTCCTTTGGAGGAGAGTTGAGATGTCCCCTTGCGAATCTGAACTTCCAATATTTATAGTCTGTCTTGAACCGCCTTATGCCCGGCCTCCTATTAACCACGATGCCACGTTCCTCTTCCCGCTTGACTTCAAGAACCGCCATTTTGTCTGCATACTTTGTGGCTTTAATTATCTATGTGGATCGAATAATTAATCTACTAACCAACGTTGGGCTTTGTATAATGGGCTTTCGATCTATGGGCTCGATGTTCAAGGGTTAACAGATGCCCCCCTCGCGCAATTGGTCTGTTAGGGTTTCCTAAGACTGATTTGCGTGTTTGACCTAGGCCTGGCCCACTATTGCGCACAAAATTTTTTAGTCATTTTTCGATTTCAAGCCGTCCAAAGCCCTTCCCACCAGTCTAGAATTCGAGCCACCACTTGCATCTCCCTGGCCGCCATCTGGTGCATGCCAGCCGCCTCAAATGCCATCCCGGCCGCCATCTGTGTGTGTCTGAGCCACCATTTTGTGTCACTGACCGCCACAAAGGGGACCCTGGCCGCCATCTGTGCATGCCAGCCGCCACAAAGGGTCCCTGGCCGCCATTCTGCTAGCCGCCACGAAGGATCCCTGGCCGCCATCTGCTTACGCCAGACCACCATCGTGCGTGTTTTGAGTTGTCCAATCGCGTCTTCTTGGCCGCCCTTCAGAACGCATCGACCGCCACAAAGAAGGGGTTGGCCGCCACTAGCACTTCTCCAGTCGCCACTCAAATTCGCTTGGCTTCAGCCGCCATCACTTCGATCCGGGCCGCCAAACATAGCGTCTCAGTCGCCACTCCAAGTCGCTGGCCGCCAGAGCTTTTCAGCGCCGCCAGGGAGCCCTTTCGTCCAGGCCGCCGCGGTGAAGGCCCTGGCCGCCACCTAAGGAGTTTCAGCCGCCATTGGACTGCTCCAGGCCGCCACTTGAACCTGGCCGCCCTCTTGCTTGCCTTGGCCGCCACTTGAGAGGCTCCGGCCGCCATATTACTTTGCCGTTTCGTATTTGATTGGATTAGATCAATTCCTTAGGGTGTTGTATTGGCTTGATAAATTAGGATTTTGGAACGCAGCTTACACTACCCGCTGAACCACAAACCTGCGAGCTCAGCCGCCACTCTAGGCCCTAGGGCCGCCATCTAAGGTACTTCGGCCGCCAAGAATAGGCCTTCGGCCGCCACTCATCACTTTTTGGCCGCCCCTCTTGCTTGTAAGGCGTCTCAATGTTTGAATCTCGTTGTGAAGTAACTTAAGATAATCTAGGCTCACCAACTTGCTTTGGCCGCCACCTGAGACACTCCGACCGCTATGAAGAAGGCTTCGGCCTCCATACTACACTTCTTGGCCGCCTGTTATACCCTTCTTGGCCGCCTCTTGTAGTTGTCATGGCGTCATCTTGTTGTCAAATAACTTAGATAATCCTAGGCTCACGAACTTGCTTTGACCGCCACCTGAGGCACTCCGACCGCCATGAAGAGGGCTTCGGCCGCCATATTGCGCTTCTTGACCGCCACCGAGGACCCTTCGGCCGCCAACAACGTGTACAGAAGCAGCCGCCATCGAAGCCTACTCGACCGCCGCCGGGAACCTTCCAGCCGCCACAAGGGACTGCCCGGCCGCCATTCGTAGGTGCCCAGCCGCCACTCTGTAGCTCTTGGCCGCCATTCCCTCGTCATTTTGGTTTTGTTGCCATATTGTTTCCATGGCTATAATTTGTGTATTTTAAATTTTTTTTTAAAATTAATATTATTATTTTATTTTTTTAATTTTTAATTTATTATTATTATTTTACCCGGCCTCCAAGGCCGCCGTCAATGGCCTTCTAGGACCACTATCCTGGGAATTTGCCACCATCTTTGGTCCATCTTCATCTCTACTGGGTCTCACTTCCTTGAAATGAGTCTCGTATGTGGGCCGACGCTTCTCTTCCTGTTCCTCCAGGAATTTTTCCAAGCGGGCCGCTCTCTCGGCCAGTTGGGCAAGATTACTTGCATCATGCATAATTAAATGTACTTTTAGTCTATGCAACATATTAGATACTGCTATATTGGCTATTTCCTTCTCAGGAATTGCCATAGTACATCGGCCCTTAAGCCGCTGTAACCTGTTAATGAAGATACTTGCCGTCTCATCGGCATACTGTCTTGCATTAGTCAAGTCTGCGAGGCTCACCTGAGACAGTGGTGTGTAGAATCTGTCATGGAAAGCTCGCTCCAAATCGGCCCAATTTTGGATTGAATTAGGCCACAGGGATGCATACCACGTGAATGCAGGCCCGGTGAGGGATGAACTGAAGAGTCTCAGCTTCAACCAGTCATTAGCCGCCGCTTCACCACACTGTGCGGTGAATCTGCCCACGTGCTCCACAGTGGACTTGTCATCGTCCCCTGAGAATGCGGTGAATTCAGGCATCTTGAAGCCTCGTGGGTATGGCTGCATACTGTCTACCCAATCAGGGTATGGCTTTCGGTACGTAGGCCGCTCCATCGGCCTCAGTTGAATCCCGAAGTGTTGCTGCATCATGTCCGCAAGCAACTCGGGTGACACTGCTGGCGCCTGCGCAGGCGGCATCGCCACTGGGGGTGTAGTAGGCGCCACGGCGGCTTGTGTTACATTATGTGGTGTTTGCCCCCAAGGTTGTGGCGTCTGCCCCCCTTGCGGTGGCGTCTGCCCCCCTTGCGGTGGCGTCTGCCCCCAAGGCTGTGTCGCCATGTAGGGTACAACTGGAACATTCGGCACATTATGTGCCGCTTGTCGTGGTGGCATACCAGTGCCACCGGAGGCCGCTGTATAGCCTGGACAAGCACTGGAGGCCACTAAACAGCCTGGTGCCGCATAAATCGGCGCTGGAGGTGCCGCATATCCAAAACTCGGCATCATGGGTGCCGTTGGGGTGAAGGCATAAGCAGCCTGATATGGGTTTGGAAGCGGACTAGCCAGGCCTCCAGCCTCAGGGAGTGGTGGCTGGCTAGGTGTTGTTCCCCACGTCCGCCGTTGGCCGCCTGACGGCCCTGGACACGGGATGCTAAGCGGCGTGTTAGTGCCGTTTGAGGGAGCAGTTGCAGAAGCGGTTAATGCTTGTTGAGTACGCAAGGAACTGCATACTCTATCAATCTGATCAGCCATAGCCGACCGCAATACCTCCATTAAGTGACTCGTGAGTACAGGCATGAACTCGGCCATCAATTCTGTCATCGAAAGCCGCATTTGCTCCGTCAATGTGGGGGTCTGCATAATCCCTTGTTGTGGTTGAGAAGTATTCGCCGTCTCAGCGGCGTCCTCAGACAGTGTTCGCACTGGAGTCTTCTCATATATCGACATTTCTTCAAATTTCTTTGTCAGATCACTAACAATTTTTCCAGATCTGAGATGCATACACTTCTTCAAAGCGGATATGGCTTTAACTCCGTGTCCCACTAGGCGTGCCAATTTGTTAACCGTAAAAGATTTTGATTGAACAACGTTGAAGGAGTTACAAAAAGATTTGCAGAATGAAATTACAGAAATGTAAAAAAGCTGTAAAGAAATTGCATGAAAGCTGTAAATAAATGAATTACAGAAAAGAAAGGAAACGAAATGCAGAAAACTTAAGAAAAATAAAATACGGTTCCTTTGGAGGAGAGTTGAGATGTCCCCTTGCGAATCTGAACTTCCAATATTTATAGTCTGTCTTGAACCGCCTTATGCCCGGCCTCCTATTAACCACGATGCCACGTTCCTCTTCCCGCTTGACTTCAAGAACCGCCATTTTGTCTGCATACTTTGTGGCTTTAATTATCTATGTGGATCGAATAATTAATCTACTAACCAATGTTGGGCTTTGTATAATGGGCTTTCGATCTATGGGCTCGATGTTCAAGGGTTAACAACTTAACATTCAACAATTGAAATAGTTTGAGCCTATATTGCAACGCTAATCATGTTGACACCCCTCTAGCTACTTATCAACATATATTGTTCCAATTTAATAATTATTGTATAATTAATGAAAACCATTAAATTCAAAGTACGAGAAAATTCAAATACCATGTAACATTCATGAAAATAATTACTATAATTTTTCGCAATGAGTTTTCATACTTGTTATTGTTGAAGCATCAATATTAACATCACATTTGTCATAAACATATATTTTAATTCTTAATCACATCAAAATAAATCTTTCTTAGTGATTAAAATAAACAACAAATCTTTCTTTTTCTTTTTTTTTTTTTTTTTGGTGGTGGGTTAAGTGACCCACCTTAACAACAAGTACATCCGTCCATCGGTGAAGAGGTGGCTAGTGATGTTAGAGATCTTGTTGGCTATTAAACTTTGCTTCCAACGTTGAAAAGGACTCAATAAGTCATGGAGAAATGTGGGGTTTGTATTATGCAATTACAAAGGTAAAATAGTACTAGTTGACTAGTTGTTAGGTCCATGGATCCTAGCAAGATGTATTTTTATGCAGTGGTTAGGTCCATGGATCCATGTATTTTTTATGCAATTACAAATGTGGTTCACTATACGAGTTCAGTCTAACACAGTGAACACACAAGTAAACTAAAACAGTGTAAATCAGTAAACCAGTAAACATGCAAAGCGGAATAAGACATATACACAACAAGCATAAAGAACATAAATGAGACACAAGGAGATGTTGACCTAGTTCAGCCTTCGGCCTATGTCTGGGGGATACCAATCCAGGAGGTTATTTTACTATGTGTTTCAACAATGTTGTACAACCACACACACTAGTAAAATAAAGAGAATGACTTCACCCTAATCTCCAGGCAGATAGTTGTTGTGACCAGAAGCTATCCCAAGTTCTGGTATAGGTTTCTCCACCTATTTCAACTCCCCAAAGCCGACCCGCCATGAGTTTTCCCTGAAGAAGTCTGTGAAGGATCCCTCCGAAATAAGAAGATATGAACGATGTAAGCTTGTCTCCTGCGAAGCCTTTGGACAATCTCCTCAAGTGATTCTACAAGTTGAAAACAATCAGAGATATGTCCAAGGCTCTTCGATCTTGCAGCAACAGATGGGTTCGGTGAACAGAGGGCTGAAAATCGATATGGCTTCTCACTAGGTGTTTCTGAAAGCTTGAGAGAATTTTAGAGTGATTCAAAGATTTTGAGAGTGAGAGCTCTATCTTCCATTCCTCAGAAATTCTCTTTAACCATGAAGCTCTGCAGATTGAACGGTCATATTGGAAATAGCCGTTGAGATTTGACAGGTAAAATGTGAGACAAATTCAAACTCTATTTCACTAATCTGGAAGAGGGATCCTGCAATAAAATATTAGTATTTACACTCTCCAGATTAGGAAAAGAGCCGTTGGGGTTGAAGCCAGTCATTCAAATAATCCATGTCGCACAAGCTGCTTGCTGCCATGGTGGTTCAATCATCGGTGTTGAACTTCCGTCTAAACACAGGACCCAACAATCTCCCCCTTTTTGACAGGAAGTGAGCCAGAACAATAAACCAACCGATGATGAACTATTACAAGAAAAATAATGAACCTAACAGCACCCATTTACCCAACCACCATTTACATTTCCCAAAATGAATAAGCTCTTTACAAAATATGACAATGTCAACATAGAGCTTGTACATTCAAACCAAAAAGGGAAATATCCAGCAAACAGTTCACAAAACCAGCAACCAAAAGTCATGAGTTCATAAATCATATATCGCAAAGAGATTAGAGTAAGAAAGATATTACCAATCTCCAGAATTATCCTCATCGTCATCAAGATGAATTATGGCATTCTAGTCATCGGACCATGTGTCAGGCAATAAGTCTAAGTCTTGCTCATATATGCTCAGCATTTGCACAATTGACTTCTGACCAAGATATCAGATAATATTCTTTCTTGATTTAACTCATTGAGTCGGTCAAGTGAGCCTCTTTTGATCTCCCCCTAAAAATTATAATTCCTGCAGCCCAAATCATTAGCAAATAAACATATTGAGCAAGTTTTGGGTTAGGAATTTGAATCGTTTACTCAAAGAGAGGGATCCGATCAGCTTCATTCAGACAAAGTTGTAGATCCCAAGGTCTCTTCTTAATGGTTCAACCTTGCTTGATTCAATCCTTGATGTGAAACTTTGTAGACCAGCAACTTTCTTGTAGTCAATCATCTTCTTTCCTGGCTTAGTTGATGAAGCAATATGACTGACCATGGTTCCTTTGGCACGCCATTCTCTTCTTGGAATACTCCTCTTCAAGTTCTCATTAGGCCAAATGGCTGGTCTTCCAGAAAGGGCATCTCTGGCTAAGGTGTGACATGCTCCAACTTTGTGTCCATAGTTATGACAATACTCACATTCCAAGGGTACAAGAGGTGGAACACGTCGTCTGGTTGTTCTCTTTGATCCTTTGACTTGATCAATGATCTCCTTTGTGCTTCTCATTGGAATCACCTTAGGAATGGTTCCTTCCTTAACAAAAAGCCTTTCAGTTGAGCTGGAACATTCCTTTGTATAACCAATTCCACGTCTGTCACCATGAGCTCTAGTAGATGAAATGATTTCCTCAAGAACATCTTTTCCTTTGTTCAACTTGTTGGCCAATTCTTCTGAGCTGGACACTTTGGCTTTCGACACTTGAACATGTTCAGTAAGTGTGGACACATGTTCCTCAAGTTCAGTCTTTTGATTGGACAAGGCATTGACCTGTTCAGTGAGTTCTCCATTAGAAACTGTGAGCTCGTGAACCTGTTCATTAAGTTCATCTCTTTTGTTGGACAACTCCACTGAACTTGGCTCCAAGATGTTTACAAAATTGCTCAGCTTATCTCTTTCATTACAGACATCTGTTAACTCTTCCCTTTGAGCAAAATATTTCACTTTGAAGTGCTCATGCTCATCTTTTAGAGCAGTAAAATCTCCTCTAAGAGCTTCATGATCAATTTGCAACTTCCTTAATTCTTCTTCCTTCTCTTCAAGTTTTTCATATAGCTCACTAAGAGCTTCAACACTCTGCTTTTCTTTCCTGTCAAAAGTAGAAGGAAAACCATCATTAAAATTTATAGGAGTTACAAGGATAGGAAGGTTACTAACGTTGTCCGATTCAGAGTCTGTCTCAGAATCTGAGTCCCAAGTGATAAATGCAACTTCATTTTCATCTTGACTGTCACTAGAGGTGGAACCGTCATCGACACAGAAGGTTGCACAGTAGGTCTTCTTTGATTCCTCTGACATATTTTTGAGGTTTGCACAATCAGATCTCACATGACCATAGCGGTCACATTCACAACATCTAGGGCCACGTGAATAGAAAGAATCTTTGGATTGTTTCTTTCATTTCTGTCACTCTTCCTCCTTTCTGGTCTGTGCTTAGAAGAACTTTCTCCCCTCTTGTTCCTAAAATGTTTGGACTTCTTATCTCTGAGGATCCTGGCAATGTGTTCTGAGAGCTTAACCAAGTCCTCATCAACATCATCATCATCATCATCATCTGAACTCGACTCCTCTGAAGGTTCGATCTGAGGTTTGGACTCCAGCTTGAATGCCACAGTTTTACCTGTGAAATTCTTAAGTGGTCCATCTCCCATGTCTGTAAGATCCCCATTAGTTCATCAACAGCTATGGTGGCATAGTTTTCTTGCAATTCAAGAGCAGCAATTTTGGCATTGAATCTCTCAGGGAGAGTACCTACAATTTTTCGAACTATCTCCTGGGAGGAGTAGATCTTACCAAGCTGCTGAGCCTGGTTGGTTAAAGTACGGATTCTACTAAAATAACTATTGATAGACTCATGTTCATTCATGACAAGTTTATGAAATTGAGCTTCAATAGAAATGATTTTAGAAGTTCTAACAGGAGCCGAACCTTCATGAGAGTTCACCAGTATCTCCCATGCTTCATAGGCCGTGGTACAGGCAGATATAAGGCTATATTGGTCCTCGGTTACTGCACTGAAGATAGCATGTAGTGCCTTAGAGTTCATGTTACAGTTGATCCTATCCCCTGCAGTCCATTTCTTTTTGTCTTTAGGCTTGGCAATGCCATCAACAGTCACCGAAGGGGGTTCATACTTTGTGAGCACTGCATCCCAAGCCCTATCATCGACTGACATCAAAAAGGAGCGCATCCTGTTCTTCCAGAAGGAAAAGTTTGTCTCATCGAGCAGTGGGGGCATGTTGAATGACCATCCTTCACTCATCTTGCTTTTTGGATCTCTCTCGAAAGAGTGTGGCTCTGATACCAATTGTTAGGTCCACGGATCCTAGCAAGATGTATTCTTTATGCAGTGGTTCAGTATACGAGTTCAGTCTAACACAGTGAACACATAAGTTAAACTAAAACAGTGTAAACCAGTAAACCAGTAAACATGCAAAGCGGAATAAAACATATACACCACAAGCATAAAGAACATAAATGAGACACAAGGAGATGTTGACCCAGTTCGGCCTCCGGCCTACGTCTGGGATACCAATCCAGGAGGTTATTTACTATGTGTTTCAACGATAGTGTACAACCACACACACTAGTAAAATAAAGAGAATGACTTCACCCTAATCTCCAGGCGGGTAGTTGTTGTGACCAGAAGCTATCCCAAGTTCTGGTATAGGTTTCTCCACCTATTTCAACTCCCCAAAGCCGACCCGCCTTGGGTTTCCCCTGAAGAAGTCTGTGAAGCACCCCTCCGAAATAAGAAGATATGAACTATGTAAGCTTGTCTCCTGCGAAGCCTTTGGACGATCTCCTCAAGTGATTCTACAAGTTGCAAACAATCAGAGATATGTCCAAGGCTCTTCGATCTTGCAGCAACAAATGGGTTCGGTGAACAGAGGGCTGAAAATCGATATGGCTTCTCACTAGGTGTTTCTGAAAGCTTGAGAGAATTTCAGAGTGGTTCAAAGATTGTGAGAGTGAGAGCTCTATCTTCCATTCTAAGAAATTCTCTTTAACCATGAAGCTCTACAGATTGAACGGTCATATTGGAAATAGCCGTTGAGATTTGACAGGTAGAATGTGAGACATTCAAACTCTATTTCACTAATTTGGAAGAGGGGTCCTGCAATAAAATATTAGTGTTTACACTCTCCAGATTAGGAAAAGAGTCGTTGGGGCTGAAGCCAGTCATTCAAATAATCCATGTCGCACAAGCTGCTTGCTGCCATGATGGTTCAATCATCGGTGTTGAACTTCCGTCAAAACACAGGACCCAACACTAGCTATAGAACTTAACGCATCCTAATTGTTTCTAATTCGAGGCTGGTGGTTAGACTTGTACATGAATAAACGAATGAGCAATGTCCTTATCCAATGTTATAAAAACAACTGATGACATTCTTTTGACTAATTGATGAACCAATTTCAACAAGGTAATATTAATATCATGCATGCATGTGCTCGGGGCCTTTAATTTGTGCTTCGTATCACTTCACTAATAGTGGATGTATAGCAGGGATAACCTGCTGAACTCGTTTAATTTGTGCCAATAGTTGTTGAAATAAATATTTAGAAACTTATTAGACAGAAATTAAATAACAGATTAACATGCTAACATATCAGATATTGTTATGAAGTATTACGAGTTCATATCTTTGTACTTTGTAATTCTGGACTACATACCGCTCATCCATGTTGGATCTGTCGAACTTAAGATTACTGTAATATGTAAAGTTTGTTTAAATTTATTATTATTATTATTATTATTATTATTATTATTATTGGTGAAACAGCCTAAGAAGGCGAGCGAAAAAGAAAAAGAAAATAAAGGAACAGAAATTATAACGAGTATAAACTACTCCTTCAGCATAGCTAGAGAGCAAGGTCGTGAGTCCATCCGGAGAAAAGCCCAAGTAGTGTAGAAATCTTCCGAGTTTGCCGCCGTACGAGCAATCCAATCAGCCACTTGGTTACCTTCACGGAGCACATGACGAAGAGAACATCCACCCATGCTATGAATAAGTCCACGGACCTCCTTGATCAAAGGCCAAAAGGGGTGGTGTGACGCTGCCATCCCCAGAACCAAGCGAAGAACGTCCAGGGAGTCGATGTAACAAGCAGCCAACGCCACACCAAGTTGAGCTGCAAGTATCAGACCAAACCGAAGGCCAATCAACTCGACCTCCATGATCGACCGGCCACCCAGGCAGCCCCCACATGCTCCATTCTACGAGCCTTCATGCGTCCTCACTATTGCACCAAATCCAGATTTCGCTGACTCCAATACGCAACCATCAGAGTGAAGAACATTTCCAACGACGTCTGCCTCAATCCAACGTACAGGCTGAGGGATGCGAGGCTTCAAAAGCCTTGAGTGACGCTTTGAAATATAGCCATCATTTTCCACTGAAAATTCTATTGTTCCTTTCACACCTCACCGTCCATAAGATAGCAAGGAACTTCGAACCCCAAGTACGCCATGCCCATTCGAACCAATGCATGCAATCCTCATTATCCAGGGTAGTAATCATGTCACTGATGTAAACCCCAGCTTGCGTCCATACTTGAGTAGCCCATACACATAAGAAAAGCGCATGGCGCCAGTCATCGACTTGCTCGCCACAGATATGGGGCAGCACATGCGCGGGTTATTATTATTATTATTATTATTATTATTATTATTATTATTATTATTATTATTATTATTATTACTCCCTCCGTTTTTCAAAAATTCTAACATTTCTGCATTTCACGTAATCCAATGCACATTTTTAACGCTTAATATCTCAAAATTTGTAAAAGTAAAAATTATAAAAATTTGATATTATAAAACTACGCGATTAGACGAATCTAACAAGATCTCACTTGACTATGTTTTATCTTGTATAACTGTGTTAAAAATTTGAATCAAAGTTACTCAATGAATAGTAACAACTATGCAAATGTTACAATTATTTCTAAACGGAGGAAGTATTATTTTTATTTTTTTATTTTTTCTTCTGTATGGACAAATTTCTCAAGTTTCCACTGGGATGGATGGGGGACTTTTCTCTAATTTACTAAAACTATAGATTATAGTAATAGTTTGAAAACTGGTATTAGTACTAGCTATATTAATATCTTCGTGACAATTTTTATTTCTTTTTTCCGAAAATATATATATATATTATTTTAATAAAATCGGTCTCTCATAAATTATTAATATAATTTCACCGCTGACTACAGTGTGGATAAATAATAGAAATACATAGTGATATTTGGGGGATACCAAACCATTTCATCTTTTATAGTTAATTATTAATTTAACTATCAATTTAATCCATTAATTTTATTGCTACTCTGACTCACTTGAGGCGATTCGACTCATGGGGTGTCAACTTGCCTCAACTCATGCGTTGTTTCCCCTCATTTTGAACATTTTGGACATTATGGAGTCGAAGCCTGGTTACCGTTGGTGTCACATTCTGCGAGAAGGAAATATGGTTGTGGACTGCTTGGCTAAGTGCGGGGCGAGTTCGGAAGACTTCTTTACGACGTGGGCATTCCCCCCGGATGAGTGCCGTTCCGCCATCTCATCGGATGCGATGGGTGTCTACTATCTTAGATCTTGAGTTGTGTTTTTTGCATCTTGTTGCTTTCCTGTAATTTTTCTTTTTCTTTCCTTTAGCCGATGCCATGCTTGGCGTCTCACTTCATCAAAAAAAAAAGAATGTAATTAACATACTCATGAAAGAGTCAATTATTGTTGTGATGTCAGGCCTTAATAAATAATGTGTTAAGATAGCAAATGATGAGCGCGCAAGGAAAAATAATGTGTCAGGCCTCACATCACAAATGATATGGCGAACATAACTTCAAGGCACATAGGCATTATTTTTTAATGTTCAAATATGACCCAAACAATACAATCTATCTTTTTGTGTAAATAAGGGCTGCCAACACCATTTTTTTTTTCCCAATGATTCACCATTTAGCATGTAAAGGCAAATGAGCTCCAAGTCTATTTAAAAAAGCACATAGCCACGTAGGGGTAATGGAAATTCAACGAAACACAAGATTCTTTCATGTGCGTTGCTTTTTCCCCTTAATAGGGAAAGCACAAGATTCCTACTTCCCCAGTCTCCCTACACCATAAATCCATACAATACTGTATAAAAGACAGCCAGACAGAGGGGGCTTAGCTTAATGGGTTACTATATATATACTATACGTATAAGGCTTCATTACCCAGTGATCCCGTCACCCCCCTCCTCCTCCGGCTACTGAATAGTCAATCGCTATGGCCGACGAAAGAGCAGCACTACTGAATCATGGCAAGCAGAGGACCATGGCGAGGTCCGTCTCCCACGCTTACGATGAGCTGAAGCACTTCCGCACCTGCCTCAAATTCCTCTGCGTCGATCAGTCCAATCCCTGGACCGCCTCCCTCTCCTGGATCGTTTTCCTTGCTTTCGCCATCGTCGTCCCCGCCCTCTCCCATTTCGCCCTCGCCTGCGCCGACTGTGATAACCGCCACAGCCGCCCCTACGACGCCGTCGCCCAGATTTCCCTCAGCGGCGTCGCCGCCCTCTCCTTCCTCTCCCTTTCCTCCTTCGTCAGCAACTACGGCCTCCGCAGGTTCCTCTTCTTCGATAAGCTCTGCCACGAGAGCGAAACCGTCAGGAATGGTTACACCAAGCAATTCAATGTATCTATCTCTAACCGTGGATTTCTAATCATTTTTTGTGGCGTATAGAAATTGTTGAATTTCATACAAATTTTTTGACCTAATTATTATTGAATGGATTGTTCAGAGATCGCTGAAGCTTGTGTTCATATTTGTGCTACCCTGCCTAGCGGCAGAGAGCGTGTACAAAATTTGGTGGTACATCTCCGGCGGCGCACGAATACCCTTCCTGGGGAACTCGATTTTGAGCAACACAATTGCCTGCGTTCTGGAGCTATGCTCTTGGTTCTACAGGGCCATGGTGTTCTTCCTTGTCTGTGTGCTTTTCCGACTGATCTGTTGCCTGCAGATCCTCCGGCTGCAGGACTTTGCTGAGGTGTTCGAGGTGGATTCCGACGTCGAGTCGGTTCTGCGGGAGCATTTGAGGATCAGAAGGCATTTGAGAATAATCAGCCATCGGTACAGGACGTTTATATTGTGGGCAATGGTGTTCATCACCGCAAGCCTATTTGCATCCCTGCTGATGACGACCAGATCTAATGCCGATGTTGATCTATACCATACTGGAGAACTCGCGGTACACTCTCGTATTTATTTTTTTTATAAGATTTGTAAAACAATGAAATGTTAAGATTTTATGAAAACGGAGGTAGTATATTACTACCTCCGTCCCATTCCAAATGTCCTACTTACTATTTTTAGATGTCCCATTACAAATGTCTTTCTTTCTATAAATAGAAATAATTTTCCCCTCCAACAACTATGTGGATCCCACCATATACTCACAAACCAACTCTACCTTAATTCCCGTGCCCAACAGTAACAAGACACTTGGAGTGGGACGGAGGGAGTACTATATAACAGCACATTGCCATGTGACGATTTTGTGACACATGATCCCAAGAAGTTGCTTGTTTCAATGTTTTGTAATTGATAACATACAAATCCAGGTATGCTCCGTCGGCCTTCTAGCCGGGATGATGATTCTGCTGCGAAGTGCCACCAAGATAACTCACAAAGCGCAGGCAGTGACATGCCTGGCTGCAAAATGGGCACGCATGCGCCACAATCGACTCCTTCAACACATCAGAATTGGATATACCAGTCATTCCGCGGATGCCAAACTCACAACCTTGTAGTGATCAGGAAGCATCATCATCATCATCCGAACAGGATGATGTTGGGGACGAAGAAGACGAACTGGACAACACCAAGTTCATCCCATCACATGTATACAACACAATCTCATTCCAGAAAAGACATGCTTTGGGTAAATTTTATGTTACCCATTAATAATGCATAAGTACATATTTATATTGATGACTATGAAATACCATAAACTGTTGAATATTGTTTTGAACTTGCAGTGACATACTTTGAGAACAACAGAGCAGGCATTACAGTGTATGGATTCATGCTGGACAGGACAAGTCTGCATACAATATTTGGGATAGAGCTGTCCTTAGTGCTGTGGTTGCTGGGAAAGACAGTTGGTATTTCTTGAACATTTTATATACTTATATATACATATATATATATATTCACACTTGGAGATTAATTAGGACAGCCTCTGGCCTCGACCATATACTCACCTCTCCTCTGTTTGGAATGAGATCTCTTTGCATTATATATTCTGTTCATTCATTTTTTTTTCCTTCCTGTTGTATAAAACTACTATCTTCTTTCACTCGTTTATTTTTTCTTATTTACTACTACTGTTTAATCATATATATACACCGCAAGATTTGCCATTTGTGTGCTGTTATTTAAGTCTTCATCATATGCCTTGTGGAGTTAGGATGAAACATGGCACCAGCCTGATATGGGGATTTTGATGGGATGAGAGACGGGTAATAATGTGTTGGGATTATGAATGTTAAATTTCAGAATTTTTGACCTTATGGATTAATACTAGAATCTTCATTGCGGCTTTTTTGCTTAAATTCGTACATGTGTTTGTGGTATGTGAAAATGCATCTTTTTCTTCCACTTCTTGGCCGAATTTGACTTAAGTTTCTCACGAAAAATGTTTCTCTATGTCTTAACTAGTTTCTCTCAAAATTTCGTAGTTTTTTGCCAAGCCAATAATTCCCAAATTTTCCATCTTTGTGGTTGCGCCACTGTTGCACTTAACTTTAAAATTATTTTTCGATTTTATGAACTTTCGTTGTCATAGTTGTGTGTTCTACTTAATACTTCCATGAGATCTTTAGTGGTATACAAATGAATTCCTTGTGTAAGGATTAAATCTCGATGTGTTGTTCATGATAAAAGTCTATTCTCTTGGAGAAATGGATATACATGTGTATTTGGAAATTGAACTTTCAATCATTATGTGTTAGAGTTCGGGTAAGTATGCTCACATTCAGGTTTCGGAGGGCGAGTGCACTAGGGTGTATCCATGCCGTGGCGGACGCATGTAGGGGCGCGCAGGGACGCCCCCCCCCCCCCCCCCCCCAACTTTTGATAATTCTTCTGATAGTTATTAATCTCTAGCTAATTTACAGTTTCTAAGTCGCTGTAGTATTATAGGGTTTTCAGAAAGTAGAGCACGGGTTTGGGAAAGTGAAGAAGAAAGGTTGGGTGAAAACTCTCCGGCCTCACACAAATATTTTAAATTTTATTGAATTGGGTTGATACCCTTAAAATTACTATGAAATTATATTGTTAGTAGTTAGTAGTACTATGTTTTCCTTTTTCTTCTCACTTTAGTTATATGCCATGAATCTTTTAAACTCAATAGTCACATCATAGATTTTTTTCTTTCTATTTTAATTTAATGAAATCTGTGAATTTATTATAACTTTTTATTGTAATTATTTTATTTTAATATAAAGGATTTTTTCTTTTTATTTTTTATTTTTTTTTTACTGAACAGGCTATACAGGCTAGAAAATGGGTGGTCGGTTTTTCTATATTATTTAGTATTCGTTTACAATATATATCTATTTTAAATATGAAACTTTAAAAAAAAAATATTAAGAAAGCTAGAGTTAAATATGATTTTTTTTTTTTTGCTTAATAGCCCATAGAGGCTAGGAAATAGGTGGAGGGAGTCCAAACCACAAAAATTAAAAAGGGACAAAGGAGAGTGATAGGGGGCGGGTGGGAAATCAAACCCCCAAACTATAGTCCCCCCACCCCCAAAAAAATAAATAAATAAATAAATTAAAAAAAAAAAAAAAAATCATGGTCTGCGTCCACCACTGTATCCATGCATTGCATGACGACCCCCTCCTTATGTGAAATTGTTGTGTTTATGTCTATATCACTAAATAATGCTTGCAATATTATTATGGGCACTGAATGAATGTCAATATAGAATTGGTATTCATTAATTGTCAAAAGTGCTTACAAGGGCTATAGGAGGTCCTATTTTAAGGCCAACCATTGTTATATTGTTTAAACAATCCTATGAAGCTGTTAAACAAGAAGAAAAATCAAAATAATCCTACTACAATCAGGTTTAGCTTATGAGGAATGGCCTTGTCGTATGGAGCATCGGATGTCGTCTAATAAGTAAAAAGGAGCAAATTGATGTTCTGCACGACAAGCATCCTTTGTCATATGAGGCTGAGCTTTTCGTATGGATCTTGCTTGTCATCTAGGGGAGAGAAGACACCATTCTGAAGGCTTGGACGACAAACATCTTTTATTGTATTAGACCGGATGTTGTCATAAGAGACATTGTTATCGTCCTTCGAAGAGAAAGCAACAAGTTGAAGACAATCCGCTATCGTATGATGTTTGTCGTATCAGTAGAGGGATTATCGTATGGCGGCTTTATTGTCCAGCAGAGAGAAATACGACAGAACCTTGGACGATATACGATAAAGGGTGTGCTTGGACGACAAACCCCTTTATCGTATAGTCGTCCAAAGAATAATGCCTCAGAACAATTTCTGCTTCCATTGCATTCATCTACAACAAGCGAGATTCTTGGACGATAAGCACGCTTCTAGTACGTCGTACAATGCCTTAGAGAATTTCATACCCAGTTGTTGAATTCCACACTTGTTTAAACACCAATTATTTAATTTAGCTATTGAAAACCTAGATATCACTTGTCGAATTCTTCTAATTATTGACCAACTGGGTCCCATGTTGACCGGCCACTGTTCCAACATTGACTTTTTCGATCAACTTTGCAGCAGGTTTCCTTTTTTGTCTTTTTGACCTCTTCATGCTATTTTTGCTCCGTTTGTGCATCTTGACATCCTTCTTCTTCCTCCTTTAATTCAACAAGATGGGACCCAAGTTATTGGGTCCTGGACTCTTCCATATTCTTCAAACTAGATCACTATCCACATTCTTTGGGTTTCCTGGTCCTGTTCATCTATTTCCTACCAAAAGAATTTAAAAATAGAATCAGTCAATTTCTTGGCTCGATGCTTTGATACCAGCCCTTCTGGAAAATTGGAGATAATCAGTCCGTTTGATCCGACCACGAATACGCCAGATAATTTAGTTTATGTTATCCATACCTCAACAATGGCATGGATTACTCTATTTTCATAGGGTCACTCCTTGATATCAACATTCAACTACGAAGAACAAAAGATTGTGCTCTTTTTTTTTTTTTTTTTTTTTGTGGGAGAAGAAGAAACGATTGTTTAAATCTGTAGTGCGGTGAAAAATGTTGAGTAGGTTATTTCAAAAAATAAGGGTATGATCTAATTGACTATTTCTGTAATTTTATTTCATTCACGTATTCGATTTGAATGTTAGAATTTGAAGGATATTGCATAAAATGATATTAACCCATCACAGACATTAATTGCATGCATTGATAGGTATTTACCGTATAGTGGCACTACAAGAAAAATGCTGATTACCGACCGCACATGCGGTCGGTAAACAAGGGACGCGGGTCGTCCCGGAGGTTACCGACCGCACCACCGACCGGAGGTGTCGGTCGGTAATCTCTTGGTCCGAGATCAGATGCCGACCAGACACTCTCCGGTCGGTAAAGTTGCCGACCAATCACCGACCGTATTGCGGTCGGCACAATCACCGACCGCGTCAGCGACCGGAGATGCGGTCGATACCCAACGTTTTGGGACCTTCTGGACCTGACAATTACCGACCGCATGCGGTCGGCACTGCGGTCGGTAAATTACCGACCGGCCTGCGGTCGGCGCAGCGGTCGGTACCCAACAGAGTATTGCAGCAGAAATGGCTGTTATCACAGTCATCCCTGCTGCAATACCAAAACAAACAAGCAAATCCAATGTCCAAACAAACTAATACAATCACAATTCCAAAATCCTCCAATTATAACATCACATGATTCGTACACACTCACAATTCAACAAGTTAAACAATCCCAAATTGCAAACAAACTCCAAATGTAAATATGAAATCACAAATCCAAACTTTTGTGTCCAAAGTGATAACTCACAACTTACATAAATCCACATTTGGTTCAAACAACTTATGCATAAAAAATACAAGTCCAAATGATACTAACCCAAGATGGCCAAGCACAGTCAATGAACACCAAGGCCATCTCCTCCCCGGCCGCCCCCAAGATCATCATCACCATCCCCATCGCCAGGGGACCGAGGACCCCTAGATCCGAGCAACCTCTGCATCTGCTCAGCCATGCTCTCCTGCCTCTGAGACATCTACTGAAGAGTCTGCTGGAACTGAGCGAACTGCTGCTGCAACTGCTCCTGCAACTGCTGCTGTGTGACGTACTCCGAAGTGGATGGTGGAGGAGTGGAAATAGGATCGCCCCCGGGCCTAAGTGATCGGGCAATCGATCCCATGCCGTATACGGCATTGCGCCTATCGTGCCCACCGGCGAGGTCATAGAAAACAGGATCGGGATCGAAATCAGGACCAATCGCGGGGTTCTGGCTCAGGGATTCGGCCACTGCTGCGAACTCATCCTGTATTTAAATTGAAATTTAGGGTAGAGACAAATTTATGCTTACCAAATGCTAAATTTATACATAACTAAATTTGATATTTTGTTTACGATGCTTACATTCAACTGCCGTGACCTCTCTCGTACCCACTGGTCCTTCTCATGCCCTCTTGTGTGGGTGTGCTCGTGGAGCTCATGCAAATGAACAGGCCTGTTCTGGTCCTGGGACTGCATTGTTTCGAAGATTAGAAGTCCTACCATTTGTGAGTAACATTTCACATATTGAAGTAATTTAAGTAAATATGTACATCATACCAATTTGTTTTTTGTGGCTCGAAAAGTCTTCGAACCTGCTGTGTGTGTGGGGAGTGCCGGTGCATCCTCCTGTCCCCGACGTCTGTTCAGCTTCCCTCTCTTCGATTTCTCCTTGAACTGTGCTGACTCCCAAATCCGCCTCCAGTTCTCGACCACTAGCTGGTCTGATGGATATGGCTTCTTCTTGCTTCTGATATCGAGAGTGTAATCCTTGTACCTGATATCATATTAAGTATAATTAATCGATAGATGAACAACAAGCAAAAACTTTTATTTAACTCTTTGAAAGTACCTGGCAATGTTTTTTCTCTCCCACTCCTTCCTGACTGCTCCTGTGAGCTCAGGTGCCCAGTGCGCTGCTTTCTGCATTTTAAGTTTGATCACGATATGTATGTCGGCAATTAATTACATGATTATATTTTAAACTACGGATTACCTGAAACTCCCCCCAATAGAACTCTTTGGTCTCCCGGGAGACCTTTCCCCAGCTAATACCATTCATATCAGATCGCATGGGGTAAATGTCAGTGATCTTCCTCACCAATGCATTAGTGAACTCAATGCTAGAAGACATAAATCAAAACCACAAAATTTTGTTACAAAACAATCTTAAGTACGTAGTATATATATAATTGAAATGCAAAATGAATTTAAAACATAAGCTATTTACAGTCCATCGTCCCCTGGCTCGAACAAAAGCCTATCAGGCCGACCCTGTGGCGCGAGAGGAGCCCCCTGTGGCGCGGGAGGAGCCCCCTGTGTAGATCCGGCCGATCCTAAACAGCAATTATAAGTTTTTTGTTATTATAGAAGGCGAACATCACATTAAATAATATATATTATACCTGGAGTGCGCGTAGGTGGTGTCTCTGGAACGGTATCAAGTCCCTCGGGTGCACCTCCCTCCTGCGGCTGTGAGCTAGTAGTCTCTGTAATTCAATAAATCAGAACGTGAATATTTCATTAATATAAATTAATATTTAAATGCACACGAGCTACATAATGTTTATTTATATCGAAATACCTGCTTGTGAGTGCTGGTAATCCTCCTGGGCTGCCCTGATAGCAGACAACAGCTGTGACCTACTAATCAACCGACGCCTGGACCCTGATCCGCCCGGCGTGCTCGACGAGGAACCACCCCCTCGGTCAGTCATCTACGAAGTTCATTTATAATTAGAACACAATTTCAAATATAAGGAATTACAACAACAAACAATTTATTATAATTAAGTTTATCACATTTCAAACTTCGTAATCATCATCCGAAGTCTCCTGTGAAGGATCATCCGGATCAGTCTCATCAGACGAGGAATCAGTGTCTATCGATGATTTTGACTCATTGTTCTCATCCTGAGGGAGGTCAACATATTGAACCACGTCGTCGGTTAGTGGCTCTCGCCTAGTAGTGATATTTGTAGTTTCGATGCTAAGCTGTTCGGGAACATCGACTTGGAATGCATCCGCTTCCCCCCCTTGCGTAACAGTTATTACACCTCTAGGTTTGACCTTACACACGGCCAACCACGCATTCCGACTGGCAACTGGCCTGATGGTCGGGAACGCAACGTAGCACACTTGTTCGGCTTGATTAGCAAATATGAATGGTTCATATATGTTCAAAGACTTTGAGCGGTTGATTTCAACAAGCTTGTAGTTGGAATGAGTGCACGTCCCAATGCCTTCACGAGGGTCAAACCATCGACATTTTAAGAAGGCAGTTTGTTTGATAGGCAGTTTGTTTGGAGGCGTGGCCGGCAGCAGCAAACGTCGGGCGGGAGCGGCACTCGACGGCGGTGGCGGCAGTGCGATTCCGGCAACGTCGGAGGAGACGAATCCGGCATTGAATGGCCACGGGACGCCGCTCGATTGAGGCCCACGAATGGTGGCTCCGGTCGACAACGTGGATGGTCGGCGGAGGGGTGGTCGGCTGAGGGTGGTCGGAACTGGCCGGTGGTGGTGGTCGGGAAGATTTTGGTGGTGGGGGCGCTGTAATTTCGAAGGGAGGAGGGTGAATGAAGATGAATTCGCGATTTGGGCGAAATTATACCGCCCTAGGTTACCGACCGCACACCCGGTCGGTGATGCGGTCGATAATCACCGACCGCAGTACTGTGGTCGGTGGTGGTGTCGTCCCTTAATGCCCGGGCCCATAACGGCTACAATTTACCGACCGCAGCTTGCGGTCGGCGCTGCGGTTGGTAAATCCGACCCGTCTACTGACGGTCGGTGGTTGCGGTCGGTAACTGGGTTTTTTCTTGTAGTGTGGGGAAAATTCACTCGTGGTCCCATAGGATTTTCACCTACTTTTGGTCCCAAATTTATGAAATTTCCCCTTGTTGTGCTATTAGATAATAATTTTTTCCACTTTTGGTCCTTAGGTCTATTTTTTAAAAAAAATATTCGTATGGGATAAATGTTTAATTTTTAAAATTTTGTTTATTTATAAAATGCTCACAATTCAATTAAAAGACCTTAATTCATTTAATTAAACTCAAATTTATTCATTTGTAAAAAATAAAATTATAATATTTATTAGATAATATATTTTAATTTTAATAAATACTCCCTCCGTCCCATTTAACTTGTCTTCTTTCATTTCTGCACACAATCCAATGCATATTTTCAATCGTTAATATCTCAAAATATGTACAATGAAAAATTATGTAAAATATATATTTCTAAAACTATATGATTTTTCGATTCTAAAAAAACCCAACTCGACTATATTTTTTTAAATATATACTTACAATAAGTTTAAGTCAAAATTAAATAATGAACAGTGTCAAAAAGTTAGAAGGGAGTATATTTTATGAAATTTGGTAAATACTATTATCCTAATTAATAGTATTTCAAATAACAGTAAATAAGTATTAAAGTATAATAAAGTCAATAAACATCTTCTCCAAAAAAAAAGGCAATAAACATAAAATAAAATATTATATAATGATATAAAATTCTTATGTAACTATTAATTAAAAAATATTATTTTTCTCTGGCTTCGGCTTTTCAAAAAAAAAAAAGTTTTATGTTTTATTTTATATGTGAAGTTATATATAGTACTGAAGTAAATACTTATATAAAATTTTAATTATTATTATTTAATTAATATTATCTTCACCAACAGCAGTTGGCTTGAGTGGATGGGCGCTCTAGTCGCTTAAGCAAGGTCTCGAGTTTGAGCCTTGCAAAAAACTGCTTTGGGAGAGGCGCCCTTAATTGCCCTTGCAGATCCTCGAAGGATTAGTCTTGGGTCCAGTAAATTTATAAATAATTTTATTTGGTATACATGAATAAATTAGAGTTTTGTTGTCAACGCTTGTGCGTCACCTGTTACCTAAAAAATTTAGAGTTTTGCTAAATGAATATGGATTTTTAACTAGATTGTGGTTGCAAATAAGCAAAATTTTAAAAATTACACATTAACCCTACATGAATGTTTTTCTTAAAAATAGACCTAAGGATTAAAAGTGGAAAAAATTATTACTAATGGAACCAAAAGTAGAAATTTCATAAACTTGAGACCAAAAGTGAGTGATAGAAAATCATATGGGACCAAAAGTAAAATTTCCCCCTAGTTCTTAGTTAGATTGGAGTTACATGATGTCATATTAATTCAATATGTAATATATATGAGAAATAGCACAAATTGGGGGTTTGAACTCTAAATTTACGAAACTAAAAAAAAAAAAGGTTGGTTTTAAACGATATTTGGTTTGCGGTAGTACTTTTTTGAAATACATACATGTGGTCCAGTCCGTAAGTTTGTTTATTGCACTGGATCGGAGTTCATTTATAGGTATTTGTAAGTATGACGACACATTTTGTAATCGGCCTTTCACCAATAACAGGTGGCTCATCACAATCATATATATTATATGCTGCACAAGAAATTTTAATCACCACATGTATCACATAAATACAAGAATACCACACCACTCCATCTTTCTCAAATAAAAATGAATGAAGTGATTAAGGGGGTCATAAGTATGACCCATAGCTCCCCAAAACATCACATTGCTGCCTCCGCAAAGGTGGCACCAGCGAGCCCCCCCGACTGACATACATACACACTTCTGTGAACAAACAACAAACAGACCTTGTTTGAATGAATAGGCAATGAAACAGTTGCACGGTGGATGCTTCGCCCCATTGGTAGCCGGCTGCAGAGGACTTGGGCCCGGGCTTGATTGTTTGATATTTACGTATAGAAAGACCTAGCCAATCTCCAGAATGCAACAACTAAATGGCACTGAATTGTTTCACCTGTGCCACATCACTGCATATCACCATCCAGGAATCTGAGAGGACAATGTTGGCATTGTCAAGCCCATAACCATGGATTGATGGAATGTGAAATCCGTTGTGCAGTTTTGAGTTTATGGCTGGCAAGACCACCGTACTTGTCAAGGTCGAGATGAATTCCTGAAAATGGAGCAAGGGTAGTATGAAGATGTAATAATCCTTTCTAAGGGGGATTTACTAGGGTGGAGTTGAGTCGTAAACTTGACTCTAATCATCCTAGAATGTTTAAAGTTAATACTTTATACCTCCATATTGTAATTAAAAAGAACATAATATAAAAGATTTTCATTTGATTGAGCAAGTTTGAAAATGAGTACTTTTCTCCAATCGATTCAAATGAGTACCTTGATTTATCTGCACTTGTATTCTTTGTCAGGCCATGTATTGATATGGTTACCACGGAATTCGATTCTCAACAATATCGATACAATATAGATTCATTGAGTTGGAAATGTTGAAATCAATACCTGGAGCAGATTCATGCGCAAGTCACCAATTTCACTCCACTTGAGATGCATGCTGAAGTTATTTAATATCAAATTCCCCGCCACAGTGTTCCTCAAAATTTCAGCATTCACAGAAGACTCGATTACCTGCAGCAGGACTTGCAATATAAAATCCAGAGTGGTATATAAAATTCGGGTGAATAAAAATATAATTTGACTAATCCTACGATGGAAATGCATGCGACTGGAATTGTCTTGCCGTCATCTAAAACATCAATCACCACATCCAAGGGAATTGTCGTTGTAATCTGCTGCTTGTCTACTTTTATTGTCGGTGGCGAGTATACCGAAATATTGAGATTCAAGGAACGATTTGGATATGCCTCGTACAACTCGGGTATAATATACTTCCAACCGCTTGTGTTCACGAGAGTTTCATTTGGCACTTTATCAACAATCCAGTGCATCTTGTTTGCCTTGATATAAAACACAAACCATTACTTTCCTGAGTGACAAGAATTCTGTCAACATGAATATTGAGGCTGGAGTGTAAACAAAGCCATGGACTGAGATTGCCACAATCTTGCCAAGTGACACTTGGCAATTAAGATTAACAGGCAATGAAAATTAGTAACTCACCTTGAAGTAAACTGATGATGCTGATTCAACCACATTTTCATGCACCGAAATTTTGGCCATCTTATCCACTCCTTGACACAAAGATGAAGATTCTAGTAGTTTAAGTTGGTGGCTAGACAAAAGTGCAAGTTCACTCCTTGCAAAGAACAACCCATTGATTTCAACATCAACCAATGATTCACTCAACTTTGGGTCATCGATGAATGTAACATTCATTGCAGCAACATCCGTTACTGGTACTTCTTTAGGAACAGATTGCAATAAAGAGTCCAGTTTCATAATTATTTCGTTTATTTTTTTCGAAACAGCATCTTCAACAGCAGAACCAATTTTACCCTGAAAGGCATCTACCAATCTGCAGAAAGACAATTAAATAGTATAACACTAGTAGTATGAACTATTCAAAACAGACAAGAAAAGAAAGATGCGCAAAAGAATCTGGTAAACCCTAAACCGATGCACCACTTGATGTCATGTCACACAATGAGAGAAATCTATTTATCTGATATCCATATACAAATTGTGGGATCATTCGGCGCATGGGAAAGAAAAAAGTAATACTACCTCGGTACCTCCATCGTGCATATAGGAGAAAAGTAACTAATATATCAATATCAATATAACACTTATTAGTGGAACTCATTATTATGCTATTTATTTCCAAAATCGTCGCAATTATTTATATTTCGTGATAAATGACAGCAAAACACACATTAGACCAGAAATACTTTCCCTTATATTTTGTGACAAAATGCACTACATAAAATTCTCAAATAAAGGCATACAGAACAAAAACAAATGTGACACTACACTACTTGGGATTGAAGAGTTTCATCATTAACAGATATAAAGATCTTAGTTTGATAAATATCAATGATAATGTAATGAAAATAACATGTACAGCCACTAGAAGGAACCGAAAAATAGTGCTACACTTCCTCAAATAGGAAAAATGTAAACAAAAAAGGCAAAGAATGAAAGATACCCTTGATAAAGCCAAGATGCTCCTCCATCCAAGTTTATGGAGACATCATTCACGTAACATCCACATTCCAAGAGAGACACATTCAGAGATCCTTCTATAGTCTTCAGACTAAGGGTAAAGCCAATTTCCATGCCTTCAACCTTAAAACAAGCAATATTCATCAACTCAACTTCGAACACTTTTGCTTCTTGCAAAAAGCAGAACTTCACAAAGAAACTAGAGTTGTTAATGAACCGAACAAAACTGAACATATCCTATTCATGGTCAGTTCATTATTTTAACCAAACTTGTTTATGCCTTTTTTTTATCTCTTGTGAATATAAAAGCATATTTGTGTCCAGTTCACTGAGTTAATCACTTGGCCACCCATTCATGGACATTTTTCTGTCATCAAAATTCAAAAGAAAATACTCCCTCCGTCCCACTAATTCCGTCCCACTTTCCTTTTTTGTTCCGTCCCACTTCAATTGTCCCATTACTTTTTAGGAAATAATTAAATACAAACTCATTCTCATCATATCACATCAATAAATAAATAATATTAAAATTTCATACACACAACTATCACATCACACATAAATAAATCGATTAAAAATCCAAACACATTCCGATCACATCACATAAATTCCTAATTTACTCCCATTTTAAACACTAATATACCCTTACATTAAATACTAGCTATCCCCACATAAAAAACCGTGCCCAAAAGAAACGGGATACTATTAGTGGGACGGAGGGAGTAAATATAATATTATCTCTTTACTAAATAAAGTATCACAAAAATTATTAATACAAATTAAATATATAATTTAAAATAATTTGCGTGTGTGAGAAATATATACCTAAATAACTTACCGTCGAATTAACAGGGTGAATATTTCATATACATACATATTGATCATCTACATTGTACTCCAGGTACAATAATCAAACAACAAAATATATTTCATCCTAGTTTCAATATATTAAGTTTGAATAAAACAACTTAATTAATCACCAATAATTATTCTTAGAAAATATTTCCATATTCATGTAATTATTTTATTGATGAACTAAAGACTGTTTCAGAAAAAGTAAAGAAAAAAACTTTAGGACTTCCTAATTTCAAATTTTGGCTTATGTTTACTTTGGTTACGGCTGCTCGCTTTCTCTAGTCCAAGCATTATGCTTAGTTACACAATATAAATAATTTCCTTTTTAGGTAATCTTTATCATCTGTAATATACAAACATTTGATAATATATTCATTGTTTATAGTATTAATTAAATTCATGTTCACAAACCCAATCGAATGTTTACAAACACATTCATGATCATTCAATTTGTTTATCTTTCTAACGAAATTACATATTGGTATTCAATTGATTTAAATTTCGAACAAACTTTTACAGGAAATAAACAAGCAAAATCGAAATGAAAAACTGAACGGTGCATCGTTATACACCTCTAGGGAAGAATAAGAACTGTTTCCCTTTATGGAATTCATTTGCATAGGGGAACTGGACAGCAGATAATTTGCAGGCATGCCAAACTTGTCGACAATAGTTATCACTGTTGGTGCACAAGTTCTTAGAAGATTAATGTCATAAGTCAAACTGGGAGTTCAGGTACAAGGATCAGAATTGAGACAATTTTAATTGGAAATTTACCAACCATACTACTTCACATCTATAACTAAATTGTGGATTTACACGATGAAGTGATGGATAAACCATTCATACACATTGTCATCAAAATATTTCAATTCTCATCCATTCACTGAGAGACACCCAATTAATAAAGGAGCAAACACACATGCAATTACAAGCCTGCGGACATTTAAGCCCTATTTGGTAGTTAACTGCCAGCAGATAGCATTGGAGGAAATGAGGAATGCAAATAGACAATTCAGAATTGAGTTAGCTAGTTTGCCTAACCAACACTTTTATTAAGTGTCCCACATCGTATATATGATGGGATCCCCCTTGCTTATATGGATATGGATTACTCCATCGTTGCCAATTTGTTTTGACTTAGAGCCTCTTATCCATCGTCTTAACATGGTATGATGGATGGGATTCCTGCTTATATGGATATGAACTACTCTACCCATTGCCAATTGGTTTTGGGTTGGAACCTCATATCTATATCACCTAACACCTTTGCTGTGTATATATGATAGAAATTCCATTAAAAAAAAAAAAATTAAGTAAAACATATATATATGTATATAATAAAAGTTGCTTCCTACAATTACAAAATCAACGATTTTATGCTTAAAAAGCTAATGTAAAAGCTTGTTTGCTAAATATCAAAATTAGTTGTTCTAACAAGTGAGCTAAAAGCTACGAAAATAACCAAATCCCACGCGTTTCAGAAATCTAAATATAGCCACAAATTATTCATTTCTACAAAACCAAACTATCCAATCGCAAATTTACAATTCACATGAAAACACCACCACTGGATTCATCCAAAGCATACTTCTATTAGTATATTACCAACACCAAACAATACTGAACCTACACTGCATAATCCTCACACCGTTCATATCAAACTTAGTAAAACAAGCAAACCAAATACCTGAACAGTAGCTGTTCCCTCATCAGATATCGATATCGGAATAAGCCGCGCTCGGTAATTATACTTCCAATTCATGCTCAATTTCGCAGTGGCGCCAGAAACATTGACAATTATCCCATCACTTCCGGTCTCCACAGTAGACGAGCTCAAATGAATACTCTCGATCGTAATGTCGGAAAGAACCATGTGAACTTTCCCGATTAGAGGAATTCTCACAGACTTCTCAATATCGGACAGCCCGAGCGGAACGAGCGAAGACTCCGCCTTCCCTATAAGCAAATCCTTAAGGAAATCAATGCCTTCGGACGATATTTCAGCGGCGATATTACCGTCTTCATGGGATAGAACAGGGATGTTCGTATGGGAAAAGGCGAGTAATAACAGCAAGAGAAAAGGGAGATTTGGGGATGCCATGGGGTATGGGCAATGGAGCAATTGGGGCAAAACCCAGTTGGGAAGAGGGGGTTTTGAATGAGATTCGACGAATGCTGCTGCTGCTAATCATTGCAGGGTTATCGTGTGGATCTGGAAGAGAGGCGTATATGCTTAGGGAATTGTTTGTTGAATACGTTAAAATTTGGAAGGGTTAATAATTGAAAATGGCCCCAAACCCTTTAACTCCATATTAGCTACTCCCTCCGTTTTTTTTTTTTTTTTAAATCTTACGTTTTAATTTTTTTTAATTGCTAATTGTAGTTTTTTGACTTCTATTTTTATTTTTATTGGATTCGTTTCATCTTGTAATTTTAAAATATCAAATTTTTAGAATTTTTACTTGTACCGAATTTGAATTATTAATCGTTCAAAATGTATATTAGCATACGTACAAATGAGAAATATAAGATTAAAAAGAAAATGGAGGAAGTATTTAGTAAACACCTGTGTCCGAATACCAGGATATCCCCATGCCCCAAATTTTTGCTTAAACTGCAAGATTCTCATACCATTCAGGCGAACTGTGTTTGGTTCCCAGCACCCTTTTTTAAAATCGCAATGAACTTCAAAACGACTCTAACTTCAAATGTCGCTGAAATGAATATAATAATGTCGCTGAATTGCATAGGTCATATCGTGGAATTGTATATGTCATGTCGCTGAATTGTATAGCTTATGTTGCAAATACAACATATTAAATATTTAAAAAGTATATTTACGAAACTAACCTTACAAATAATTTCAACCGTTGGATGATCAAATTGATCAGCAGTGGAGATCACGTCCGCACGGTGTCGACTCCTCATGTCTGCACCATAACGCCAACCTTATTTATTTATGTTTTTTATATTAATTGTATATTGGTTTCTTGTTTCCCCTTTCCCTAACTATATCTACTTTATCTTAGTACCTTGTACTTACATCTTGCATTTGTTTTTTCTTATAGATACTCTCATGAAGGACGCAGAGCATGAGCATGATGATGGGTTCGAGGTTGAGTAAACTATTAGCTGTCTGTTGTTGAATTTTTATGCCTATCTTGGAGACCTTATTATGCATTTGGTTTTTGCTAGTTAGATGCTAGGATGACTGTGGAGATATTATGCTTATGTAGGATTGTAGCTAGATTATCTATTATGAATAGGGACTTTATTGTTGTTGCGATTACTCTGATGCTGTTATTCTGAGATCTTTGATTACCATGCCTCATGTTATTGATCTTAAATTGATTAACCAACAGTTTAGGTGATGTAACACAATCGTGAGGTCACGAAATAGGTTTTAAAATTTGGGGCGTTACAACAGGTCAATACCTATTCACAATTCAATGGAACAAAAAACCTTCTAGTAATATCACCCTTACAATATGTACAAATTACTTCAATTTAACATACTATCTCAGTATTACAATGTTTTTTGCATTTAGTAATGTGCTACTATTCACACATAGACTTAGGGATGTAAACGGGTAGGGTAGGGTACGAATAGTCCACCTCCACTCACTACCCGAAATGTAATTACCCTACCCTTGCCCTACCATATTATCCTAAAATTAAATATCAGGTAGGATTCGGGTAATACCCATCGGGTATGCGGATTAGCCGCGGGCATTGTTTTAAATATCCCCGAAATTTCCGAAATTTTGACCGAAATTTCGGGTTTCGGGACACCCCGAAGCAAAATTTCACCTACAATATCTTTTTGCAAAATATCCATCGAAATTTCGTCCGAAACTCGATATTTCCCGAAATTTTCAAAAAATTTTTATTTATCTTTTAAAATATAAATTTTTAAAAACTAAAAAAAAAAATTATGTTTCGGCACATATTGATTATGTCATTCAATTAGCTTGTTTTCATCGATTTTAAATCTTTTATCAATTAACATGGTGAACGATATCAACAATATTATTAGCATAGTATATCATTGAATGAGTATTGTTAGCATATTACTAATTTATGTAGTAACATAGATGAGGAAATTTGAAATATCTTCATATTCATCATCTCAGAAACTCGATGTGGTTTTCTCAAAAAATTGCAAATATCTCCGAAATTTCCCTCGAAATTTCAAATATCTTCAAAATTTCCCTAAATTTATATGTCCGATATCGACACCGAAACCGATATTTAAAACCTTGGCCGCGGGTAAACGAGTACCCGAAATCTTAATAATATATGATTAACCGACTCTTGCCGACCCAGCTTTAAAAGAAAAAACTTATTTTTTTTACCATAAAAAAATAAATAAACCTTCATTATCGCACGAAAGCAAAATTTAAAATAATATTTAAAAAACCCACTAAAGCAACATATTATTCTTGAATCAGTAGAAAATCTATCAAATTTCAAGTGCCAACAGATTCGAAATATATATAAATAAATAAATATACAAATAAATATATAAATATATCTAAATATGTATAATATTAATTTAAATATAGAAGTATATATAGATAAATATATAAATAAATATATATTTATTCGAGTAATCGGGTAATATATGAAATTCGTACCCTGCCCGCATGCGATATAATTTATTTCGGTTTCGGGTAACACCCTACCCGTTACCCGATTATCTCTACCCTACCCTACCCGTGCCCGATACCCGATTACCCGACAGGTTACCCGATCCTACGGGTAAAGTTGACATCCCTACTTAGACTTTCACTTAAAATTTTATCATAGTTATATAAGTTAAAATATAGACAAATTGGATCTTGTTAGATTCGTCTCTCCGTATAGTTTTTAAATATCGAACTTTTAAAATTTGTACTTGTACGAAACTTGAATTATTCATTGTTTAAAATGTTTATTAGACTATATAAAAAATGGGTCTGTAATAGACATTAAGATACAAAAGAAGTACTATTGAACATAACAGTTCAATATTTTACCCAATTCATCAAATTTTCATTTCACATTTAACAAACAAATTCGAATATACAAATAATACTCTACAACATTTGCAAAACCAAAAATCAAATATACAAATCAATTTAACAAGACACCTTTGATTAATATCTGTTAACCCCAACAAAAATATTAAGGCCCATATCTGTTAGTCCAATGTTGAAGGCCCATCTGTTTTTTGTAGATTGCTCGGCCCGGTCTGTAAAAATATATCCGGAAGAGAGGACACACCTTCAAAGCCCGAATATATCCGGAAGAGATGACGCATCCTCAAAGCCCATTAGGTAGAGATATACCCGGAGGAGAAGATGCATCCTCAAGGCCCAGTCTGAGAAGAGAGGCAGAGCGAAATCAGGATGGAGGCCATCGTTTAAGGAAACATATCAGAGCGAGATCAGGATGGAGGCAATCGTTTGAGAAAACAAATCAGAATGAGGCGTCACCTAAGGAAACAAATCTGGACGGTGGAGTGTTCATGGCTTGATTTGAGGACTCACCATCACTATATAAGTGCAAGGTGACACCACATGCAGAGGACACCTCCAATACTCCTCGAGAGCTTTTACTTATTTTTCCTGCATTTTATTGCTTTCTGTTCTTAAATTCCTTTACTGCTTTCTTTAAATTCCTGTATTCGTTTTTCTAGTTTTCCTGTAATCTTTCCTCCGAGTTCATCAATAAAAGAGAGATACCTTCCTCCCAAATTTTCATTGTTAACAAATTGGCATGCCCAGTGGGACTCGATTTGAGACCATATCTGCTTCAGTAGTGCATGCGTCTTAGATCCGGAAGAGTTATTGTTGATCTGACACAAGAGTTTGAAAGCATGTCTCTGCAAGACCAGACGATCAAGCGAACATCGGACGAGGACGCCGGTGAGACGGCGAACACCACTCAACCACAACAAGGGATAATGCAGATCCCTACTCTGTCTGAACAAATGCGGCTATCGATGACTGAGTCGATGGCCGAATTCATGCCTTTGTTCACAAGGCACTTAATGGATGTTCTGCGGCCTGCCATGGCCGACCAAGCTGACCGAATATGCGGTTCCCTGCGTGATGGAGGTGGCCCTGCGAACAGTACTGTACTGCCAAGCACTCCATACCCGGGACCGTCAGGCGGACAACAACGAATTTGGGGAAACACACCTGGTCAGCCGCCACTTCAGGAATCTGGAAGCGGGGTCAATGCGTTCCCACACTCGTACCAGAAAGCTTATACCTTTGCTCCTGCGGCACCCAGCATGCCGAATTTGGGTTACGCGGCACCTCCTGTGCCGATTTATGCTCCGTCAACCAGCGCTACACCAGGCTGCATGGCGCCACGGCAGACGGCACCTCATGTGCCAAACATCCAAACCACACCTTATGTGGCGACGTCGCTGAACCCTGGGTGGATGCCACCCACTCTAGGGGGCAGCCGCCACAGCCTTGCGGAGTGGCAGCTACACCTCTAGCCCCAGACGCCATTCCTGCTATAGCCGGAGGACAGGCACCACCACCATGCGGGATGCCAGCGGCACCTACTGCTCAGGCCGCCGTTCCTCCTCACACCGCCATGCCTCCTACGCAGGCACCAGTAATCTCACCGGAGTTGCTCGCAGATATGATGCAACAACACTTTGGGATACAACTTAAGCCGATGGAGCGGCCCACGTACCGGAAACCATATCCTGACTGAGTAAACACCATGCAGCCCTACCCAAGGGTTTCAAGATGCCGGAGTTCACCTCTTTTTCAGGAGATGATGGCAAGTCAACCGCAGAGCACGTTGGAATGTTCACAAGCTCAATGCGGGGAAGCAGCGGCCAATGATTGGCTGAAGCTAAGACTATTCAGCTCATCCCTCACCGGACCTGCCTTCGCATGGTTTGCCTTTCTGAGGCCTAACTCAATTCAAAATTGGGCCGACCGCGTGCGCGCATTCCATGACCGGTTCTACACTCCACTATCACAGGTAAGCCTGGCTGATCTTACTAATGCCAAACAGTATGCCGATGAGGCGGCAAGTGCTTTCATTAGTAGATTACAACGGCTGAAAGGCCGATGTTCCATTGCAATCCCGGAAAGGGAAATAGCCAATATTGCAGTGGCTAATATGTTACCAAGACTAAAGGAACATTTAATTGTGCAGGACGCGACTGATCTTGCCCAGTTGTCCGAGAGAGCGGCCCGCTTGGAGAAGTTCCTGGAGGAACAGGAAGCAATGCGTCCTATACGTCAGGTTCACTTCGAGGAGGTGAGATTCAGCGACGAAGAGGACGAACCAGTGAAAGTGGCTGTCGTGGAACTAGTACAGACGGTCAAGCCACATACGTGTGCAACTCTCAAGCCGCCAAAACAAAAGGAGGCCAAATACAAGCATGAGGAAGACCTCTTTGATATGAGCAAGGGAGACCAAGTGTTCGATGCCTTACTCAAAGATGGCGTGATTAAGCTGCCTGAGGGGCAGAAGTTACCAGCGGCCGAAGATATTCGAGGCCGATCATTCTGTAAGTGGCACAACTCATACACTCATAGCATCACTAAATGTCGGAGTTTTAGAACTGCTATACAGAATAAAATTAAAGAGGGGCGCCTAAAAATTGCAGGTATGAAAGTGGATATAGATCCATTCCCACAGCTTCACGTTGGTGCTTCTGGGTTAGTTCCAAACCTGGATGATGGCGGCTCTAGTAGCCGGGCGGATCAAGAAGGGGAACGTGTCGAAATTGATGAAAAGGATGACAACTTGCTATCTGATGAATCCGACACTGAAAAAGAGAAGGAGTTGTATAGCAAACAGCCTAGGTTCAAACATATGTCTAAGGAGGACTTTGAGAAAGTCCTAAAAGCTTAAGAAAATGAACAACAGAAGAGGAAGAACCGTCCATTGAGGATTGAGATCCCAAAACCTGCTATAGAGATCCATGACAACGGGAAGCACCAATCTGCTGCTCGAGAGTATAGGCAAGGAATAGAGGTAGTGCCAACTTTAATGAGGCATCCAGAACACCCTGCTGAAGCTGATAGATGGATGAGGAACCGAGCGGGAAGCAAGGTTACTCAAAAGGAGCCACTACCCATGACCAGGAGTCAGTATAGACGAGCTCAGAGAAGGTATGCCGAGGAAATGCGGCAATGGAAAGCCCAGATCCATAAGTTGGAATCTTCCAAACCTCGGAAACCAGTGCAACCAACTTACTTCAGATCTCAAGGGGAAACCTCCGAGCAGCGGAGGCCTATCCATGAGAGACTGCAGCATCCAGATGGGAGACCTCTATACACGAAGCACAATTCCACCGTACCACCTCGAAAGCCGGTGCATGAGCGGCTTAGAGATTACAGGGGAAAGTCAAGTGAGGCCTTGAGAAGGCCACATCCACCATCACCTCCCTCCAGAAGGACACCTCCTCCATCACCTCTTTCCCGAAGGCCACATCCACCATTGCCTCCCACCAGGAGGCCGGTTCGGGAAAGACTGCAGTGGTCAGAGCGACGCCATCCAATGCCTCAACCTAGAACCACGGAGCCTAAACCTGCTCAGACAAGGAATCAGCCTTTGACCTCCAGAGACAAAGGCAAAGCGGTCGTCGCGGCCGAATCAAGTGAAGGAAAAAATGCAAATGAATCCTGGGCAGATAAATTCATGGAGAGGTTTAGTCGCATCGGTGATCCGGGGACCGCCAGAGAAATGGCCATGATAAAGGTTCTCACCAGGTTCTTTGCTTACATAGTGGCCGGTGAATGTGGAACTGAACGTGACAGTTACGAGGGGTTCATGACTTATTGCAGAAACCTTGATAAAAAAAGCAGAAAAGCAGCCTGAGACCCAACCAATCAATGAGGTATCGCAAGTACACTTCGGTGCGGTCACTTCCAAAGATGTGGAAGCTGCCATGGAGGCTAATCAAGAGAAGCCTAAAGTCGATATAAATGTTATAAGTGTCATGACTGGAGATCTTGACATGTTAGATAGTATGGAGTTCGATGAGGAAAACAACCTTGACATGGAGGAGACGAAGTTGGATGATGCCTTTTGGGTTGGTCTAGAAAATTAACTCAAGGCAGCGAGCTATGAATATGGACAAGAAGAGGAGCTAATGGATCCTGTTTTACCAATGCAAGTGGTGGGATTGCCCGCAGATGAGGAGATAAGCGATGTTGAGTCCGAAGTGTGGGATGAAGAGAAACCATTATTTGCTAGACTCATTGAGGAGATGGACGAAATGATAGCAGAACTCTCCCATCCGACCAGGAATCTCCTTGAGGAGTTAGGTGGCCAGTCTGTTCAAGGGCCAATGTTTCCACAATTTGCCAAACCGGAAGCAGCCCAGACTAGGCAATTGAAGCCGTTGTATATCAAAGCTCACATTGACGGGCGTCCGGTGAACAGGGTGTTTGTTGACAATGGAGCAGCGGCAAATGTGATGCCAATGTCCACATTGAGGAAGATCGGTAAAAGTGAAAAGGATCTCATTCCCACCAGGGTCAGGATGTGCAGCTTTGTGGGAGAAGCTACTCAACCCGCAGGATTCATAACAGCAGATGTGACTGTGGGGTCTAAGACGATCAAAGTAGCGTTCTTTGTGGTAAAGTCGAAAACTTGCTACTCGGCATTACTGGGACGCGATTGGATTCACATGGCACAGTGTGTGCCATCCACCTTACACCAACAGTTGCTTATCTGGAATGATGATCAAGTGGAGTTGGTGGAAGCAGACCCCCAACCCTTCATAGGACACGACCGCAACAACGATGAGGCAGTCTTTTACTTGGAGGGTATCCAGCCTGCGTCAGCTTTGATTGGTGTTGACTTAGACCTCGAGTACATCGATTTTACTTCCAGCGGCTTCAAGCTACATCAGGTAGACAGCCGACATGAGTCCTCAGGCTCCACATGATGAGTTGTCAAGACGTATATAAGGACTTGCTGCAGCGGCTCGCCACCACTAAGATGATGATGGGTGCCGAGGACAAGTCCAAAAACCTGACTGACGGAAGGCCATCTGAGTGGCCATCTCCTGTGAAGCGGACATTGTCTAGTCCGGAAGCCAAGGAACCCCTGGTGGACATCAACCTGGGAACGGATACAGAACCGAAGCTCACCAAGATAAGCGCTTCACTACCCGAGGAGGAGCGGCACCAACTAGTGGAGCTGATTCAGAAATATAAAGACTGTTTTGCGTGGCAATACACAGACATGTCAGGACTCTCAAGAGAGCTTGTGGAGCACAAGATGCCAACTCATCCCGAGTTCAGGCCTCACAAGCAGCCGCATAGACGTTTTGATCCAGACACCATCCCAAAGATAAAGGCCGAGATTGAAAAGCTTCTTAGAGCAGGTTACATTAGAACGTGTCGCCATGTAGAGTGGCTTGCAAATATTGTACCTGTTATGAAGAAAAACGGTCAGTTAAGAGTCTATATAGATTTTAGAAATTTAAACTTGGCGACACCCAAGGATGAATATGTAATGCCCATGGCCGATATGCTTGTTGATGTGGCCGCCGGCTACAAAATTTTATCATTAATGGATGGTTATTCTGGATACAACCAAATCTTTATTTCTGAAACTGATGTGCACAAAACTGTTTTTCGTTGCCCGGGGCCCGTCGGCATCTTCGAATGGGTAGTCATGCCTTTTGGCTTGAAGAATGCCGGAGCAACATACCAAAGGGCCATGAACATGATTTTTCATGATTTAATTGGACAAACACTTGAGGTTTACATTGATGACATCGTAGTCAAATCGTGTGATTTGGCCAGCACTTGGCCCATCTGGAGGATGCCTTCATCCGAATGAGGCAACATGGATTGAAGATCAATCCAGCTAAGTGTGCATTTGGAGTGGCGGCAGGGAACTTCTTAGGTTTCCTGGTGTATGAGAGAGGGATTGAGGTGGATCAGAACAAGGCAAAGGCCATCCTGGAAGCCCGCGCACCATCCAATCTCAAAGAACTGCAGTCACTGATAGGCAAAATCAATTTCTTAAGGAGATTCATAGCTAATGCCGCAGGAAAGATGAAAGCTTTCACTACCCTGCTTAAAGGAAGGAAGAACAAAACATTCCTATGGACAGCAGAACATCAAGCAGCCTTCCAGGAAATAAAGAAGGCGTTGGGCAACCCTCCAGTGTTAATGCCACTCAGACATGGTGCCGTAGATCGAAACTTGTTTAGTGACAATATCCGGATTAGTGTTGTCTGAATTTTAGGGTTAGGTAAAATGATGATTAGAAGAATAGGGGGTGAAGATTGATGAAGAACAAGAACACACACAAAAGGATGATTATGATATAAGAAGATGAGACTAAGTTGTAAAGTAAAAGATAATGAAACTTATGAATGAAGGGGACCCGAACTTGCCAAGGGAAGTGAGTCAAGCTCAAGACAAATGGTTTCCTTCAAGTGCATCATTCATTGACAATCCATCGAGCAAGTTTCCAACTTGATGGCGTGAGGGAAATGAACATAAGTTCAAGACAAACACGGATGGGGGAGAACAGTTTTGAAAGAGTGCTCTCGGTTGTGAACTTTGAAAATATGAGAGTTGATTTCAATATTAAGCAAAGTTGTTTACAAATGAAGGGGGATGTCATATATATAGGCCAAGCCCCTTGGGAAACAAGAGAAATGAAAAATACATAAAAAATGGCCTAAGTCGGTTTAGGGGGAATCAATTCGGTCTATGGTGTAAACCGAATTGGTATGGCCTAGATCGAATTGGGACCAAACCTATCTATTACAAAAGAGAAAGAGGTGCCAATTCGGTTTAGACCGAATTGGTCATAAGACCGAATTGGTCACTTACAAACATTACAAGTAATAATAATAATAACAGTCAAAGGGCAATTCGGTTTATGTGGTACAATTCGGTTTAGACCGAATTGGCCAATAGACCGAATTGAGAGTCTTAGAAAATAATTGCTGACTGATGCGATATAGGCAATTCGGTCTAGGAAGCAATTCGGTCTAGACCGAATTGAGTTATACCGAATTGAGAGGTGGGTAATTTTTTTTCTAAGGCATGAGGAGGCAATTCGGTTTAGGCCAATTCGGTCTAGACCGAATTGGATATTTCGAATTGGCTAGACCGAATTGGTCTCAATGCCTTAGCCAAATTTCACACGTTCTTATTATCTATACTATTACAAAATATGTCCGACGTCCAGTGGTGGTTCCGGCTGCCTTCCGGCCACTTTTTAGACGAACTCCGTTTTGGGCCTATTCATGCTTGTTGGGCTTTCCTTGTGCATCCTAATGCCTTCTTCCATCTTTATTTAAATCCGATGTGAGGAATCCATATTAATGGATTCCGAGCTTGTCCGGTCTTGATCTATCCGGATCATTATTTACATTTTTTGGGATTCCTGGGGTTCCAGATTATTTGCTTCCTGCAAGAAAAATTTATACATTGCATCAGAAAATTTCTTGGCTTTTTGTTTGGACACTGGCTTTTCGGGGATTATTGGAATAACTAATCCATTGGTTCTGGCGACTACGCCATCCCCACCCCCTTGGGAAGGTTGAGACATCAACCGATCAGAATCCAACTCATCATCTCTTTCAAAAAGAGATAAATCAGCAACATTGAAAGTCGGATTAATATTAAAGTCATCAGGAAGCTCAATCCGATAGGCATTGTCATTGATTTTCTCTAGGACTTTGTAAGGTCCTGTCCCACGAGATGCAAGTTTGCCATGTGTTTGTGCAGGAAAACGTTCTTTTCTCATGTGCACCCAGACCCAGTCTCCTGGTTTCAGCAACAGCCTTTTTCTGCCCCTGTTGGCAAATTTGGCATATGTTTCTGATGCCTTCAACAAGCTGTTCCGAACCTTCTCGTGCAGATCCTTGATTGCTTTAGCCCTGTCCCTGCCATTGAAGTTAAGACGCTCACTACTAGGTAGTGGCAGAAAATCGAGAGGGGTCATCAGGTTAAATCCATAAACGACCTCAAAGGGTGACATGTGTGTGGCACGATGAATATGACGATTATAAGCAAATTCAATGTAAGGTAAACATTCATCCCAACTTTTGGAGTTCGAAGAAGTAATTATGCGCAGGAGGTTACCCAACACACGATTTACCGCTTCTGTCTGTCCGTCCGTCTGAGGATGGTAAGACGTTGAGAACAAAAGTTGCGTACCCATCTCACGCCAAAAACCTTTCCAGAAGAAGCTTACGAACTTGGCATCGCGGTCAGACACGATTGACTTTGGTACTCCATGAAGACGTACCACTTCTCTGAAGAATAGATTCGAGATATGCCTGGCGTCATTGGTCTTCGTACATGGTATGAAATGTGCCATCTTGGAGAATCGATCAACTACCACAAAGATTGAATCTTTGCCTCTTGCAGTCCGTGGTAGTCCAAGCACGAAGTCCATTGATATGTCCAGCCATGGTCCTTCTGGCACAGGTAATGCTTGATATAAGCCATGGGGTTTAACAGTTGACTTGGCCTTCAGACAGACCAAGCACTTAGCAATGAAGCGAACAACCTGGGCTTGCATCTTTGGCCAGTAGAACTTTTCAATGAGAATCCCCAGAGTTGCATCTTTCCCAAAGTGTCCCATGAGACCACCTCTATGAGCCTCTTGAATCAGTAATTCTCTGACAGATCCCTTTGGGATGCATAATATGTTTTCGTAGTACAGAAACCCGTTTAGTTGGGAAAACTCCTTGAATCCATTCTGCTTCGTCCTCTCGTACAACACTCTGAAATCTTCGTCAGTGGCGTACTGATTCTTGATATGCTCAAATCCAAACAGATGAGTAGTTGCAAATATGGCCAATGTTGTTCTTCTGGAGAGTGCATCTGCAACCACATTGTCTTTCCCTTTCTTGTACTTAATCACGTAAGGAAAGGACTTTATAAACGTGCTCCACCGAACGTGCCTTTTGCTCAATTGTCCCTGAACCCTTATGTGCTTAAGCGTCTCATGATCAGTGTTGATCACGAATTCTCTTCCTCTCAGATAGTGTTGCCATGTCCTCAAAGATTGAACAACAGCATATAGTTCTTTGTCGTACGTGGAATAATTCAGTTGTGCTCCACTGAACTTCTCACTGTAGTATGCTATTGGTCTCCCTTCTTGAAGCAACGCTGCTCCCATGCCCGTACCTGACGCATCACTTTCGATTTCGAATGGTAAGTCGAAATTTGGTAATGCTAGGACAGGTGCATGAGTGAGCTTATCCTTAAGGTCGTCAAATGCTTTCTGTTGTGCTGGCCCCCATTTGAACGGAATGTCTTTCCTGAGCAGTGCAGTAATCGGGGCCGCAATGACGCTAAACTGTGGAACGAATCTTCAGAAGAAACCACTCAAACCCAGAAAACTGCGTACTTCATGCACAGTGGTTGGCGGCTTCCAGTCAGTTATAGCCTTGATCTTTGATTCGTCCACTTTCAGTCCATCTTTTCCTATGACAAACCCCAGAAATGTCACCTCCGGCACACAGAAGCTACACTTCTCGAAGTTGGCGTATAAGCGGACTTCTCTCAGTCGATCGAGTACCTGTTGCACATGGTACACATGATCGATTAGTGTACAGCTATAAACAAGAATGTCATCAAAATAAACTACTACAAATTTTCCTATAAATTGTCTAAGAGTCTCGTTCATCAAACGCATAAATGTAGAGGGGGCATTCGTAAGGCCGAATGGCATAACAACCCACTCATATAGACCAAACTTCGTCTTGAAGGCGGTTTTTCATTCATCCCCTGGTTGCATTCTGATGTGATGATATCCGCTCTTTAAATCGATCTTGGTAAAAATACTAGCGCCACTGAGTTCATCTAGCATGTCGTCCAGTCGGGGAATTGGATGACGATATTTGACCGTAATAGCATTGACTGCCCGACAGTCAACACACATACGCCATTCGCCATTCTTATTCGGAACAAGTAAGACTCGAACAGCACACGGAGACAAACTTTCTCGAACCCAACCTTTTTCGAGCAGTGCTTGTACTTGCCGCTGAATTTCCTTTGTTTCCTCGGGATTCATGCGGTACGCAGGTCTGTTGGGGATCGAAGCTCCGGGTACAAAGTCAATACGATGTTCCACACCTCGGAGTGGTGGTAAGCCAGCTGGCACTTCTTTCGGAAAAATATCCTGATTTTTGTCAAGCATTCTGGAAAATTCCAAAGGCAAATCAGGTGCAGTATGAACAGTTCTATTGAGAGATTCATCTGGTTTAATTAATGCAAGAAAACAGTGACCTGAGAAGTCAGGTTCTTTTGCTGCTTGCTGAAATGCTGTTTTGGTCAGTATCAGACATTGATCCAAGCTTGATGAATCTTCACCTATGTTAGCTTTTCCTCTTTCCCTTGCCTTGTGGTCAGCTTCCGCTTGAGCTACTTTATTTTTCAGCTTCTCCTGGTCTATCCTGACAGCTTTCACAGATAGAGGTTTAAACAGATATTCCTTTTGTCCATGTTTAAAATATAAAACATTAGATTTTCCCCTGTAAGTGGCATCCTTATCATAAAGCCACGGTCTTCCAAGCAAAACGTGACAAGCGTTCATGGGAACGACATCACATAATACTCTTTCCGAGTACGTACCCTTCGTGATAGGGACCCATGCCTGTTGGGAGACCTTGGTCTTGCCACTGTTGTTCATCCAGTGTAGTAAGTAGGGACTGGAATGCTCCTCTGTTGGTAGCTGCAATCTGCGCACTGTATACAAACTAACAATATTAGTGCAGCTTCTGTTATCAACAATGACAGTGGCATTATTGCCCTAAATGGTGCAACGACAATGGAAGAGATTTTCCCTTTGTTCGTTGGGTGAGATTTCTGGCTCTCTATCAGCGTTTAGTACTCTCATGGCTACTAGCAGATTCACATCTTCCTCATTGTCCTCATTGATTTCTGGATTGACTGGTTCATCAATTTGATAGCGCCTGGGATCTTCGTCATAATCATCCTCATCCTCAGAATCAACAACTTTGAATATTCCTGGTTCAACCTCGATCACAGGTCTTTCATCCTCGCCTGTATTGAGTATAGCCACTCGTCTTGGATTATTGCATTCATTTGCATAATGGCCTTTCTTGCCGCATTTCCAACAAGTGATTTCTCTTTTGTCTTTTGTCATTTGCATAATGGCCTTTCTTGATCTCGGCCCGGATTCCGGTTCCGATCTTCCCGGTTGTATTCCCTGAAATTTTTACCCAGTTCAAACCTTTTAGGCCTGTAACCTCCGAACCGGCGACGGTGTTGGCTGGAGAATTTTGGGTTTCTCTGTCCTCTCGGGTGGTCGGATTAACCATGACTTGTTTGGGTTGTAACCGGTAGAAGTCCGGTGGGTTCTCCTTTTGAGTTGGGCCTCAAACTTTGCGGCTTTTCTCACCAAATCAGTGCTATTCACATACCCTCTCATGTCCATTTCTTTGAAGATTTCGGGTCTCAGACCTTTTGCGAATCTGGTCAGGGTGATCAACGGATCTTCATTGAACTGTGCTCGCATCATGAGCATTTCCATTTCGCGGTAGTATTCTTCAACAGTCCTTGATTCCTGCTTCAGACTGATCACCTTCATGTACATATCTGGTTTGTAGGTAGGAGGCACGAATCTTCTCTCCATGAGTTGCAGAAAATATTCCCAGTCGGTGACTTGGGGCTGTCCGGCATGGTGATGATCAATTGTGAACTTTTGCCACCAGAGTTGGGCATAATCTTTGAATTCTTGAGCTGCCAACTGGATCTTCTTGAAATCAGAGTAGTTGTGGCAGTTGTAGATCATTTCCATTGTGTTCCTCCAATCGTGGAATTCATTCGGATCACCAGTCCCTCTGAAAGTAGGAATGGTGAATTTGATAGACTGCAGATTGTCATCCACGTCATCGTGATCATCACGGTCCATTACAGGCGCATTCTGGTGCCGATTTTGCATAGGTGGTGGAGGCATGGCCAAAGGATCATTGATGCGTAACCCTTCGACTGCGATAGGAGGAGGAGGGATTGGAGCCATCGGAGGTGGTGTTCTTCGAACACCGGGCCCTTACCGACGATCAAACGTCCCTATCGTGACTTGTTCCACTTCCCTTTCGGCTATGGCCTCCTCTGCATCAGCCATGTCAGTTCCTTGGACGCCGCTATTGCTCCCAGATGCTCCATTTTGTCCGGAGGCGGAAGGATGATAGAAAGCATCTTCCAGCCTTCGTTCAACCCGTTGCATCAATCGTTGTGCCAAGGCCTCATCTTGTAATTTCATGCGTCCTGCAAATTCATTACTCAAATTATCAATGCGCTCATTTACGGCAGTAATATTTGAAACATTAGCATCAAAAGTTTGCTTAAGGGTTTCGAAATCAGCCCTTTTAACAGTATTCTCGCTCATTGATCGTAGCATCTCCATGATGTCAGTCAAATTTGGCTCTGTGTTTCCTGCCATGATACTTAGAAAATAATATAGATATAAGGTAGGTCAGAAAACAAGTGTTGAAATATATAGAGTGATCTCTTAAATTTGCACTGAATCCTGGTTCTCAACACCACTTCAGTTCGTCGCCTGCTCAGATAGTTCAATCAGATGCAAGAGAAGTACACACAGATATTTCGTACGCACAATTCAAGAGTCAAATGAACTGTTCAACTCAATCAAGGAACGTACAGATATGTATGCGTGTACTGCAGTCGGATCAAGTTCACAGTTTTAAACAGATATCGCAAGCGAAGAACAGTGATATTTGTCCCAATTTAGAAGTGGAAAAAATAAAGCTCACAAGAAAAAACACTCGAGAAATCAAACCCAATTTACTCAAATGACTTCTCGGGCTAGGTTTCACAAAATGCCAGTCACGATATCCACTTTATTGTACAAGTACTCAAGTGGCTTCTCGGGCTAGGTTTCAAATTGTGCCAGTCCGATATTCACTTTATTGTAAATTCACTCAAAATACTCAAATATGTGAAAAGGAGAAAATAATACTAGAGATGGAATTACACCACAACACTTGAAAAATTCTGGGTGCTCAATTCGGTTTACAGAAGCCCGATTCGGTCTATGTCGCACCAGGAGACCGAATTGAAGGAGACCGAATTGATGGCTTCCAATTGATGAGTTGATGCGTAATTTCCTTCAGGCAATTCGGTCTAGGGACGATTCGGTTTAGACCGAATTTGATGGAGATCGAATTGGGGTGTTTGAACTTTGGCAATTTTCTTCCGTAGGAGGATTGGTGTGGTCTATGCTAGCTAATTCGGTCTAGTCCGAATTGAGGGTAGACCGAATTGCTTTTGAATTGATTGGTCCGCAATCTTTGACTTTCTTCCTCCTTTTTTCGGCTGAATGTCTTGTACCTCCTTGGGGAATTAAATGCTACAGATTTCTTTACAATATCTTCACATTAAACAAGGAGCCGAATTTGCACATGATTGGACATTTAATGATCACGGCTACACATGCTAGCCTTTCCCATGCAGGATCAAACTTACACTATTATATCAATTTGCCAAGAACAAGATGAACCTTGTCAAGAACAATATGAACACCAAGAACAAAAATCTCACTCCCAAACCCGAATACCCTTCACTGCTTGCTCTAAATAATCTTGTTTAATCCAACGAACTCAAGCAATCATGCAAGCACATTCATACATGAGATTAGGACAACAAGACTAACATCAACAACAAACAAGAGATGGAAAAATGTGGTATGGCCGAGAGTTACAAGGCACGAAATCTTTTTAGGGTTTTCACAGATTTTTATATGGATAAGAACACAAATAACACACGAATAATAACAAGAAAATATGGAGAATAACCCTATTGCACCAACAAGTTTGGCTCTGATACCAAATTTCTATATATGCCGTAGATCAAAACTTGTTTAGTGACAATATCCAGATTAGTGTTGTCTGAATTTTAGGGTTAGGTAAAATGATGATTAGGAGAATAGGGGGTGAAGATTGATGAAGAACAAGAACACACACAAAAGTATGATTATGATATAAGAATATGAGACAAAGTTGTAAAGTAAAAGATAATGAAACTTATGAATGAAGAGGACCCGAACTTGCCAAGGGAAGTGAGTCAAGCTCAAGACAAATGGCTTCCTTCAAGTGCATCATTCATTGACAATCCATCGAGCAAGTTTCCAACTTGATGGCGTGAGGGAAATGAACATAAGTTCAAGACAAACACGGATGGGGGAGAACACTTTTGAAAGAGTGCTCTCGGTTGTGAACTTTGAAAATATGAGAGTTGATTTCAATATTAAGCAAAGTTGTTTACAAATGAAGGGGGGTCATATATATAGGCCAAGCCCCTTGGGAAACAAGAGAAATGAAAAATACATCAAAAATGGCCTAAGTCGGTTTAGGGGGAATCAATTCGGTCTATGGTGTAAACCGAATTGGTATGGCCTAGATCGAATTGGGACCAAACCTATCTATTACAAAAGAGAAAGATGTGCCAATTCGGTTTAGACCGAATTGGTCATAAGACCGAATTCGTCACTTACAAACATTACAAGTAATAATAATAATAATAATAATAATAATAATAATAATAATAATAATAATAATAATAACAGTCAGAGGGCAATTCGGTTTATGTGGTGCAATTCGATTTAGACCGAATTGGCCAATAGACCGAATTGGGAGTCTTAGAAAATAATTGCTGACTGATGCGATATAGGCAATTCGGTCTAGGAAGCAATTCGGTCTAGACCGAATTGAGTTATACCGAATTGAGAGGTGGGTAATTTTTTTTCTAAGGCATGAGGAGGCAATTCGGTTTAGGCCAATTCGGTCTAGACCGAATTGGCTATTTCGAATTGGCTAGACCGAATTGGTCTCAATGCCTTAGCCAAATTTCACACGTTCTTATTTTCTATACTATTACAAAATATGTCCGACGTCCAGTGGTGGTTCCGGCTGCCTTCCGGCCACTTTTCCGACGAACTCCGTTTTGGGCCTGTTCATGCTTGTTGGGCTTTCCTTGTGCATTTTAAGGCCTTCTTCCATCTTTATTTAAATCTGACGTGAGGAATCCATATTAATGGATTCCGAGCTTGTCCGGTCTTGATCTATCCGGATCAATTATTTGCAGTTTTTGGGATTCCTGGGGTTCCAGATTATCTGCTTCCTGCAAGAAAAATTTATACATTGCATCAGAAAAATTCTTGGCTTTTTGTTTGGACACTGGCCCTTCGGGGATTATTGGAATAACTAATCCATTGGTTCTGGCGGCTACGCCACATGGGGTGCCTCTGAAACTATATGTGTCAGCCGCAGAAGAATCCATTGGGTGCTTACTTGCACAAGATGATGAGAGCGGTAGAGAAAGGGCTATCTACTACCTTAGCAAGACTCTACAAGGGCCGGAGGTGAGGTACACTGCACTAGAAAAATTATGTTACGCTCTAGTATATTCCTGCAGTAAATTAGAATATTATATGTTGCCTAGGACGGTCCAAGTGGTAGCTCCATTCGACTTGGTGAGGACACTTCTGCATAAGCCGGCATTGAAGGGTCGCCAAGCTAAATGGGCTATAAAGATCAGTCCCTTTACTCTTGTGCACGTCCCTCAGAAAGCTGTCAAGGGACAGGCTTTAGCTGATTTCCTAGCTCAACATCCCTCATTGACAATATCAGAGGATCCTAGAGAGGCATCCTTTATAGGATTCGAACCCTGGGAATTGACCTTTGATGGATCGTGTGCAAGCAACGGCTCGGGAACCGGTATTACGATCCAAGCCCATTTGGACAGCATTGGAAGCTTGCTCGGAAACTGGAACCGGGCACCACCAACAATCAAGTGGAATATGAAGCTCTGATATTCGGCCTGGAGACAGCGCTACTCAAGGGTGCAAAATCCATTACAATTTTTGGAGACTCCCAAGTTATCCTGAAACAAATAACAGGAGAATATGAATGCAAGAGTCCAAGGCTGATTAAGTGCTATGAGACGGCATTAAAATTGTTGGGCAAGTTTGCAGACGCTACCATCACCCACGTACCTAGAAGCCAAAATCAAGAGGCTAATAAGGCTGTCAACTTGCTTCAGGCTGGCAGACGAGTCGCCCTAGGGGGGCACCATGCATCGCCGCTATCATGAATGAGTCTGAAGACCAACAAGGAGTCCAACTTCCAGATTCAAGTAATGACTGGAGGACTGAGATCACGCGGTACCTCGAAGACCCATCATCTGGAGGAGACGGCTCGCTAAAAATCAAAGCTTTGCGATACACACTGATAAATGGTGAGTTATTCCGAAAGGCAGTCGATGGATTGTTACTTAAGTGTGTAGGTCCCGAAGAAGCTAAGTTAGTAATGGGAGAAGTCCACGAGGGCATATGTGGCTCCCACCGGGCAGGACCTAACATGAGATGGAGTATTCATCGCCATGGATACTTCTGGCCGACCATCAGGGAGGACTGCATCATCTATGCTCGAGGGTGTGAAGCTTGCCAGAAGCATGGGCCGATTCAAAGAGTGCCGGCGGAGGAATTACACACAGTCATCAAGCCTTGGCCATTCCGTGGCTGGGGGATGGACATCATTGGAAAAATTCATCCACCGTCATCTAAAAATCACGCATTCATACTAGTGGCCACTGACTACTTCACCAAATGGGTAGAAGCATGGCCAATGAGGAAGATTGACCAAAATGATGTAATTAAGTTCGTGACTGAGCTCATACATCGATTTGGAATCCCCCAAACAATCACCGCTGATCAAGGCACTGTGTTCACTGGTGAGAAGTTTTTAGCTTTTGCTAAACAGTTCGGGATTCACATGTATCATTCCACTCCATATTACCCCCAAGCAAACAGTCAAGCTGAGGCCACCAATAAGATCTTGATAGGTATGATCAAGAAGGCAGTAGGTGAGAAACCAAGGAAATGGCATGAGGCTTTGTCAGAAGTCCTATGGGCTTACAGAAACTCTAAATCTGCAGCCATTGGCTTCACACCATACTACCTGACATATGGTCATGACGTTGTTCTGCCTTTAGAGATCACAGTCCCTTCTCTAAGAGTGGCCCAGCAGCATCACTTAGACTTAACTAAGTATGAAGAGGCCATGTTGCAAGAGTTGGAGACAACAGATGGCGACAAGCTTACGGCTCTGGAAAACATCCGCCGCCAAAAGATGAGGATGGCGAGACATTATGACAAGAGGGTTCGAGCCAAAGCTTTTAGCGAGGGGGACCTAGTGTGGAAGGTAATGAAACAGGCAAATGGTCTCCAAATTGGGAAGGACCATTCATTGTCACACAGAGATTACTTAATGGTGCATATAAGCTGATGGACATCGATGGCCAAGAACACAAATAGAGTATAAATGCAAAATATCTCAAAACGTTCTATCCATAAGTCTGGGAATCTGAGTAAATAACATAAGTACATCAAAAGTGGCCAATCACAAGCTCGGCCAAAAGGTAGCAATAGTATCCTAAAAACAGAAGTTACCCACCACAAGCCGATGGGCTGACCCAAAAAAGCGTACTGAAAAGTAAAGCAGTGCTAGAAACTAAGGGGGAGGTTGCGTCCCATCACCCAATATGCGCCGACGCATGAGGGCCCACTGATCACGAGTACGCCCGAAAATATCTGTCAGGCGATGAAGGGCAGCCGCCGAAGCACGAGCACGGACGGATAACCAAAGCCGACGAGCCCGAACTCCCGATAACTCAGCCGATAAATCACGCTCATCTGCGGCTAAACGACCATAGGAAGTCTCCAACTCAGCAGCTCGGGAGGAAATGTCAGCTAAGGCAGGCTCCAAGGTAGCAAGCTCCTCCTTGGCCTCCTGGATGGTGCGCCTCCTCTCCAGAATGATACGCTCTGCCTCCTTAATATCGCACTCTGCCCGCATAACAACACCCTCAAGATGCGATCTGCGACTCTCTCTAACTCCGCGATCAGCAGACAACTGCTCGCGCTGGGGGTGGATGGCCTATATCCGAGAACAAACATCACGGTAACGCGCCTCGAGGTCATCAAACAGCGTCAGATCATGGGCAGACTGATCTGCAGAGCTACTAAAAGCAGGATAGGCGATAGATAAATCAGAGATGATCTCTGAAAAAAGAGAAGGCAAGAGAGGGGAACCCTTAGAACATGCCCTTAAGAAGAAAAGAGAAAATAAGGGTGCAATTAAGGAATACCTGAGAGGGCACCGAGGGGCCAGTCTGGATAGTTGGGAGCGCGATTCGCGGTCTGTGGAAAAGAAGGGTCATCTATATGATCCGCAGGGATCTGAAAGACAACTACCCTTAGAATACTTTACTTAAACAAAGTAACAGGAAAAGAAAGGGGCCACAACCAAGAAATACCTGTGAGACCAACTCATGGTCAGCTGAGCCAACCGCAGGAGAATGATCATCGGACCAAGAGGAGCGTGGGTCCACCTGAGTAGTCAAGAACGATGTCATTACAATACTAAGAGTGATACAAATAAAGAGTCTAACAGTGGCAAAGCATACCTGGGCGGCAGCAGTGGTAGGCGAGGAATCGTCAGCGCCGGTCATAGTGGCACCCATTGTCTGGTACTTGGGATCATCACCATGGATGATGATATAGTCAGCACGAGCTGACAACAGTTCCCATAGACTCGGAAGGATCGTCGGAAGGTCTACTAAGAGGGGGCGGTCTACCAAGAGAGTACGAATATCGAGAGTCGGCGGCCAAAGGAATATCCGTAATAGGATCAAATGCCTGACCATGATCAGCGTCATCCCCGTCATCCACAGTCTCGGCACGGCTATGATCATGGTGAGAATCTATAGGCTCATCCTCTACTTGGTCATCATCATCACTGTCGCCAGCATCATCCGCGGAGCCCTGCTCATCATCCTCATCAGGGCAAGACTCGTCTTCACCGGAGCCCGACCCTTCCTCGTCAGAGCTGGACTGCTCATCGTCAACTGGAGCATCCTCATCACTTGATTCATCGTCAACTGCAGACAAGGAAACAACATTAAAAGACCGAGGCAATGTATAAAAAATCATATTGACATGGTAGGGATTCGACATACCTCTTCGGCGCTTACGAGACGAAGAAGTGGCAACAGACTTAGCCTTTCGGGTAACGCCCTGAGATGTGGAAGTGCGATCGACACGATGGCACCACGAGTACGGGAACGCTGCGAAGAGGCCAAACTATGCTGCGGACCTCCGAAACGAGATGTAATCACATCATGTGACGGCAAAACGGAGGTGATATATGGCGTCCACCACGCCATAAAACCGGCAGCAAGTGACCCCGTTGGAGTAAAAGGCAAGTAGCTGGAATACGTCAAACGGGATGAAAAAGCCACCACAGCCCTAATACCCGCCTCTGTTAGGCTCTCACATCGAGTGAGACGAACCGGCCACCTCACTCTGCGGGGAAGTCCAAGATGGCAGCCGAACTGACGAGCAAGCAACTGGGGACAATATGGCTTCGCACCCCACTCAAAAGCATGTGGGGCTTCATGCTGATGTTCTAAGTATCCTCCCCATGGATACGGCCTGGATTATCCGGCTTGCATACAAGAACAGAAAGTAACCATCCAATGGGTGCATACACATACAGGTCGTGATAAGTCGGCCGATGATGATAAAACCAGCGGATAATCTTCAAACTATCCCGTCTCAAAAGGCCTCTCTTGCTAATCATCACAGACTCAGCGGCTAACCACCTGCCTAGCGGAAAACCCTCCGAAACATCCCTCAGACCGGGACGAAAGACACCAGAAAACAGCTGAGGAAAATACAACTGAATCCAGAGCTGTAGAAACCAGAACGGTCCAGAAGCCGTAGTAGTAGGATCTCGCCCCTCAGCCAACATGTCAGAGACCTTGGCCATACCACTAAATAGGGTACCAAGGAAATAAGAACCTGTAGCCCGGGAAGAAGGACTCATGATGGCTAGGACGAAGGGCAGGGCAGTGCGTAAGACAGTGCGAGCACCAGAACAAACGATGAATCGACTGAACCACAGTAAAAGAAATGTCACATGCTCGTTCCGCGTGGATGGAGAAGTCCCAGTCATCATGTTACGCTCAATATAGGCCGCATATCGTCTGGCCAATTTGCCCGAAGGACAAAGGCCGCACCAAGTACAGAATCATCAACGCCCGACTGTGTCAGCTCAGCTCCATCCACGCGAAGTCCCATGATCATCACGACGTCAAGGAGAGTAGGACCAATGAAGCCACAAGGGAGCTGAAAGGCATTGACTGTGGAGTTCCAAAACCCCATGAGATAGTAGATCAAGCGATGATCTAACACCACCGGCTTGGTGGATAGTGTGATAGCCTCATCAATCACCCACTGCTCCCACTCGGAGGCGCGTCCATTCATCCTATTCACCCAGGAAATATACTTGCCTAAATTGCTATCATCATCAACCTCGGTCCTAAGAGCTTTGGCCTTTGATCTGGAAGCAGAAATACCGCACTGGTGAGATCGAATAGACTTAGTCTGGGATACAAAGGCACTCGTGAATGCGGCCTTAGTAATCGGGCACTGGCAAGATAAAAATTCTTTCGCCTCATCTGCGTGCGCAGTCGTACTATGAAACGGCCGTAGAAAAAGTTTCGAATCCCGGCGGTCGTCGAAATTGATAGTCTCATCGTCAGAGTCCGGAATAAGCGGACGCTGCATGGAGCAAACAACACAGGGTTAAGGGACACAAACGATGGCCACACTAAGTAAGAATATCAAGCAAGACAAACCTGAATCATGGGAGATGCTAGAGTGGCGGCCTGAGAAATGGTCTGAACACTAGCAGTGACGGCGTGACTGACTGAGGGAGGAACAGATCTGGCAACGTCCTATATCGAAGTTACAAGGATGAGCCGCTAATGTTGGGTGAATTGAACATAGTGAGGCCAAGGAAACGTTCAAACCTGAAAATCCATGCCAAGGGATGGCGAGGCAGCAAACCCTGTCAAGGGGGTGACAACCCGAGCTAAATGAATGGCGGCATGTCCCGAAGAGGAGGACGGCTGATGGCTCTGATTGGCGGCCAGCAATGGGGTGGTGGCCGGAGATAAGGTGGCGGCCTGAACAGTGGCGGCCGGAGATCCCTCGGTGGCGGCCGATGATGACCCGAAGTGACTGTGAGTGGCGGCCTGCGCCAAAGGAGTGGCGGCCGGTGTGGTGTCGTCTACTAGATCCTATGTCATGAGTAAAGTGTGGGATGACTAAGGAAGCAACTATAGGTCAACCTAACACATAAGCATGATTTTCTATGTTCTCTAAGTCCTATGTCAGAGGATATGATAGGCAATGACAAGCAAAGTGAAGATGAGTGATCTTGCAAAATCCTATGTCAGCAAGCATACATGTAATGGGCATCGGAAACACGGAATTACTATACAGGCATGAATTCAGCAAAACCAAAACCAAGAGAAGCAAGCAAGTCAGTCCAGCATCCTTCCTATAACCCAAACATGCCAAAATCCTCACCAACACCCATCATGGTCATCTCTCAATACATGTGATAGGACACCATCATAAAATGCATAAAAAAATAAGGATGGAGGATAGTGGACTAACCTGATCCATGAAGGAGATGGAGCCCTAAGCAGAACAGGATGGCGGCTTCGTGCAAGCAGGTGGCGGCCTCGGGCAGTGGCAGTGGCGGCCTCCAGGTGGCGGCCAAGGCGAGGCGGCCTCCAGGTGCAAGGGTGGCGGCCTTCAGGTGGCACCAAGGCGCGCAGATGGCGGCCTCGGGTGCGAGTGGCGGCCTCTGGTAGGTGGCGGCCTTCGGTGGTGGCGGCCCGGGCGAAGGGAGGCGGCCAAGGCTAGGAAGGTGGCGGCCTCGTGCAGGGGTGACGGTCTCCAAATGGCGACCCTCGGTGATGGCGGCCTTCCGGACGATGCTGGCGGCCCAAGGCTAGGTGGTGGTGGCGGCCTCACGCAAGAGAGATGGTGGCCACTGGAAGCAAGGACGGCGGCCCACTCCAAGAGGGATGGCAGCTGGTGAAGGGATGATGCCGGCGGCCCAAGGCTAGGTGGTGGTGGTGGCCTCACGTAAGAGGGGTGGCGGCCACTGGAAACGAGGATGGCGGCGCTCGGATCTTTGATGCCGGCCTCCGGGGCAGCGAGAGACAGCGGCGGCGGCTTCCCGGCGGCGGCGGCCGAGCAAGGAGAGGAAAGGAAGAAGGAAAGAAAGTTGGGAAATGGGCAAGATTTTTAGAAACTTTCCAAAATTTGAGGAAAATGGAGCTTTTATATTGCTAGGGTTTGATTCTTAATGGGCCTTAATGGGCCGAAACCCAAACCCTAAGATTAAAGCGCGCAAGTTTGTCTTAAAATGCTAATCAGACAAAATGCACGAGGGGGGCATCTGTTAACCCCAACAAAAATATTAAGGCCCATATCTATTAGTCCAATGTTGGAGGTCCATCTGTTTTTTGTAGATTGCTCGGCCCGGTCTGTAAAATTATATCAGGAAGAGAGGACACACCTTCAAAGCCCGGATATATCCGGAAGAGAGGACGCATCCTCAAAGCCCATTAGGTAGAGATATACCCGAAGGAGAGGATGCATCCTCAAGGCCCAGTCTGAGAAGAGAGGCAGAGCGAAATCAGGATGGAGGCCATCATTTAAGGAAACATATCAGAGCGAGATTAGGATGGAGGCCATCGTTTGAGAAACCAAATCAGAATGAGGCGTCACCTAAGGAAACAAATCTGGACGGTGGAGTGTTCATGGCTTGATTTGAGGACTCAACATCACTATATAAGTGCAAGGTGACACCACATGCAGAGGACACCTCCAATACTCCTCGAGAGCTTTTACTTATTTTTCCTACATTTTATTGCTTTCTGTTCTTAAATTCCTTTACTGCTTTCTTTAAATTCCTGTATTCGTTTTTCTAGTTTTCATGTAATCTTTCCTCCGAGTTCATCAATAAAAGAGAGATACCTTTTTTCCCAAATTTTCACTGTTAACAATATTTGAACAACATAATTTCTTAACCAAAAGTTCGCATTCAAATATTTTCACCCTGCACATTGCTTCCCTTCCATCTCTCACACTCAAATTTTGCCGTACTTTGGTATTGGCACCGTTTGGAAGGAGGCAGATTGAGCAGCAGATGGATATGAAGCAGATTTGAACAATCTAATATAGTATGCTATTTTTGGTGTTCGCTAAAGAGCAAATTTTGGAGTAGATTTTGGAGCAAATTTAGTTGATTCTGCTCAAATCTGTTATGCTATGTTTTGAAGCAGATCATCCAGCGGATTTCCTTGGGGGTTCGAATTCCCATCTGGCCTCCTATTCCTCCCCTTTGTTCCCTTTGTAATTTGTGTGGCATAGGCTCCCACCACCCCTTTCCGAGGCCTTTAATGGCTCCTCTAAAAAAAAATATTATTCCCATCTCTCACCGTCTTTTTACTCTTCTCTTTCTCTCATTCACCCATTTTCATTTTTTGCTTTGCACGGGTTTGTTTTGTGCCCATAAGTAGAAATTCGTACATCCTTGTGTAGCATTTTATTTTATCTAATTGTTGTGATCTCAATCTCATTGGCTTGGTTTATTAGAAAAAAACTATATATTTGCCCTTTAAAATATTTTTTAAGGACAATTTGTTTTTTAAATCTTTTATATTAAATAATAAATTTTTTTTACTATTTATAATTACAAATAATGCTATCTGCTAATTGTTATATGCTAATTTCCCAAACACCTTTAATGAAATCTGCTATTACTATTTGCTGGTAAAATCTAGTTTTCATATCTGTTGGTCAAATATGTTATTTGCTATTCACAATCTGCTGTCTCCCAAACAGAACCATTACCAGTTCCATTAAGCCATCGCAACACCACCTTACCATTTCCAAATTACTACCGCATCTCCACACCATCATTCCCCATGTGTCACTACCCCTACCCCTCCCTCTAATACCCATTCCGGCCACCCCCCAAAGTTAACCTACCGCCCTCGGCTTCCCCCTCTCCCCTTGAGCCAAACAGAACCAAATGTATTTTACTTACCTCTTAATCTTTGCCGCTATAACACTCTTTTAGCTCCTTTCTCTAGCTCACGATTCCGATTTCCGGCTACACCACTATCAATTGTCTCAAACTTTCAACTTCTGCCGCATCATTCCCACAAATAATAACCACTAGTCGTTTTCCATTTGAATGGCATGGAGGAAGAATAAGATATGGGAGGTGGTGTATAATGTCTTAGCAAAAATACCCACTGTTGATTTTTTTTTTGTTATCTTTTTATGAAACAGCCTAAGACAAAAAAATGACAACCAGTTTTATTTGTTTGGGAGTTTTAAGGGAGAAAAACCTGCTCATAATGCAAGGAGGAAGAACGTTAGGAGGTGGGCGGTTTTTCTACACTTTGCGGAATAAAAGTTGATGCTATTAAAGAAATATTAGGGGCGAAAGCGGGACTGCAACATCCCGGATTTGATCACTCAGGCCGGGATGCCACCACCACACCTCCTTAGCAAGACACGAATTCTTCAAACTTGCTAGAGAGATGCAAGGCTATGGTTTTTCAGAATTTAAACATTTCAAACAGCCCAAAATAAATATATGGCAAAATCATTACATAGTACTACATCCGTCTCAATATAATTGTTACATTCCCTTCCGACATGTTTGCCGATACACATTTTTAACGGTTTATAACTTAAATTGTGTATAATAAAAACTTATAGAAAGTTGATTGTCTAAAACTATAAGATTGGACGAATCTAACAAGATCTCACTTGACTATATTTTTCCTTACATAGCTATGATAAAAATTTGAATCAAAGTTACACAGTGAATAGTGTCAAAAAAGTCCAACGTAACATTTATATCGAGACGGAGGAAGTATTATCTAAGTTGCAGCGGAATGTAATATTTAAATATAAATATAGCAGCGGAAATATAAATAGGGCCAATACGGCCAAATCACGGGTTATACAGCCCGTTATGCAAGTCATATATAAAAACGAGAGTAAACGTTCCCAAAATCCCAATGCATGTTATGCTTATGTGTAAGCCTCATACTCTGAAAAGAAAAAGAGAGCAACGGTTTTGTCAGCATAAACATGCTGACTCAGTTAACCCCTAGCATATAATAATGGGGTTTCAAAGCCTTTAATTATTTAAGAAAGAATTGACTTACATTTAGCACGATTGCATGCTCTATATAAATTAGCTCGACTAAATAATGGAATTTAATTGTATAAATCAAAGATATGAATCCCAAATGATCACAGATATAACTGGCAAGGCGATTAAATAATTTGACATAAACTAAATACAATTTAACAAGGATTTAATTAAATATCTTATAATTTCTCGTTTCATTTCTTTTATAGGTCACCATTCGCTAGGGCTCTTATGTCCGCCAGCTGTACACTTGGGCTCGTACGTCCACAAGCATCATGGTCAATATTTTACTAGGATTATCACATCCGCTAGCCATACGATCAATATTTCCGCTAGGGCTCTTACGTCCACTAGACATACACTTGGGCGCTTATGTCCACAAGCCGTAGACAACATTGATAGTATCCAGCTTAGTCATAAACCGCAATGTTTCAAAAGAGTTTTCGTCTCTTGTTTACAAAGACCGATTTCAAAGATAGAGTTTTACAGTGTCGCTGTTCACGCCTTCTTCGTTTTAAAATTCATCTCAAGGTTAATTGATTTGAAAATTTCACAGTAGTTCAAGAACATCCTAACGAACAACTTTCATGTTTTGAGTATTTCGGAATTAGGTGAGGAAGCAAGTGAAATGTTACAATCGTTGCAAAACATAAAATCTGCCAAATTTTCTAAAACAGCGCACTGATTTTCAAAAGAGTTTTTGACATAGCAAACAACTTCCAAAATTTACGAAATTTTATAGGCACTTACATGACACCAAAATAAATGAGTTCTATTAGAGGCATTTTATGTAAAATTATTATGGATTAAGTCAGATTAATTCATTAAGTTCGAATTCAAATTCTGTCAACTTTTTCTTCAAGGACACAGTCTGTTCAAATCGAGTTTTGACTATCCAAACATTAATGAAAGTGCATAAAATTTTGCAGGCATAATCTTGAGTCAATTATCTACAACTTTTATTTTTACATCAAAGACTAGTTTGGATCGGAAGTGATAGAAAAACCTACATCAAGTTCGGACGTGTGTTCTGTCAGGATTTTGAAAAGTTCAAAACAACTCATAAAATGTCAGACGGGTTTTGGAGTATCAAATCTTGATAAAAATTTATGAAATTTTAAAGAGGTATTCATGACTCATAGATCTATAAATTTCATGTTTAACACAAGTCCTAATTTGGCCTAGATCAGAGGTCAAAATGGCTAACAAGATCGAGAGTCAAATCTGTCAAAGTTCTAAGTTCGAAAAATATGCAGAAGTGTTTAGATACAGGTTTTGGGCATCAAACCTTAACGAAAAATTACGAAAATTTTACAGCCTGTAGAACTATGTCTTAGGAACACTTTTTATGTTTTGAGTTTTCTCGTTTGAAGACTTTTAAGGATCCGAAAAATTCATCCAAAAATACTGTGCGCGTGTGAATCTCTTGTTGACAGATTTTATTAAGGTTTCGTTAGATCTTCATGTTCGGGTTAAATTTTAGCCACCAAAACCGTAGTAAGGATTAAATTACATGATATGAGTTCTAAACAGTCCTTGGGTCGTCCAGAATCTACGGATCATCACGAACGGATCTCCTCAACACGATTCTTCCTCAATCTGGAAACCTCAAATCCTTGTTCTCCACGCCTCCTTGGTCGGATTTCGTCGCCGGAAAGTGATCGGAAAGCAAGAACTTGGTGGTTCCGGGTTTTGAAAGAAGTTTGGAGAGAATATGGGTGTTGGAGGCTGCTAGGGTTTGTGGAGGACGAAAATAATGAGTCCCAAGACTCCACAATCCGTCCATATACTCCTTCCCTCGATCGGGATTGAGTTACCAAAGTTGGGGGTCGAAAATAAGGTAAGAAATCGTCGAAAACCGAAAGTTGATCGCACACTGTGATACGGCGCGGTGGTGGTGCGTTTTTCATCAAAACCGCGCGGAGACCGCGCGGCTCCGGCCTGGGCTGCAGTCTGGGCCGGGCCGTGCGATTCGTCGGGCCTTTCTCCTCTCTTTCGGGTTTCTATCCTCCTACATTTTCGGGCTCGAATTTTCGGGTCATTCTCGGATTACGATTTCTATCCTAAATTTATTTCGACTTAAATTGATTTCGTATTTGAAATATTGAATCCGTCGAGTTTGTATTTGTCGGCTTCGAATCCGTCGACCTTCGATTCCCGTGCAATGATTTATTTATTTAAATTATTTTCGACTTCACGGTTCTTGGAATTAAAATTCTTTTCTTTCTTGAATTTAATTCCAATTATTTTGACTCGATTCATGGAATGTCTTCGGGCTTCCTTTCCTTCTTTTATTCCATTTTGAATTTTTGAATCTATCGGCGTTTCATTTCCGAGCAATAATTTATTGTGAGAAATTATTTTCTTCTTCTCGGAGATATTTCGACCTTGATCGGATTAAGAACTAATTTTATTCCTTTGGACACCGATAAAAATCTCGGGTATTACAGTCTACCCCCCTTAAGAATCAACTTCGTCCCCGAAGTTGCGTGTTAGCTTTTCGCGAGCTTAGAACTAAGGTTCTATCGTTCATTTTGTTCATTTCTATATTGCGTTATTATATTATTGCGTTATCATATGTTATTGTATGATATTGTTTGTATTATTTTATTATATCGTTTGACTAAACCCAGAATTGAAATTTCCAGGTTGCCTACGTACACTGTGAAGGGATCAAGTCATTACGTAGTTTAAAACAATTTGAATTTGTTTATTATTGATTTGGAATACATATTGTCGAGTCGACCTCAAAAATAAATGCTTTTGCATTATTACGGGGTATCACAGGGACGGATACAGGCAGATAGTACTCTTCCCATGGGAATGATTATGGTGCGGATGGAATATTTGGTAGTACGATAAAGACAACAATCTCAACCATTTAATTAGATTTAACGGCTATAAATTCAAAAGGGTAAAATTGTCAAAAAAATGTGTAATGGTTTCTTAATTTACCATGTCGCTGAATATACTATATTATGTCGCTGAGATATGCATCACATGTCGCTGATATATGCATATATGTCGCTGAAATATACTATAGCATGTCACTTAGAAGTACTATATCAAGTTGCTGAATTGTATATACATTGTCGTTTGAATTACATATGATCGCTGAATTGGGTGGGCTCCGTCGCAGAGATGCGTTCAAATGCACAGAACTATGTCGTTGAAATGTATAAAATTGTGTCGTTGAATACAATAATGTCGTTGAATTGCATATCCCATGTTGCTGAATTCTATTGGCCATGTCGCTGGATTGTGAGAATGCTCGTCGCTAAGATGCGTTTAAAATCACAATGAACTTCAATACGACTCTAACTTCAAATGTGGCTGAGATGAATATAATAATGTCGCTGAATTGTATATCCTATGTCACTGAATTGTATATCCCATATCGCTGAATTGTGTATGTCATGTCGCTAAATTATATATCATATGTTGCGAATTCAATAAATTAAATGCCTAAAACATAAAATTACGAAACTACCCATTCAAATCATTACAACATTTGGATGATAAAATGGATCAACGGTGCATATTTCAATCCGCACGGTACGGATTGAAACAATCCGCATAGCAACGGGAACGCTCTTCCCAATCCTATTGGACCCATTCCATATTTTTTTTGTTCGAATACGAAAAGGCCGGATACAAATATGAATTTGAATATTTCGTGACTTGGATATGAGAAAACATATGATGGGATTCTGATATTAACGGATAACATGATCGGATAATCTTATATTTTTTTAATTTTTTTTAATGAATTGTTTTAAGAGAAATCAAAAAAATATTATTATGTGCTTATCAAAAAAAATAAATATTATTATGTAAGCGAAACTGACAATTTAAATTTTTCAAGATCATCAGTTATTCAGTTCAAGACATTCAAATAGCATCATCACCACAAGACGTTACATACACAATTTAGATACAAAGAACCTAATAACGTAATCAATTTGATTAAGTATGATTTGATTTAATTAATTAGATATGGCTTTGAGGCTTTTGATTATATTTATACATATATAGTATTATTTTATTTATTTTATATGTAATATAAGATATAATATGTACTTCATATATATAAATAATCGGATATTCGGATAGAAAAATCTGGATAATGTCCACATGATATTTGAATTTTCCTAAATACAAATATATATATTTATAATCTCATATTCAGTATCCACTTTTATATATCTGTATTCATATTTATATTCACTAAATATTTTCGGGATGTTAAATTGGGATTCAGATTTGAATATATCAATACATGCATCGGATCGGACGTCGTCCCGCATTCAGTCGTAAGAAAGATGGATTGGAAACGCAATAAGAACACAATTATAGGGTGAAACTGATATATTTGGGTAAATGATAGGACGAAGTTCTAAACCCTTCGGGTACAGCTAAGAAATGAAAGGAGAAAGGAAAGGAGGGCCTAGTGGCCCTAGTCCCGAAAATAAGCACACAACACAAGTACACTAGCGAAGTGTGTACACTTTTCTCGCTATATCTCCCAGGCCACCGCCCGCTGGCGTCTGGCTACGGTCTGTTAATAGTGTTAGCAACCAACTGCCAAATCTCTAAATGCGCTACGCCATCCACGGACGAAGAATCACGACCCGGTATCGCAAGATTTTCGCTTGATTCCCAGGGGATTCGATTCGCTCTTTCTGCCAACTGATTTGGACTTGGAATCGGGGAGGATGTCTGACCTAGACGACCAAATTCAACAGTTGAAACGGTGCGAACCCCTTAAGGAATCTCAAGTCAAGTCCCTCTGTCTTAAAGCGATTGAAATCCTTGTCGAAGAGGGGAATGTCCAGCGAGTCGATGCTCCAGTTACTGTAAGTACCCGGAGAAAAGGGAAATTGTAGCAGTTTATTTTTTTTTTCAGGCGTCAGTCTAGGTTTTCGCAAATTGCTGAAAGTGATTCTGCTGACTTCATTTTTTCTAGGTGAATTTGTTTTGAGTAGTTGATTGTTTGTGGATCCGGATTTGGGTTTCATTTCTAATGATTTATGGATAGTGCAAATGTGTTCTTCGAGATTTAGCACCCTTCCCTCCCGGAAAATGACTTTTGAATTTAGGTTTATGGTGCTACGTGCTCATGAGTTTGACTTCACATATAGTGGGTTGGAGAACTTGGAGTGCTGTAGTATGGTGAGATTAATCAAATTCAGAATTACGTTGAACTTAAGATGGTGAAAATTATGGGTTTCAAAGTTGATTTTGTGTGCTGCCATTTATTATGGATATCATATTGAGCTGAGGATTCTCTCTCTCTCTCTCTCTCTCTCTCTTGTTTGTTTGTTTGTTTTTATTTTATATTTTTTTGGCTTCTGAAGGTCGAGAACAAGCTAGCTGTTCACTGTTGAATTTGATTTTTTTGTTTTTGTTTTTGTTTTTGTTTTTTGTTTTGTTTTTTTTTTTTTTTTTTGTCTAAGGGCTTCATTAGTTAATAAGTTATGGATTTGTAAGGTGAACATACTTGCGTGGGTATCCTGATAGGTCAATAACAGATACTCTTGGTAAACATAAGGCTTTAGATTGTCATCTATTTTCTCCAATGCCTTTGGGGGATTTTGGATTTGTGGATGAATTTGAAATAATTTACTATTAAACTACCTTATTCATATACATTGGCATTGGAATCCTTTGTTTGGATCACAGTTGTAATAAAATAGCACATGGTGCCAATGGCGCTAGCCTTATACTTCGTACACAGGATTAGATGCGCACTTCATATTTTCCATTGGCGGCATTTCTTTTAAATTTTGTTTAAATTTAATGGCCTAATTTTGCTAATTGTCCATTTTCCATTTTCCATTTGTATCCCATAAAAGTTGGGCTGGGTATAGGTTTTTCACTTATTCATCTTCTTAGCTTCTGTGTTCAGTGATTTCCACTTCTATTTGTGTCTCCATCCCTTTTCTTAAGCCATTCTTGCATGTTGTAATCAATGTAGTAGTGTTTGACTGTTTTCCATTCGTTACTTTAAGTAAGTTGACTTTCCATTTTTTTATTTTGGTTTATGCTGTTTGCTTGTCCCCATGACCCATCTTAGAAACTGAAGATGTTTTTTCTTTATCCTTTTTTGACATTTCACTTCAGTTCAGCTAAATTACGTAGTAAAAAGTTTATGCTGGAGTATTAAATATTGAAGACGAAACTAACGGGGAGATAATATAGTCGTAAGGTCTGGTGATAGATACGGAGAGGATTTACTTTTGAGTCGTCATTCAGTTGGTACCTTCTGTTAGCTTATTTTCTTTATACAATTAATTTCAATGAAATATCCATCCCTCATAGTTAAAATAAATATTGAAGACGAAGAAATTGATAATATAATTTCATGACTGACTTTTTTTTTTAAAAAAAAATTTATTTTATTTTGTGTATTTTAAGAAATTTAAAAAATAGTTGATTGAAATTTATGGCAGGAGCAGGACTAGTGACTTTTTATGGTTTGATCATCGAACTGAAATCTTAGCGTATTGTTTATGTTTGAAGATAGTGTCCTTACTCTTGATATTTTTCTCATATTCTGTAAACATGATATGATGTGTGCCATGTGCTGTCTCATGGCCCCATATGTAGAAAGTTTTCACGGTTCATGGGGCCATTCACTATTTACAACTTTGGTTTGGATTTAATATCAATTTATAGAACAAGGTTTCCTGTCAGGAATTTTAGTGAGGATTTAAGCTTTATCAAATCCTTTTGTGAGCAAACAAATGGAATGAAATTGAGTGACCATTTAATATGGGTTAAAATCATATTTATCCATCTAAATGAGGCCTAAAGTTACTCTATGGGATTGTAAATCACCTTGTGAGCTACTCTTTCATGGGCCTCAAATCAAAAGTTATCATCTTGGAAAGTGCCCTTCCTGTGTTATAGTCTTATAGATTGGCTGCATTGTATTCTTTCTGGAAAAACTTTACCCTTACAAGAGAATGAAAGGAGGGATGAGAGGAAGTGGAAGTTAGGCTCACTTCCCTGTTATGCACTATATTGATCCTAAAGATGCAAAACTAGGTTCTATCATATCCTTGTGGTACATTTAGATGCTTATGTCTATCTCATGTTCTGTAAATTACTGAGATTCTTTAAAAATGGTGGTACTTATGGGTTTTCCCCTATTTGTTAATGTAGATTTGTGGTGACATACATGGGCAGTTCTATGACATGAAAGAGCTGTTTAAAGTTGGTGGTGATTGTCCAAAGACAAATTACTTGTTTCTTGGAGATTTTGTTGATAGAGGATACTACTCTGTTGAGACATTTCTACTTCTACTTGCCCTTAAGGTAATTGCTTTTACTTTTCTTTCATATTTTTTCAAGCATTTTCGGACTAGATCATACCAAATTAATGAAACAGATTGAATGGTAACACATATCTAAGACTCTATTCATTAAACAGGTAAAAGTTAATTGTTCAGAAGAGTGCGTGCTTAGTTGATAAATGAATTTGAATTGTGTGAACGAAATATGTCAGAATTAGAACATTTGATTCACTTTCAAAGTAACTTGAACAGGCATGTGTAACCACGGGCGATTGAGGTTTTTTGTTCTTGCATAGGAACGTCATAGCACTTGAATACTGAAAAATATAATGAGATTTTAGTGCACACAGAAATTAAAATACATAATTGATATATTCTTCACATTCTATTTATATATTCTCGAATACAATAGTAAAACAAAATTATGATAAAGATGGTATAATAGCACTAAATAAAGTGTGTTTTTAGCATCTTCCATGGGAAACTTATTGAATATTAATTCTTGAATAGTAAAAATTACAATGAGAGTTTATAGTGTACACAGTAGAAGTATATTGGAGCCATTTTTGTATAAATTCTATTTGATATATTCTCAAAAACAATATTACAGTAGCACATAGAACATAACAACAATGATAATCGTTACCAAACATTTTGAATCACTTCATGGTATACAACTATTTTAAGACCAGCTATACTTTTAACCCATAAAGCTGCTACTACCATTGACCATGTGTAAACGGGTTAATTCAAAAACAGACCTGCACGAGACAATGATTAGCATTGACTCTTGTTCATTCTCATGGCATAGCATACCATAATTGGGAATTGTTTTCGCTGGAATTTGAATAAAAACTTAGAACCAAACGGTGTCAATGTCATTCTCGGATTCAGATATTTGTTGCCAACACTATATCCAGTAAGACCTCGATTCTTTCTACAATTAGGGTATGTATAGACTGTATTTTTTACAGATTTCATCACATATTAACGGCAACGATTTCACAAAGTATTTAATACAGTATTGAGTACAGGCTCAATACTGTGTCGGCCCATGGTGTATTTTCTATAAGGTTACCTCATTAAATAATCAATTTGTTAATCAATACAGATTAGCCTATGACATCATTACAAAAAAAATGGTAGAAGTGTTGTATATAACTCTCCACATAATTGCTTGCCTCACATAGAAACAACAAAAGGGTTTAGATTATTCACTTAATAATTATTATTATATTGTTTTAAATAATCTATCTATCCAAAATGTAACTTACTCCATCCCAAAATAAAGAGTCCACTATTCATTTTTGGATGTCCAAAAAAACGAGTTCACTATCTTAACTTTCCCTTTTAGACATGAAAACTTACACTCTTACCTTATAAAAAAGTACTCCTTTCAAATTAGGGTAAAGAGAAAAGTGGAAATTAATACATATCCTGTTGTTTCGAATCTAGTCAAATGCATCACCTAAATGAGCATGCCCAGTCAAACATGACTTTTTGTGGGTCAGAGGGAGTATGAATTATACACATTATATATTTAATCTGTTCGGGAGAAGATGCTGGTCTGGTTTGGCTTTGGTGCTGTAAAAATCCAACAATGACGGTCATTGTGGTGATTTTAGGGGAATGTCTATCTTTCCTTCGTAAAATATATTTAAACATCGTATATAGCAATATGTAAAACATATCATTTGTTTTAAGAAAAATTATTACTTATTATAACTATAATTATATTCATATAACACAGCAGGTAAAAAACACAATTATGTGATATGGATAAAATGAAATAAAAAGTTCTAAAAAATCAACCCACTCAAAACGAAGTTTCAAATATCACTAGAACTTTTATTATAACTATTTATATTCACCTATTAACTTTTTTTTTCCTAACCATGCAAGAAAAATCAGATAACATCAATACCTTTTGCGCTTAAATTAATTCAAAACAAATATAACAATATTAAATAATATCATAAGCTTAAAAATGTTTTAAATTAAATATAATACTCCATTGTAAATATAATTTTAAAATTTAAGGTTAATTAAATACTAATACACGATAGAACTTTAAGCAATTAATAGAGGCACCAAAACCCTAAGCCATATACCACACAATATTCTTTTATGTTCTTTTAATTAAACGCAAAAAAAAATTTAAAAAAAAATTAAATTTCCACACTGATGTTAGTAATATTGAATTGATTTAAAGCACCCTTTGAGGCGCATGCAACATCCATTAAAAGATTATTTTGAAGCAACATAGAAAAAATGTTAGGAACCTGACTATAGATATTCCCACTAAATAGTGCAGCCAGCAACATGCAATAAAAACAAAATTTGGAGCACCGTGGAAAATTATTAAGAACAGGAGTATAGGTGCGCATAATTTAATTATTTGAAATGGATATTATTTGAATGTGGAAAATGGAAACCTTCAACTTTATCTTTTTAACCTAGAGTGTAATTCAATGTATTAAATTGTACGTATACATTAAAGAAAAAGCAAAACAATAAGAATCATGCAGTCTCTATTGGTGTCCTTAATTTTGTCTCCACATCCAACCAACTTTAAAAGGTTCCTCATAATATTGAAGCCTTCATTAATAAATTCATCATGGCCAGATTAATTGCATTGAAAAATACAGCATATTTAATGTACACTAAATTAGTATTGTATCTTTATGGTTTTCTATATTGCAACTGCCCACGATGCACATGAACTAACTTTATAAACTTAAAAAATAATTATTTTTAAAGTATTTATGATTATATTCGATATTAATTTAAATTTAAATTTCAATAAATTTAAAATAATTATTTTTAATTTTTTTGTAAGTATATTCTATATTAATTTAGAAAATAAATTATTTTTAAAATATATAATGAAGATATGCCTTTAAAATGTTTTTGGATTATATATGTGTATTATTCATCAAATTTCAAAGTCATTTAAAAATTAAATAACTTTACTTAATTATATTTAAATATTCAATGTTATCTATTTGTGTTATAAAATTAAAATTAGATTATCAAATTTAATATTTAGTTCGTATTAGATATGAGCTAAATGAATATTTTGGAAGTGAATAAATTTAAAACAACAATGATTTAGTTCAAATGTTCAAAACCTCTAAGTGCACATAGTGATGAGGAATTCAACAATGGAATCAAGATATTCTTTCTAGAAATCATCTGAAAAAGGATTTTTATGATTTATGTGTAATACAGAAAATAAAATACAACAGAAAATTTTATATTAGAACCTAGTTACTCAAAAAGATACACAAACAGAAAAGATCATGACCTCAAAAAATTACAAAATGGAATATTTCACTCCTATTACACTGGTATTAAGTTTAATGATAATACAAATGTGGAATCACAGTACACTGATGATAATTACATCTGAAAAAACGACTTACTAACTGGAACAGCGATACAAAAAGCAAAAATAATGCATTGCTGCAATCCCTGAACATCCACTTAGAGAGATTTGACCATCTACAGGAAGACGCAGTACATCCACTTAGCATTTTACAACTACAAAAATATAATGATATTAGTCACTGAAAAAAAAATAATGCAGGGAGTTAACAAACCACATTTTAACAGAACAAATAAAAGGATGAACCCCTGGCAAAGCTAATAGTAATTTGAATCAAAGTATCATTGGGGAGGTCGAGCCACGTACTCATTGCTGCTTATATAATATCAACTTCATGTGGAAATTTCAATGTACCAGCCATGGTTGTATGCACGACCTTCATATGGTAGAATTTGAAGGCAGTATATTCATATGGTTGGAGCTCATTAAAGAGGAAAATACAAAAGGACAGTGTAGGAGCATTAACAAATTAATATAATGACATCAGCAAAATGCCATGGAGACCATCATTAAGCATTGAGGAAGAGTATAAGTAAATTTAAAATTATCGTCAGTTATAGTAAGAACACAACATGCAGACATGGAGCCGAAATAAATTAATGGTAATTAGACAGAAATTAATACTAAGCCATTTCTGTTGACACGAACGCAGACATGGAGCTGTAATAATTTAATGTAGACATGGAGCCAATATATTATAAGCCGTTGGTAGGTGGATATAAAATAATTAATAAATTAGTGAAGAAATGGGGGAAAATTTGTGAAAGTGCCTTAATTAGGTGTGAGAGAGAACAATAAAATAATTTTTGTGAGGGGGGAAGAGGGTGGTAGGAAAGTATGTGTGGGGAGGAACAAAATATTATTTAAAAGGACAAAATAATGTATAAATAGATAGATAGATAGATTCTAAAGTCATTTAATCTGTTCTAATTCGTTACTTAAATGTTTCAAGTTATGTAACATCATCCAATTTTATCAAATGAAACATGTGTAAATAAAGTGTCTTGCTCCCTTGACAACATCAAATCTGCCCAACTTAACTAACTATTAGTGTATCGGCAGGTAAGATACCCTGACAGGATAACCCTCATCAGGGGAAACCATGAGAGCCGGCAGATATCACAGGTATACTCTGCAATCTCCTGTGAGGTTTTAGCCTCGAGGTGGATTTTACATGCTGCGCTGATCACCTTTCTCTACTTTTCAGGTTTATGGTTTCTATGACGAATGCATTCGGAAGTATGGTAACAGCAATGTCTGGAGATATTGCACAGAAGTTTTTGATTACTTAAGGTTGAGATCTTTTGTTATGTGGCCCTCTTTGATGTGAAGTACAAACTTTGAGCATTATTTTGTGGACCATGCTGAATGTGCAAAAGAAGGAAAAAAAGTTGTGTTCATTAATTGACTTGTAAATGTTGTGCCAATCAGGCAATTCAATTTCTTTTTTAGACCTACATTTTTTCATTTACTACATGTCCACTGTTGCGGTTTGGGATTTTTATTGATTGCTGCCATCACAGCCTGGCAGCACTCATTGAGAACAAGATATTCGGTGTTCATGGTGGTTTGTCTCCAGCAATCTCGAAATTAGACCAGGTCTAACAAGTAAGAATTATACTGATTTGATAGTTCTGCTTGTTACCTTTCCATATATGACAATCTCCATGTTTCAGATTCGGATTATTGACCGGAAGCAAGAAGTTCCTCATGATGGAGCCATGTGTGATCTCCTATGGTCTGATCCAGACGACTCCGTTGACGGTTGGGGTCTGAGTCCACGCGGTGCTGGATTCTTATTCGGTGGTAGTGCTGTCACCTCGTTTAATCATTCAAACAATATCGACTACATTTGTCGTGCCCATCAATTGGTAATGGAAGGCTTTAAATGGATGTTCAATGAACAGATAGTTACAGTCTGGTCTGCTCCAAACTATTGTTACAGGTAGCAATACTATCTGATATTATTTCCTCAGTTCCTCCATTCATCTTCCTTGATTGTGTTGTTAAGTTTAGTTACCTTGCAGATGTGGGAATGTAGCTGCAATTCTTGAGCTCAGTGAAAGCCTGGAGAAGCAGTTTCGTGTATTCGAAGCAGCTCCACAGGTATAAGCATATAATGTCTATTTTGCCGGTATTCCTCTCTTTACACCAATGCATAACACTATATAAATACCCCACCCGTTTGACTATCTTTGTCATATATTTGACCTGGCCCTTGTTGACAAAAGCTTTGAAGTTCCATGGATACTCACCCTTGCCTTCCATCTGATTGTATGACTTTCTAACTTCCTGAGATCCCAAAATATAAATTTCCTTAATTTCTTCATGTTAATTCCTAAGTATTGGTTTCACTGAGACATTGACAAATGAAAACATAGTTATAATAACAAGGCGATTGATGAATTTGGATATCAAGAGCAAGGAAGCTTATATTTTGGGACATACGAAGTACAAGATATGTGAAACTTTGAGCATAAACCTGCATGGATGGTCATGAACTAATCTCTTGGTCAAATGATATGGTACATGTATTCTATATTTCCATGTCTGCCTCTTGAAAGTTGTTAGATGGTGAAATGTCCAGGAATCAAGAGCAGTCCCGTCAAAGAAACCCCCGCCGGATTACTTTTTATAGTAATGAAGATGGACAGATTGAGGAGTTGATGTGGTCAAAGAAGATTGTGGCCTGATTTCGCTGAAGTTGTGAGGTGTGATTTTAAATTGAATGACTGTTGCTTGGTCCCCGAATTATACAACTTGTTTGCTTGTATTTCTATTATGTGGTGTCAAAATGGAAAATGAACTTATTGAAATTTGTACGTGAACCGGAGTCGGAACCACAGGAATCATCCAATTTTTCGAGTATGGGGTGCAGAATTTCTAAATTTGTCTGCTACAATTTACCAGATCTCTCCGATTTAATACACCCTTTTAAATCTTACACTAGCTAAAAGATTATTGCGATAGCGATACAAAACTTGTGGGATTATTGTGCAGTATGTGGGTCCCTCTTGATTGGGCATATAATCAGGCTATCAAAATTGAGATGTTAGTTTGGATTGTTTTTGTTTTTGCAAGATTGAGATTATAGAATCGAATTGAGATTCTAAGATCCTATTAAATTGCATAGATTTAAACAATACATATTAAAGAAGTGAGTATAACACATATCATCATTAGGTAAATGTTGTGATAAAGCCTTATAAATTAATCAAAAATAGTTCACCAAAAAAAATAATCAAAAATAAAATTTAAGGACGATCTTATGATAAGCATAAGATATGCATAAGATATGTAGTAAATTTTGGTAGGATCGGAACGCATAGGATCGTGAAATTCTGTAACTAAGATCAGGATTAAGATCAATATCTTACTAATTAGATCATACAAAGATTTGGATAATTTTTAAGGGGAGAAATTGTAAAACTAAAATTTTAAGATTAAGATGAGATCTTGAAATATTTTGTGGTTTTTGAGAGATTATTCTCTCTGTTATATAAATAACTACTCCCTCCGTTTTTATTTAACTTTACCCATTGCATAGTTGATACTATTCATTAAGTAACTTTGATTCAACTTTTTAGTATAGTTATATAAGATATAACATAGGCAAGTGAGATGTTGTTGGATTCGTCTAATCATGTAGTTTTAGAATATTAAATTTTTGTAATTTTAACTTGTATATAATCCGAGTTATTAATAATTACAAATGTGTATTGGATTGCGTGCAATGTAGAAGTCGAGAGTTATAAAGAACGGAGGGAATATATGACTATTACCCTATATATATGTTAACGGTGAAATTTGGGAGAACGGAATCTCTCTTTTATTAATGAAATTTGGGGAAAGATTACAGAGAAAAATAGAAAAGTACAGGAATTGAATGAAAGCAGTAAAAGAATTGAAGAACAAAAAGCAGTAAAAAATGCAGGAAAGCAGAAAAGTAAAATAAAGACTCTCTGAGGAGAAGATTCGGGGGCCCCTTGCACACTATGCCGTCTTGCATATTTATAATAAGGAGCGTCCTCAAGCTCTTGAATTGGACTTTCTTATGCAGGACGTCCTGCCATGATTTATTGATGACATTGTCCTGATTTCTTTCCTCATCTGGCGCCTCTTCTGATATGTTTCCTTATTTGAGGATTCACCTTGATTTCGAGGGAAGCTTGAGGATTCATATACCAGGCCTTGAAGCCTCTCCCCGGATTGGGCCGCCTATCCTCCGGATATGTCTTCTGGGCTGCGTCCTCTCATCCGGATATATATATATTTTTGTCTCAGACTGGGCCGGACACTTTAAATAAGTATTTCCATCGGGTCTTAATATATTTTGCTTGGTTAACAGTTTCCCTGTTTGATGAGGCCTCCTTGATTAGATGAGGCCTTTTGAGGCCTCCTTGATTAGATGAGGCCTCCTTGATATCTTTGAGGCCTCCTTGATTTGATGAGGCCTCCTTCATATGTTTGAGGCCTCCTTAGATGAGATGAGGCCTCCTTGATATGTTTGAGGCCTCCTTTGATTAGATGAGGCATCCCTTTTGGGCCACGCGTCCTTGCTTCCGGATATATCTTTACTGACCGGGCCGGGCAATTTTGACATGTGACTCCATTGGGCCTATATTTTGTTGGGTTAACAGATGCCCCCCTCGCGCATTTTGTCTGATTAGCATTTTAAGACAAATTTGCGCGCTTAATTTCGGGTTTAGAGGCCCAAGCCCACTATATCTTATCCTCTTCTCACTCCGGCTGCCGGCCGCCACCAGGAAATTCCGACTGCCGTCGCCGCTGAGATTATCGCCGGGATTGCCGCCAGAAGTCAACCCCGAACATCGTCGTCTTTTTCACGAGGCCGCCTGCCGCTCCAGGGAGGCCGCCTGCCCACGAAGCCACCTCACCGAGGCCGCCCGCTCTGAAGGCCGCCTGCCTTGGTCCCGAAGTCGCCTGCCTCAACCTCCGAGGCGCCCTGCTACCTCAACTCGCTCGAGGCCGCTCGCTTTGATTGGAGAGGCCGCCCACTTCTCCACGCCAAGGCCGCCCCTCGCGCAAAGCCGCCCGAGGCCTTCAGGCCGCCTCACCGAGCCGCTCACCTTGGAAGCGCCGCGCACCGAGGCCGCCCACGCACCGAGGCCGCCCTGTCGCCGAGGCCGCCCGTTGCCGAAGCCGCCCGCTGTCTTCGGTCGTGCCTCGCTCTCCTGTCGCCGCTTTGCCATCGAGGCCGCCCGCCTTGCCACCGAGGCAGCCTGCCTTGGAGCCGCCGAGGCCGCACGAGGACGCAAGGCCGCCCGAGCTTTTTGGCCGCCTCACCAATCCGCCTGCTTCGAGCCTCTTGGCCGCCTTGCCAAGGCCGCCCTTAGTCTCGAGGCCGCCACTGGAGGCCGCGAGGCCGTCGTTGCCTTGGCCGGAGGCCGCCATTCAATTCTCCCAGGGCCTATACTAAGTGATGGGATACTGCCCCTTTGTTTTTTTTTTTTTTTTTTTTTTAGTATACTCTTTGAATCAGGCCTTGTGGTGGGCAACTCTTGTCTTTACTTAGGGATATTACTACTACTTTTTTGGCCGAACTTGTGATTGGCCACTTTTGATGCACTTTATGTTTCTCATTCAGACTCCCATACTGATGGATAGAACATTTTGAGATACTTCGCATTTATACTCTGTTTGTGCTCTTGGCCATCGATGTCCATTAGTTTATATGCACCATTGAGTAATTTTTGTGTAACAATGAATGGTCCTTCCCAATTTGGTGACCACTTGCCTGTTTCATTGTCCCGCACCCCCGAGGGTAGAATTACTTTCCATACTAGGTCTCCCTCGCTAAAGGCTTTGCCTCGAACTCTCTTGTCGTAATGTCTCGCCATCCTCATCTTTTGGCGACGGATATTTTCCAGGGCAGTGAGCTTGTCGCCATCTGCTGTCTCCAATTCTTGTAACATGGCCTCTTCATACTTAGTTAAGTCTAAGTTATGCTGTTGGGCCACTCTTAGAGAAGGAACTGTGATTTCCAAAGGTAGAACGGCGTCATGACCATAAGTCAGGTAGTATGGTGTGAAGCCAGTGGCGGTCGATTTAGCGTTCCGGTAAGCCCATAGGACTTCTGACAGAGCCTCATGCCACTTCCTTGGTTTCTCACCTACTGCCTTCTTGATCATACTTATCAAGATCTTATTGGTGGCCTCCGCTTGACCGTTTGCTTGGGGGTAGTATGGAGTGGAGTGATATACGCGTATCCCGAATTGTCTGGCAAAATCTAAGAACTTCTCGCCAGTGAATACAGTTCCTTGATCCGCAGTGATTGTCTGAGGAATCCCAAATCGATGTATGAGCTCAGTCACGAACTTAATTACATCATTTTGGTCTATCTTCTTCATGGGCCATGCTTCCACCCATTTGGTGAAGTAATCAGTGGCCACCAGTATGAATGTGTGGTTCTTAGATGATGGTGGGTGAATTTTTCCAATGATATCCATTCCCCAGCCACGAAATGGCCAAGGCTTGATGACTGTGTGTAATTCTTCCGCCGGTACTCTTTGAATTGGCCCATGTTTTTGGCAAGCCTCACAACCTCGGGCATAGAGGATGCAGTCTTCCATGATGGTTGGCCAGAAATATCCATGGCGATGAATACTCCATCTCATGCTAGGTCCTGCCCGATGGGAGCCGCATATCCCCTCGTGGACTTCTCCCATTACCAGCTTAGCTTCTTCGGGACCTATACACTTGAGTAGCATTCCATCAACCGCCCTTCGGAATAACTCGCCATTTATCAATGTATATCGTAAAGATTTGATCTTTAGCGAGCTATCTCCTCCAGATGATGGGTTCTCGAGGTATCGTGTGATTTCAGTCCTCCAATCATCATTGGAATGTTGGGGTTGGACTCCTTCTTGGTCTCCAGACCCACTTGTGATGGTGGCTATGCATGTTGCCCCCCTAGGGCGACTAGTCTTCCATCCCGAGGCAAGTTGAGCAGCTTCGTTAGCCTCTTGATTTTGACTTCTAGGTACATGGGTGATGACAGCGTCTGAAAACTTCCCTAGTAGTTCTAAGGCTGTTTCGTAGCATTTGATCAGCCTTGGACTCTTGCACTCGTATTCTCCTGTTAATTGTTTCAGGATGACTTCGGAGTCTCCGAAAATTGTAATGGATTTCGCACCCTTGAGCAGTGCTGTCTCTAGGCCAAATATTAAAGCCTCATACTCCGCTTGATTGTTGGTGGTGCCTGGTTCCAATTCCCGGGCAAGCTTCCAATGCTGTCCCAGAGGGTTAGTGATCGTAATGCCGGCTCCGGAGCCGCTACTTGCACACGATCCATCGAAGGTCAATTCCCAAGGTTCGAATCCGATGAAGGATGCCTCTTTGGGAGTCTCTGGTACTGTTAAAGAGGGATGTTGAGCTAGGAAATCTGCTAAAGCTTGTCCTTTAACAGATTTTTGGGGGACGTGTACAAGAGTGAAGGGACTAATTTTCATAGCCCACTTCGCTTGGCGACCCTTCAACGCTGGCTTATGCAGGAGTGTTCTTACCAAGTCGAATGGAGCTACCACTTGGACTGTTCTTGGCAGCATGTAATGTTCCAATTTACCGCAGGAGTATACCAAAGCGTAACATAGTTTCTCCAATGCAGTGTATCTTACCTCTGGTCCTTGTAGAGTCTTGCTGAGGTAATAGATAGCTCTTTCCCTACCATCTTCATCATCTTGTGCAAGTAGACACCCGATGGATTCTTCGGATGCTGACACGTACAGCTTCAGAGGTACTCCTTGCCTCGGCGGCACTAACACTGGAGGATTGCTCAACGCTTTCTTTATTTCTTCGAAGGCCGTTTGATGTTCAGCCGTCCACAAGAATGTCTCGTTCTTTCTTCCTTTAAGTAAGGTAGTGAACGCCTTCATCTTTCCCGCGGCATTAGCGATGAATCTCCTTAAGAAGTTAATCTTGCCTAACAGCGACTGTAGCTCTTTGAGATTGGATGGTGCGCGGGCCTCCAAGATGGCCTTGGCCTTGTTGTGATCTACCTCGATACCTCTTTCATGTACCAGGAAACCTAAGAAATTCCCTGCTGCAACTCCGAAGGCACACTTAGCTGGATTGATTTTCAATCCATGTTGCCTCATTCGGATGAATGCATTCTCCAGATGGGCCAAGTGCTGGCCGAACTCACACGACTTGACTACGATGTCATCAATGTAGACTTCAAGTGTGTGGCCAATTAGATCATGAAAAATCATGTTCATGGCCCTTTGGTACGTTGCTCCGGCATTCTTCAAGCCAAAAGGCATGACCACCCATTCGAAGATGCCGACAGGTCCCGGGCAACGAAAAGCAGTTTTATGCACATCAGATTCAGAAATGAAGATTTGATTGTATCCAGAATAACCATCCATTAATGACAAAAATTTGTAGCCGGCGGCCGCATCAACAAGCATATCGGCCATAGGCATTACATACTCATCCTTGGGTGTAGCCAAGTTTAAGTTTCTAAAATCTATACAGACTCTTAATTGACCGCTTTTCTTTACAACAGGTACAATATTTGCAAGCCACTCTACATAGCGACACGTCCTAATGTAACCTGCTCTAAGGAGCTTTTCAATCTCGGCCTTTATCTTTGGGATGGTGTCTGGATCAAAACGTCTTGGCGGTTGCTTGTGGGGTCTGAATTCAGGATGAGTTGGCAACTTGTGTTCAACGAGTTCTCTTGAGAGTCCTGGCATATCTGTATACTGCCACGCAAAACAGTCTTTGTACTTCTGGATCAGCTCCACTAGTTGGTGCCGCTCTTCCTCAGGTAACGAAGCACTTATCTTGGTGAGTTTCGGTTCCGCATCAGTTCCAAGGTTGATGTCCAGGAGTGGTTCATTGGCTTCCGGACTAGGCAGTGTTCGCTTCACAGGGGATGGCCACTCAGATGGCCTCTTATCAGCTAGCTTCTTGGATCTATCTTCGGCACCCATCATTATCTCAGTGGTGGCGAGCCGCTGCAGTAAGTCCCTATATATGTCTTGACTATTCATCATGTGGAATCTGACGACTCATGTCGGCCATCTACCGGATGTAGCTTGAAGCCGCTGGAAGTGAAGTCGATGGACTCGAGGTCTAAGTCCACACCGATCAACGCCGATGCTGGCTGGACATCCTCCAAGTAAAAGACTGCCTCATCATTGTTGCGGTCGTGTCCTATGAAGGGCTGAGGGTCTGCTTCCACCAGCTCCACTTGATCATCATTCCAAATAAGCAACTGTTGGTGCAAGGTGGATGGCACACATTGTGCCATGTGAATCCAATCGCGTCCTAGCAGTGCTGAGTAGCAAGTTTTTGACTTTACCACAAAAAATGCTACTTTGATCGTTTTGGATCCCACGGTGACCTCCGCTGTTATGAATCCCGCAGGCTGAGTGGCTTCCCCAACAAAGCTGCACATCCTGACCCTGGTGGGGATGAGGTCCTTCTCACTCTTGCCAATCTTCTTCAACGTGGACGTTGGCATCACATTTGCTGCTGCCCCATTGTCGACGAACACCCTAATCACCGGACGCCCATCGATGTGAGCTTTGATATACAGGGGTTTCAACTGCCTGGTTTGGGATACTTCTGGTTTGGCGAACTGTGGAAACATTGGCCCTTGAGCATGCTGGCCATTAAATTCCTCAAGGAGACTTCTGGTCGGATGGGAGAGTTCTGCTATCATCTCATCCATTTCTTCAATGAGTCTGGCAAACGATGGCTCTTCTTCATCCTATATCTCGGATTCCGCATCACTGACATCTTCATCTGCTGCCAGTCCCACGACTTGCATCGGCATAACAGGATCTGATGGCCTCTCTTCCGGCTCATACTCATAACCTGCTTCCTTGAGGTCCTCCTCCAAACCGACCCAGAAGGCTTCATCTAGGTTGGCCTCCTGATCGAGCTCCATGTTGTCTAACATATCAAGATCTTCAGTCATGACACCCACAGCGTTGATACCAACTTTCGGTTCCTCCAAGTTAACTCCCATTGCAACTCCCAGATCTTCGGGAGTGACTGCCCCGAAGCTTATCTGTGCAACCTCGCTATTTGTCTGAGCTGCAGGTTGCGTCTTTGTCTCCGTCTGTTCGGGTTCATCTATACTTTTGCAATAAGCGAGGAACCCCTCATAGCTGTCGGGTTCGCTCCCCAGTTTCCCGTCTTGATGGGCCGCTATGTAAGCAAAGAACCTGGTGAGAACCTTCATCATAGCCATTTCTCTAGCTGACCCCGGATCACCCATGCGACTAAACCTCTCCATGAATTTTTCTGCCCAAGGTTCACTTCCTTTACTTGATTCGGCCACGACGGCCGCCTTGCCCTTGTCCCTAGCAGACGAAGGTTGTTTCTTTATCTGAGCGGACCTAGTCTCCATGGTTTCACGTTGGGGCGCTGGATGGCGACGCTCCGTCCATTGAAGCCTTTCCCGAACTGGCCTCCTGGTGGGAGGTGATGGTGGATGTCTCCTTCGTGGAGATGGTGGTCTCCTGGAGGGAGATGATGGTGAATGTCTCCTTCGTGGAGATGGTGGTCTCCTGGAGGGAGATGATGGTGAATGTCTCCTTCGTGGAGATGGTGGTCTCCTGGAGGGAGGTGATGGTGAACGTGGCCTCCTTGAGGCCTCATTAGACCTTCCCCTGTAATCTCCCAGCCGCTCATGCACCGGCTTTCGAAGTGGTACGGGGGGACTATACCTGATGTACAGAGGTCTCCCATCCGGATGCTGCAATCTCTCGTGGATAGGCCTCCGCCGTTCGGATGTTTCCCCTTGAGATCTGAAGTAGGGGTGATATCGAGTCGAGTCGAGCTCGAGTATCATAGTACTTGAGCTTGAGCTTGACAACATATATTCAAGTTCGAGCTCGAGTTCGAGTATCATCAAGTCGAGTTCGAGCTCGAGTATCATCGAGTTCGAGTTTAAGTTCGAGTAGTTGGCATATTCTTTTTTTGCTAAGCTCAAGCTTGAATTTGTAGCTTAAGTATGAATTTAGTTTATTTTTCTTAACATTTGATTTTGAATTTTTAACCATAGCCTAAAAGACACAATTTAATTTGATATTTGAATATTGTGTTGATTATTGTACAACTAAAGATAGAACTAAAATTCTTCAAAAATATTTTTTAATTTTTTAGAATGACTATTTTTCCTTGTTTCGATATTTTAAATAAGTGATATAGAAAATAGAGCGACGTGTGAGTGAAAGTATGAAACGAAGATTAATTAAAATGTGTGTTAATGGTGTTATCGAGTCGAGTCGAGCTCAGTCGAGCTCAAATATTCGAGTCGAGTTCGAGTCGAGCTTGACTTGATGCGAGCTCGAGCTCGAGTTCGAGCAGGAGTCGAGTAGCGATAATCGAGTACGAGTCGAGTTTTTTTCGAGCCGAGTCCCGAGTCGAGTACGAGTAGCACTACTCGTTAATCACCCCTAATCTGAAGTAAGTTGGTTCTACTGGTTTTCGGGGCTTAGCCGACTCTAACTTATGGACCTGAGCTTCCCACTGCCGCATTTCCTCGGCATACCTTCTTTGAGCTCGTCTGTACTGACTCCTCGTCATGGGTGGCGGCTCCTTTTGAATGGTCTTGCCTCCTGCCCTGTTCCGCATCCATCTATCAGCTTCAGCAGGGTGTTCTGGACGCCTCATTAAGGTTGGTATCACCTCCACCCTTTGTCTGTAATCCCTAATAGCAGGTTGATGCTCCCCGTTGTCGCGGACCTCCACAGCAGGTTTTGGGATTTCAATCCTCAAAGGAGGATTCTCCCTTTTCTGATACTCATTCTCTTCGGCTTTCAAAACTCTTGCAAAGTCCTCTTGAGACATGTGTTTGAACCTGGGCTGCTTGCTATACAATTGCTTTTCTCTTTCTTTCTCAGTGTCAGATTCATCTGATAATAGGTCGTCATCTTGTTCATCGATTTCAACACGTTCCCCTTTTTGATCCATCCGGCTACTGGAGCCACCATCATCTGGGTTTGGAACAAGTCCTGCCGCACCCACGCGAAGTTGTGGAAACGGATCTAAGTCCACTTTCATACCTGCAATTTTTAAACGCCCTTCTTTAATCTTATTTTGTATGGCAGTTTTAAAACTCCGGCATTTGGTAATGCTATGCGTATATGAGTTATGCCACTTACAAAATGATCGGCCCCGAATTTCTTCGGCCGTTGGTAACTTCTGCCCCTCAGGCAGCTTGATTAAGCCATCTTTGAGCAAGGCGTCGAATACTTGGTCTGCCTTGCTCATGTCGAACAGGTCCTCTTCGGGCTTATACTTGGCTTCCCTTTGTCTAGGCGGTTTAAGGGCAGCACAGGTGTGTGGCTTGGCTATCTGGACTAGTTCTGCAATAGCCACTTCCACTGGTTCGTCCTCCTCGTCGCTGAGTGTCACTTCCTCGAAGTGGACTCGACGTATAGGACGTCTTCCTTCTTGTTCCTCCAGGAACTTTTCCAAGCGAGCCGCTCTCTCGGCCAGCTGGGCAAGGTCAGTTGCATCCTGCACAATTAAATGCTCCTTTAGTTTTGGTAACATGTTAGCCACTGCAATATTGGCTATTTCTTTTTCAGGGATTGCTATGGAGCATCGACCTTTCAGCCGTTGTAATCTACCAATAAAAGAGCTTGCCGTCTCATCGGCATGCTGCTTAGCATTAGTGAGATCAGCGAGGCTTACCTGAGATAGCGGAGTGTAAAACCTATCATGGAATGCCCGTTCGAGATCAGCCCAATTCTGGATTGAGTTAGGCCGCAACGATGCAAACCATGCGAAAGCAGGTCCGGTGAGAGACGAGCTGAGCAGTCTTAATTTCAGCCAGTCATTGGCCGCTGCTTCCCCGCATTGGGCAGTGAACCTCCCAATGTGTTCCACTGTAGATTTGCCCTCATCTCCCGAAAAGGAAGTGAAGTCCGGCATCTTGAAACCCCTCGGATAGGGTTGCATGGTGTCTACCCAATCCGGATATGGCTTCCGGTACGTAGGCCGCTCCATCGGCTTTAACTGGATTCCGAAGTGCTGCTGCATCATGTCCGCGAGCAGCTCTGGTGAGACCACTGGTGCCTGCGTAGGAGGCATCGCAGCAGCAGGTGTCGGGGGCGCTCCATGTGGTTGTGGAGCGTGTCCTCCTGTGTAGACAGGAGTGGCGGCTTGTGCCGCGGGGATAGGGGTGGCGGCCTGCACCATAGGGGTCGCCATCACTCCCCCTGTCTGGGTAGCCTGCCCCCCTAGGGTTGGTGGCACCCAACCCGGGTTGAGAGGAGCCGCCATATGTGGTGCCGTGGGGATGTTCGGCATCTGAGGTGCCGCCTGTCTGGGTGCCATGCTAGGTCCGGCCGCCATGCAGCCTGGTGTGGCACTGGTTGCCATCAACGGATTTGATGGAACGTATACCGGCATGGGAGGTGCCGCGTAGCCCGAGTTCGGCATGCTGGGTGCCGCTGTAGAAAAAGTGTACGCGGTCTGGTATGACTGTGGAAACATACTGGCCACGCTTCCAGAGTCATGGAGTGATGGGTGGCCCAGTGTGTTTCCCCACATTCGGTGTTGTCCTCCTGACGGTCCCGGATATGGAGTGCTAGGTGCCATGGTAGAACCTGATGGGAGGCCTCCATCGCGTAGGGAACCGCATATCTGGCTGGTCTGGTCGGCCATGGCAGGCCGCAAGACATCCATCAAGTGCTTTGTGAGCAAAGGCATAAATTCGGCCATCGATTCGGTCATCGATAGCCGCATTTGTTCCGACAGAGTAGGGATCTGCATTATCCCCTGCTGTGGTGAGGCGATGTTCGCCGTCTCGCCGGCGTCCTCATCCAATGTGCGCTGGACTGTCTGGTCTTGCAGAGACATGTTCTCGAATTCTTGTGCTAGATCAGTAACGATTCGTCCGGATCTAAGACGCATGCACTTCTGAAGCAGATATGGTCTTGAATCGGGTCCCACTGGGCGTGCCAATTTGTTAACGGTGAAATTTGGGAGAACGGAATCTCTCTTTTATTAATGAAATTTGGGGAAAGATTACAGAGAAAAATAGAAAAGTACAGGAATTGAATGAAAGCAGTAAAAGAATTGAAGAACAAAAAGCAGTAAAAAATGCAGGAAAGCAGAAAAGTAAAATAAAGACTCTCTGAGGAGAAGATTCGGGGGCCCCTTGCACACTATGCCGTCTTGCATATTTATAATAAGGAGCGTCCTCAAGCTCTTGAATTGGACTTTCTTATGCAGGACGTCCTGCCATGATTTATTGATGACATTGTCCTGATTTCTTTCCTCATCTGGCGCCTCTTCTGATATGTTTCCTTATTTGAGGATTCACCTTGATTTCGAGGGAAGCTTGAGGATTCATATACCAGGCCTTGAAGCCTCTCCCCGGATTGGGCCGCCTATCCTCCGGATATGTCTTCTGGGCTGCGTCCTCTCATCCGGATATATATATATTTTTGTCTCAGACTGGGCCGGACACTTTAAATAAGTATTTCCATCGGGTCTTAATATATTTTGCTTGGTTAACAGTTTCCCTGTTTGATGAGGCCTCCTTGATTAGATGAGGCCTTTTGAGGCCTCCTTGATTAGATGAGGCCTCCTTGATATGCTTGAGGCCTCATTGATATCTTTGAGGCCTCCTTGATTTGATGAGGCCTCCTTCATATGTTTGAGGCCTCCTTAGATGAGATGAGGCCTCCTTGATATGTTTGAGGCCTCCTTTGATTAGATGAGGCATCCCTTTTGGGCCACGCGTCCTCGCTTCCGGATATATCTTTACTGACCGGGCCGGGCAATTTTGACATGTGACTCCATTGGGCCTATATTTTGTTGGGTTAACAATATAACGTGTGTATGTGTATGTAGTATAGTTGAGGATATATGTATGAATATATATATATATATATATATAGATATATATATATATATACGTTTGAAGATATTGTTAGCTAAACGAAATATGGGAGCAAAGAGAATATGTTGCCGTAGGAAGCCAATCTTATTTTTCATCAATGTTGTATTTATAGAATACAAACCCCCGTGATACAATATCGTCATTTGAATAGGATAGGTAGCAATAAGGACATTCACATGTCTTGAACACTCCCCCTCAAATATTTTATATAAAGATTATGCCTAGTTAAAATCTATTAGGAAAAAATCTTGTAAGAAAAAAATATAGTGAAGGAAAATAGTACAATATTCTTGTATCTAGTGTTTCCCCTGTTTTGCACATCATTGGAGATCTTTAACCAACCAATCTTGATTCTCTCTACAAGTTTCTTGAATGTTGGAGTAGACAATGCCTTAGTCAATAGATCAACTAAATTACTGTATGATCGAATTTGTTGCACTTCGGTTATCACAATTCTTTTAAAGATCATGAGTGTAGAAGAATTTTAGTGAAATATGTTTTGTTCTATCTCCTTCATATATCCCCCTTTAGTTGAGATATACAAGCTGCATTATCTTCATATAGTATTGGTGGGGGAAGTTTTTCCTTGGATGTTAACCCACAATTTTTCATGATATGTTGGGTAATTGATTTTAATCAAACACATTCTTCACTAGCTTTATGAATTGTCAATATTTCGGCATGATTAGAGGAAGTACTTCCTCTGTTTTTATATAAGTGCTCCACTTCTGCATTTCATGCAGTCCAAGATACATTTTTAAATGTTTATAACTCAAATTGTATAAAATAAAAATTATAAAAATTTGATATTCCAAAATTACATGATTAGATGAATATAACAAGATCTTACTTGACTATGTTTTATCTTATAGAACTATATTAAAAAATTTGATAAAAGTTACTCAATAAATAGTTGCTACTATGCAAATGGAGCACTTAAATAAGAACGGAGGTAGTAGCAGTTAAACCCTGATTCATTGACATCCAAGAAATGACGGTTTCATCACAAGTAATCATGTAGTCAGTTTGAGATATAGCTTTATGTAGATCAGATAAATATGCAGCATCAACAGAGCCAAGTAACTCATGTGGAGAATTATTTGGATATAAGAATCAGAGATTAATTGTTCATTGGAGGAGCGAAAGATGTGTTTTATACCATTCCAATGTCGTCGAGTGGGAGATGAACTAAACTTTGCCAGTATATTTATAGTAAACGATATAATACACCAGTGACACTGAGGTATGACACTTCTGGCCCAACCTTCATTTTCTCCCTTTGGTTTAAATGGATCCTTTTCTGGATCAAGTGCGGTGACGACCATTGGAGTACTTAATGGATGAGATTTTTTCATTAAGAGTTATTTTAACACTCTTTTAGTGTAAGCTGTTTGGTGGATAAAAATTCAATTTTCAATATGCTCAATTTGTAGATGGCAGAATTTGTTTTATCACTATGCTATTTTGACGGAGTTTAAGAGTTGAAAGGTTGGGTGTTAGGTTGGTCTGGATATTCAATCTCAATAATTTTGATAATCTGCCAAAAATATCCCCTATACACGGATGGAAGACACACCCCACTATTATATATGGCTCTACCACATGAACGTACCTCTGTCTGAAACCTGTACCCATTGATAAAATACATGGTATGCACATGGCATGTCCTCAATGGGCTGTAAGCCAAATCTTGTATAATTGTATCCACGATCGTGTTATGCAAAGCTTATATTGAGTTACAGGATTATTTAGTTTAGCAATAAAACCTATAGAAGTTTAGCCATGTATTATTATTACAATCCAACTAAACTCACATAATTACGAAACCACTCGGGCAACCAATCGATTTACGTCCTCATCTGAAACTCATTGATTCTCACGTCGGATTTCATCTTCACGACATTGAGATCTCTCTTCAATCTTAAATACATTCGAAATTTGAACCGAGTTAGTGCTCAACCACGCCTCTTCTCGGAATTTCGAAGCACCACTCGCTGTTTCATGATCACATGTTCCTGAAAGTAGTGACCGCAGAAAATGGTCGCCTCACACACGAGGTAACCACTGGCAATTGATCCTTAACGCGTGCTTTATTCTTTACAGTCTTTTTTAAGCGACGTAGTGGCCACATTATGAAACTTGTGAATATATCGCATACCTTAGTTCGTGCACATAATATAAATAATTCACTTTCTTACCTCGTTGGTGGATTCAACCACTTGTATTGTATCGGACCAACAATCAATGCCACCTAAGCTAGGTGATCTGCCATGTGCTCCACCGCATCAAACATAGTTGGGGGAAATATTCGCTCTAATTTGCATAGCATGACCACAATGTCTCTATCTAGTTGGAGCATCGCATCCTTTCGAATTACTCTGGTCATAAAGCGTCTAAAGTAGTAGCTCAACTCAGATATTACCTCCCACACATGCTTAGGTAATAATAGCTGCATGAATATGTGACAGTTATGACTTTTCATTCTATATAATCTCCCGTGGCTTTATGTCTACACATCACCTCTTTTGTGAGGCATATCCATCAGGGAATCTTAACTCCGATACCCAATTGAGTAATTCAGTATGTTGTTGTTGTTTGTTGAGTGTGTAGCTCGCCTTGGGTTACTTCCCATTCCTCCGGTTCTTTTCTATTTTAGGTTGATCACACAAAAGTTTCAAGTCCATGCGTGACTTCACATTGTCCCTAGTTTTACCCGACACATCTAGAATAGTGATGAAGAAGTTGATATATCTTTCTCGCAATGCATTGGATCAGACAGTGATGGATCAAATTGGTCTCCCAATAAGCTAAATCCCAAAAGATACTCTTTTTCTTCCACCCACATGTTTGGCCTACCACTGCATTCACTTCTTTCGATCCTGACTTAGTTATTTTCATTAACCCATACGGCTCAATATCACTAAAAACCTCTAAATCCGTACGCCCCATAAGGGTGACCGAACCATAGCTCTACATGTCGTGAAGTTCACCATATAGCCACGAAACAAATGATCCATTGGTAAGAAACATCTATGTGCATCAAACCATGATTATTCACCCCCATTTACAAGCTTAATGGCCACGGTCTCCTCCATACAAATTGGACAAGTAGTGAAACCACCATAAGTACTCTACCATGACAACATTGAATATATTGGAAGATCACTTATTGTCCACATCAAAGCTGCTCGTAATGTAAAATTCTCATTAGAGAATATATCTCTAACAATTCATCTATTAGTGGTTGTAAGAAAATATTTATCTGCTGTGATGGACATATGGGGCCCGACACTAAAAACGTCAAGCACATGGTCTCCTCTTTCATGCAGTGGCGGCAGGTAGTAAGACATCATTAATTGTCGAAGCATTTGAATTGAATGAATAATTAATTGAAAATAATGAGATGTTTGAGATAAATACCTCCCACGAATAAAAATATTTTTAAGATAAAATCAATAAAATGAAAACAAAAGCAATAGAATCAGGGGATGAGGACTTGACATAGTAGTCAAGTCAATTGACTCTCAACCTCTAGCTTGGGGGTTCGATTCTCCATCCGGCTCTCTATCCATCTCCTTTGTCCATTTGTAATTTGTGTAACATGAGCTCCCAACACTCTGTAACCACTAAACCAATTGTTGAGAAAAAGTACTCCATTTTAATAGCGATGCCCATTTAATAAATTTGACTGTATAGGGAATGAGAACTCCTCGACTTTCAACTTTATGATCGAGTATTCGAATTTCCACCCACCCCTATCTCTTTTATTCGTTTGATATATAGCTTCTGAATTTTATAGTCAAAATCTGAATATTTAAGTCATTGAATTGATTTTTTTTTTTGGAAGAGCATTGAATTTTTTGCTGTACGGAAGAGCATTGAATTGAATGTTAATCTCTTTATTTAAATTATTGAAGTATTGTTTAAACTCATAAACATAATACTTAAGATTTTTATTTTTATTTTTTTATTTTTTAGGGAGTAACAAGATTATTTTTATCATACACACTTCCACAGGCTTTAGAGCAAATAGCATAGCACTTGGGATGAAGATTTGGCGAAGTAGTCAAGTCTCATGCCTGAGGTTGGAGTTCGATTTCTCACCCGGCCCCCTATTCCCCCCTTTGTCCACCTATTCCCCCCTTTGTCCATTTATAATTTGTGTGAAATTGACTACCATCACTCATTTCAATGGCCATGGGTTCGCAAAATAAAATATCATTGTCGTTCCATTGTTTCATTAGAAACTGAAATTTTAGAACAAGCTAACCTAAATTTGATTCGAAGTATGAACATTTTCAATCACAGTTCCAAGATCCAAATTAAACCCCGTAAACTTTGTCAATCAAGATTTAAAAACCAGAAATGCATAGGAACTGCTCTTCACTCAGATACAAGACGCAGAAGACAATTACAGATTATACGAAAATGGCAAACATAAGAACTACCTAATGAACAAGACCTACAATGAGAAAGGACAGCAAACCATTCTAGAAAAAGAGCCTCCTTGAAGAATTGGTTTGAGATGGAGAAGTATTCAGCATGACAGGCGATTTCATGTTCTCCAGGCTCCCCGTTGCCTTGTTGGATTGCTTTGCTCCTCTCGGATCAGTCAGAAGTGTCTTCTGAAATGATTGTGCAAACCCGGTGGCAATAATGGTAACGTGGATTTCTCCGTTGTATCGCTCATCCACAACTGCTCCAAATATAATGTTGGCTGAAGGGTCTGCTAAACTTGTGACGACCTGGAAGAGATAGGGCGTAGAAGGAATTAGACCATAAGATTGCAATCCTATGGTTTATCAATACAAAAGAGGTATGATTTTTGGGTGACAAAATGTCTGGTGACAATATAGGGCACAGCATTACCTGAGACACCCTATTGACTTCTTGGAGAGTGATATCCTTGCCTCCAGTGATATTGTATACAACTCCAGTGGCAGATTGGATAGAGGAGCCGATCAGTGGAGCCAAAGTTGCTTGTTCGGCTGCTTCTTCTGCACGGTTCTTGCTGGAGGAAACACCAATTCCAAGCATTGCAGTGCCAGAGTCCTTCATGACTGCCTTAACATCTGCAAAGTCCACATTTACCAACCCGGGTATCTACAAAGAAAGATGGGTTTCTCGGATAATTTGACTAATTGTTGATAGATTTTGGTTACACTAATCTAGGCAACAAGTAGCCATCAAACTATTCAATACTCAGAAACTAATCAACATTAAAATCTTGTCGAGAATGACTAAAATATTAATATATATATATATATGTGAAATTGTACACTACGCACCATCACTTACTGTGATTATATCGGAAATTCCTTGAACACCTTGACGGAGCACATCATCTGCTAGAAGGAAAGCATCTTGAAGAGGAGTTTGCTCATCCGCAATATCCAGGAGACGGTCATTTGGGATCACTATAAGTGTATCCACATTTTTCTGGAGCTTTTCAATCGCTTCTAGAGCCTGAGAAAAAAAATTAATAAAAAATAAACAGAAAAAGTATTGAGACTCCAACAAGGGGCAGTTGGTATTCTATCTGGCATCATAAACGAAGAGTATCACTCCATGGAAGAAATCATAACACTAAATTGATCCTTAATGTGAACACTTTTACAGTAGCCCATTGACATGAATCTCTTGCATTTGCATAGGAACAGTGAAGTAAGCATCTTTTGACTCTCTACCTCAATTTACTTCAAATATTTCAAAAGTAAACAATAAATCTAACGGAGAAAGAGAAATAAGTTCTGTTTTTCATAAGATTTTTAGTGCTTTGAGTCTTTGACTGCTTTATCCATCAACACTAGAGACTCTTTAGCACAACGAGCAAGGAAAATAACAGGTCTAACATACCATACCGCATCAATCGAAATTGAGGCAAAGCCTTGTAATGTAAAAAGATGACAAGAACAACATACTGACTATCTTCTTTTTCCTCTGAAGGAAATAATGCCTACCTGCATAGATCTTTTGCGCCCTTCAAAACTAAATGGGTAAGTAACAACACCAACAGTTAGATATCCAGCTTCCTTGGATATCTGTGCCACTACTGGAGCTGCACCGGAACCAGTACCACCACCCATTCCAGCTGTTATAAACACCATATCTGATCCCTTGAGGGCGTTAGCGATGGATTCCTTTGATTCCTCTGCAGCCTGTTCTCCCAAAAGGGGGTTACCACCAGTGCCTGCCATATAAATTTAACTTTCCAAATTTAAAATTTACCACATTAAAAAAGAAAGAAAATGAAAGAAAGAGATGTTAACCGAGTCCACGAGTCAATAGCTCCCCAATCTGAATAGGATTCTGCGCAGCAGATTGCACTAGAGCCTGAGCATCTGTGTTTATGGCATAGAAGTCCACTCCCTACCATTAACCACAAAGAAGCAAACAAAGCATCTTAAAAAATTTAGACCGTTAATCAAAAGAAGCATTCGAACAAGGAGCTATCAAGTCGGAAATATGCAAGCAATGCCTGCTATCGTTTTCTTAGTAGTGGAACATTAATTAAAAGTGGAACAACATATCCCTAGTGAACGAAGTTCTTAGGTAAAACATGATACTGCCCTATACTTTTGGAAACAATTTCAGCCACATTTGGTATATCTTATAAGAGTGCATTCTCCAATATCAAAACAAACAAGACAATCAACCCTTTCCAGCCACATATGCCTTAAAACAAGCAAATCCTCCAACAAACCAAAAACACTAGCTCAATTCAAAACCCGCCCCCTATCATCCACAGCAAGCAACATAAAAAAATCATCAAGAGACTCACAAAATCACATTATATGCAACATAAAAAAGGCACTGAATAAATAATTCCAAACAAACCCAAAGTATCATTAAAAAATAAAAACGAGGGGTGAAAATTGAAGAACACCTGCAATCCACTGCCAATCATCCGATTAACAGCATTATTCCCGCCGCCTCCAACGCCGATGACCTTAATCTTAGCCGATTCGGAAGGAATAAAAGAGCAGCAAACCCCATTCCTGGGCTTTCTGAAATTGAAAAAAGTTCCCCGGCGGAAGCGCGAGAGGAAAACGTTGCAGTGCGCGTTTTTGGAGGGCAATGGGGAAAGGGCGATGGAAATGGAGGGGTGTGAGGTTAATTCTAAGCGGAGAGTGGGCGCCATGAATGGAAGAAGCTGAGTATTGGTAAGCGAAATGCGTCGTCGTTGCTTGTTGCTGGTTGCTAGTTGTTGGTTGGACTGTGCGGTGACGATGAGTGTAAGATATCTTTTTCTTTTTCTCTAAATTTTTGTTTTGGGCAATTTTGAGAGTAAAAAGCCGAAGAGGTGTTTTTAGGGTTTTAAGAGAGGTTTGTATTTGACGATTTGTAAGTGTATGTAGTACGGAGTAGTAGTATTTTGGAAAGTGCAGAGATGATGTCGAAGATGTATGGGTGTGGCCCCAAGGGCCAAGGCCTTCCCCACGGACTAGACCTCTTATTCCAACTCTACTTTATGATGAGAATGGTTCCAGCCAACACTCAGTAATTGATCCAGAACCGAAATTAGGTTGAGTCTTGATCTTTTTTTTTTTTTTTTTTTCTTTCATGTCAATGGTTTCCAGTGAATCACTGGCTCGGAATTGAATCGAACTCAAGAACTCGGATTGTGTTTAGGGAGCCTTGTAGAACTGGATCCATATATGACTCATTGCCATCTATACGCTCAAGGTCCAAAATCATCCAATGCTCCATTGATATATGATAGTGAATTAAGAATAAGATATGGTCCCTCTTTGAGAATTAGTTGTTAGTTGTTAACTGATTTTGTGAGTAATAATTAGTTAAAATTAATTGTTTGATAATTTCGAGACTAATATTTTGCCTAGAATAAGCTAAAATCCAAAATGCTGCTATTTGCAGCGGTTTCAAAAAGAGCAGATTCAACACCGTTTTAAGTTATTTTATCTTTTTAAATAAGTTATTTTATCTCATATTGTGAGACAACTTAGCTGATTGAATTTAACTGTTTTGCCAAACAGGGCAATCAGATTTGGGCATTCATTATCATGAGTCATATACTCATGTCAATTATCAAAGCTTCAATCCAATTAATTTCTAACACAAATGGAAACAAAAGCATCTAGACATCCAGTAATATAACTAGGGCGGAAAAAATTACCGAAAACTCGGTATACCGAGTTTACGATATCGAAAATTGCCGAAAAATATCGAAATGTAGGTATGCCGAATTTAGGTGTACCGAAATTTAGGTGCGCTGAAAAATGGTACGATAATGATATGGGCATACAAGATATTATTTTTAATATTATTTTAAAATTTAATATTTATTGTTGTGTTAAGACATTTGGAACTGTGAAGGGCCAATCTATATAATAAATCCTTAATACTTTTGGGCTGTGCAGACTTTTTTGTCCTTATTAAATTTAATTCATTCTTCTTAATTTTAAAGGGTTAATCAGTCATTATATGCTCATTTTTAGATCAACGCTCTTATTAAAACACATAGGCAGACTGGGTTCACATGTAATCTGCTGACTAATTACACGTCTTCGGACACATCATCAATATCTATATTTAAAAAATAAATCTATCTATTAATATAACAAAATATTGAGAAAATCTTAATATATATTTTAAAAGATATAATTGATTAAAATATATATATATATAAATTATTTTATTGTATACATAATATTTTAAATTGAGAAAATCTAACTTTTTTTGTGTAAACATTGACATATATGTGTTGGCACAGGTGCGTGGGAGCCCAAGCAATACAAACTACAAATGGGATAAAGGGGAGGAATAGGAGGCGGAGTGAGAATCGAACCCTAACCTATGGTTGGAAGGCAGGAAAGATGACCACTGGGGTCAAGTCTCATTCCCAACTAACTTTTGTTGTTGTTTTTTTATTATTAATAATATCATTTTTGTTATAGAAATAACAATAATAGTACATGGTGGAATGTACTTCCTCCATTCTCATTTATTTGATACATTTGCATAGTACTTATTATTCATTAAATAACTTTAATAAATTATTTTAATATAGTTATATAAGAAAAAACATAGTCAAATGAGCTCTTCTCAGATTCGTCTAATCACGTAGTTTTAAAATATTATTTTTTTATAATTTTTATTTATATACAATATGAGTTATTACTGATTAAAAATATTTATTGGATTGCGTGAAAATCAGAAATGATGCAGTTATTTAAGAATAGAGATAAGTATATTACTGATGTGTGTGAACATATATAATATGTATATGTGTATATAGGGGGTGGCAAAATACGGTATACCGAAATACCGATACCGTACCGTACCGAAATTTTCGGTATGGGTAAAATTTTTAACGATACCGATACCGAAACTTACGGTATACCGAAACCTTTATATATACCGGTACCAAACCGAAAATTATACCGTACTGAATTTTCGGTCTTTACCGAAAAATACCGAAAATATTACACACCGAAAATCGTTAAATACCATTACAAATCGGCAATACCGAACCATACCGAAAAAACAATACCGATACCGAAAAAATTACACAAACTTGCCCTTGTTCCAAATGTCTTAACACAACAACAAACATTAATATATTCAACACAAACATTAAAAGTAGAACTTCAATTTGCATCTTTAGTCTCCACCTCTTCTTTGAGCCTTAAAAGTTGTTCAATACACAAACACAAAATCAATCGAGAGTAAGTAAAGTGTGAATGAATTTGAGGATGCAACTTACTAGTACACTTGATTTCATCTATTTATAGCATTCTACAGTATTTAAACAATTCTTCTTGCATCTCTAAAGTTGCAGATGGTAGAACATCAGCACCAAGATGAAAACTAATTACATTATTGACAAGGAAAAATGATGATTAAATGATATTTACCAGGTGGCATGGGCCTGTTGTTGTAATCTTCATTTACCACTCCTTGGTAGCTATACCTTTTGAGAGAAGCAAAAAAATAGTTTCAGAGTTTTAGACAAGTAACTGAAAGTGAACATATGCTGCATGTCGTAGGTACTTATATGGAGGGGAAAACCGGGCATAAGGATCAATTAAAATCATCAAGGGGATGTTTTGGTTCAGATTTGGAATCCGATTCACCCACGGATTATAAGAACACAAAAGAAATTGCGTCAAAAGGCCCACTCGTTAGCCTACCGAAATAAATTTCAAATACTAGGAAATGTCTCTAGTCAAGAAGATAAGCCCAGCAAGAAGAGGAACAACATCAATAATCAGACATCAACTAATGAAAAATTGAAAATATATTGAAATTCCCAAATGCTTGTTTTTTCCAACAGGATTGCATGTATAATACAGGATTCATACTTTTTTTTTTGTCAATACCATTTATTCAAATGAAACAGGTCTTCTCCATTAATCTTTATCACAATTCACAACATTTGGGCCATGTTTCCTTTATGATAATTATACTTTAAACAGGGCATAAGGATAAATTAATATTGGTCTCCTTTAAAAGTGCCAAACCCATCATCCGACTAATACTCCAGAATTTCAGAATAGTATATAAACAGGAACAATCACTAGTGCACACCTACGCTTCAACCATTTTTGGGCTCAAACTTGTTCTAAAAAGATCAACAACTCTTTTACCCAAACTAAAAACCGACTCACTAGCAACGGTCGAACTTGGGATTGCAAAAACATCTTTGGCAATAGCCGAAAGGATTGGGTACCTAGCTTCACTTCCCTTCCACCATTCCAAAAGATTGAAACTTTGATTTGATCTTTGTTCAATCTCATCGGCTAAGTACTTATCACTTCATTAGCTATCTCTTGAAGTTGTTCTTCCTCATTTTGTACTTTCATATCATCATATAACTCATCCCAAATACCACCCAACCCCTTTTTTGAACCATCTTCATCATCATGCACCGTTTGCATAGTTTGACTCTCATCAATCGAAACATCATTCATTCCCTTATAATCACTCCACAAAGAGACCAAATCCTGCTTCACCTTGCGAATAAATTCATCGGTGTTTCTACCTCCCAATTTTTTGATGCAAACCTTGAGCATTTGAAGTTTGTTTCTAGGATCTAAAATATTGGCAACAAAAACCAATGGATTCATATTATCCCAATTACCCCCGTACTTCTCAAATTTCAAAATCATTGAAGATGCCACTTTTTGAAGAATTGGATCAGAATCATCCACAATTTTTTTCTCACTCTTAAGTTGTAATGCAACCATGGATTGGTATATAAATTGGGAAGTAGGAGTTTTTGATGCACTTAACTCTAAAGTGACATCATAAATTTTTTTAAAAAGTGTGCAAAATCTCTACAATACTCTCAATCTATCTCACTTGGTGGCCCCTTTCTCATTTCCCCCTTATCATTTTTTTCATTAAAGTAATTTGTGAAAGGCGCCCATTCTTCCGCCATCCTATCAAACACCCTTCTATACTTCAATGCAACATCAAGCATTTTATAAGTTGCATTCCACCTAGTTTTGACATCCATGGGGACAGTTGCCATATTAGAAAACTTGGCAAGCACAACGAATTCCCTAAATTTATTCAATCTTGAAGGAGAAGAATGAATGAAATTCACATAATTCCTTATGGCTTTAATTGAGGATTGTAATACCCGAGATTTTTATCGGCGTCCAAAGGAATAAAATTAATTTCGTAATCCGACCAAGGCCGAAATATTTCCGAGAAGAAGAAAATAATTCATTATTGCTCGGAAATGAATTACCGATAAATTCAAAATTCAAAATGGAATAAAAGAGGGAAAGGAAGCCCGAAGATATTCCATGGATCGAACCAAAAGAATTGGAATTAAATTCAAGAAAGAAAAAAAATTTTAATTCCAAGAACCCGTGAAGTCGGAAATAATTTAAATAAATAAATTATTGCACGGGAGTCGAAAGATGACGAATTCAAAGCCGACAAATCCAAACGCGACGGAATCAAGATTTCGAATACGGGATTAATTCGAGATGAAATAAATTTAGGATAGGAATTATAATCCGAGAATGACCCGAAAAATCGAGCCCGAGAACGTAGGAGGATAGAAGCCCAAAAGAGAGGAGAAAAGGCCCGACGGATCGCACGGCCCGGCCCAGACCACAGCCCAGGCTGGAGCCGCGCGGTCTCCGCGTGGTCTGGAGCTAAAACACGCCACCACCGCGCCACTTGAACAGGCTGCGGATTTTGTGCGATCATGCACGATTTTTTACTTTATTTCGACCTGTAACGATGGAAACTCAATCCCAGGCTATGGAAGGGTATTGGGGACGATATTAAGCTGCTCCCTAACCCTAAATTCGACACACACAACCCTAGAGCAGCCCCCTTCTCCTCACATTCTCTCAAACTTCTCTCAAAATTGAAAAACCCCAAAATCCCTTGTGTTCTTGAAGTTCCGACGATGAAATCCGAGCAAGAGGGACTTGAGAAGGAGAAGGCAGACCCCTAGGATGTTGATAAGTGTTTCTTAAGTTTTCCTACACCTTTTCGAATCCAAAAATTCGATCTAACCATGGATTATTCCTTGCGATTTCGGTTCATGGCCAAGGGAGGAAGAGATCGTGTTGAGGAGATCCGTTCGTGGCAATCCGAAGGCGCCGATCGATCCAGAGGCATCCTAGGATTCACCCACTGTAAGATAATGCCTTACATATCAATATCGGTGGCTTAGGATCGTTCGTAACATTAGTTTTAATCAAAACATTAAAATCGCACTTAAAAGATTCACTTTTGTGCGTTTTCTATGATCGAACAAAAAACCCTATTTCGAGAATCGAAACAAAAAACTTTGAACTAGAGATTTGTTCCTAACATCTTAATCTAGATTTTGCCAAAATTTCACGTATTTTCATCAAGTTTTGATACCCCAAAATGCGTCGGACATTTTCTGAGTTGCATGACTTTTTTGAAAAACCTGACAGCATGCCTAGTCGAATTTATGTGCATTTTTCTATCACTTTCGGTCAAAACTAATCTTTAGTGTAAAAATAAAAGTTGTAGGTAATTTTCTCAAGATTATGCCTGCAAAATATCATGCATTTTCGTTAATGTTTGTATAGTCAAAAACCGTTTTGAACAAACTGTGTTTTGAAGGAAAAAGTTGATAGATTTTGAATTCGAACTTGGTGAATTAATCGAATTTAATCCATAATAATTTTGCATAAAATGCCTCTAATAAAACTTGCTTATTTTGGTGTCATGTAAGTACCTGTAAATTTTCATAAATTTTGGAGGTCGTTTGCTATGTCAAAAACCTGTTTGAAAATCAGTGCGCTGTTTTAGAAAAGTTGACAGATTTTACGTTTTGAAGAGATTGCAAAATTTCACTTGCTTCCTCACCTAATTTTGAAAAATTCGAAACATGAAATTTGTCCGTTAGCGTGGTTTTGAGTCTCTGTACGAAATTCAAGTCGATTGACTTTAAATTGAATTTTTAAACTGAAATGGTGTAAACTGTGGCAATGACTTTGGTTGATATGTTGAAAACTTGACTTTTGAAAACACACGATCTTTGAGCTATTTCCAAACAATAAAAACATTTTTAAAAACCCGTTAACCTAGATTGAGCTTACTATGTAGGGGGTGAGTGCTCGATAGAGTGCCCCTCTAGCTTTTCGCTTCGTGCCTAGACGGATGAGGGTGACCTATGTAGGGGGTGAGTGCTCTACAGGGTGCCCCCATAGCTTTTCGCTTCGTGCCAAAACGAACGAGGGTGAACGTTATGAGAAATTATGCCAAAACAGCGATGAAATCAACGCCTACACTCTCGGGAGTATCCGTATGGGTTTCCCGAGGCTCCGGAGTGGTATTAGGTATGGCGGATAGGCTGCGGCCGTCGGGGGATACCGGCTTAACTAAATTTTGTCGAGATTGCTTTGCAATCATGAAATCTTGTCGAGATTGCTTTGCAATCGTGAAAAATTTGAGATACTTGAGAAATTCAATTGTGATACAACGGGAAAACTAAAAGAATTAAATTTTAAATTATGTCTTTACTCATGTTATTAAATTATTTATTATGTCATGTTTTAAAATTATGCCTATGCCTTAATCTATCATCCTTGAATTTAATTTATTGTGACTTAAATTATTGTCTATAAATTAGTCAAATTCATGTTTTAAACATGCATGCTTAAAAATGTATTTTTATTTATTAAATTATTTAAAACCCCTTTATTGCTACATTAGAAATTGTCTTACTCAGTATTCTTTTATACTGATAAACGTTGTTTTATATTTTTCTATTACAGAGTACGGAGCATGATCATGCATTGGGGGAATTATTTTGGACATTTACTTTATCATCTTATATGACTTGCATACGGGCCTGTTAACCAGTGTTTTGGCCATGTCGGGCCTTTTTTTTTTTTTTTTTTAAATTTTCTCTGCAAACTTAATTATTATTGTGCATGGATGATTATTACTCTATTTTTAATTTAAGTATTTCCGGACTTGTTTTTAAATCATTTTTGAAATACCTTTAGCCTTGCATCTCTCAAGTGAGCTTGAATGAAGTCGTGTCTTGCTTGTGAGGTGTGGCGGTGGCATCCCGGCCTGGGTTACCAAATTCGGGGTGTTACAAGGATTCTAGCTCTTTCAAATCATCCTTAACAATTAAGTTAAGTATATGACAAGAACACCTCAAATGCAAGTATTTCCCTTGAAATAATAAAGTGTTCTTACTTTTCATTCATTTTTCAGATAATCAATAGCAGCATCATTAGAAGTAGCATTGTCAACTACTATTGAAAATACTTTTTAAATACCCCAATCCCTTAAACAAACCTCAATCAACTTTCCAATCTCTTCCCCCACACGACTATTGATTTTGGTGAAATTAATAATCCTTTTATGCAAATTTCATTCACTATCCAAAAGTGGGCCGTAACACCATGTAATTGATATTCTGAATAGATGTCTAAGTATCGCTTGTAGGACTTACCCTATGGCCAGCAAGCACATCTTTAATCCCCGCCTTCTCTTTTAAAATATTTCATAAACCATCCCTACAATTTAAAATAATAATAACAAAACTAAAGTTAGTAAACTGTAAACAGCCTGCAATATATATATAAAAAATTGCACATAAATAATATAAATCATACCTGCAATTTTCTTTTGATCTGGCATTTTGAACCTCGGTTGCAATTCGAAAATCCAATTTTTCAATCCTTTCCCTTCAATAGCTCGAAAGGACACCTCATCAGTGATTACATATTCTGCGGCCTTAATTTCACACCATTTTTGATTAAATGTATGCATAACTAATGTGCTTCCTTGCGTCATGGACTCATTTGTCAACACCAGCTGACTTTTCTCAACCTTACTTTCTTTATACAATGGACTTTATTTGCATCGTAACTCTAAATGATTCTTTAATCCACTAGTGCTACCTTAAGAAATTGGGATCTCTGTTTTACAATAGTTGCAAGTCCCAATTGATTTTTTGCTCCCATCTTCCATCAATCTAGTCCCTTTTGTACAATGACTCCAATATGGACTCCTTGTACCTTTAGGAATATTGGGTAGCTTTTTCGAACCATTTCTTCCTCGCTTTCGGCATGTAATCTCATTCTCATTATCATTATTCAATTCTGAATCTGTTGTGGGTTGTGTTTCAGATTGAGATGGAGTTGGAGCTGTATAGGAAGACTCAGATTCCATCCTGAAAATAACAAGGAAAATTTCAGAATCAATCTAAGAATGGAACAAATACTGTAGCCTGTAGGCATAAGAAATTTCAGATTATCATCGTGTAATCTCTTTTTCAGCGAGTCCTGAGTATTGGAAAACACATAAATCTCAGAAAAATCAAATAAGCATTGTATGAACAACCTATTGATCAGTTACTAATCACTCTAATCAAATAAGCAGGGTGAGAAACACATTTAATGAGACTGAGAAAAATCACTCTAAAGAAACAGCGACAATTAACAATTAACAAACAGATTCACAAGGGTAAACGCAGGCACAAGAAGAAACGCATGGAGGGCTAACAGGATGTTCCTGTAACGACCCGAATATTTTGTATCCCCAAATAAATAAATTCGAATTGTTTTGAACTACGTAATGACTTGATCCCTTCATAGGGTACGTAGGAAACTTGGAAATTTCAATTCTGGGTTCAGTCAAACAATATCAAACAATAAAACGCAATAATACAATCACACAATCAAACAATGACACAATATCACAATATTGAAAGGACCTTAGTTCCGAGCTCGCGAGAAGCTAAAGCGCAACTCCGAGGACGAAGTTGATTCTTAAGGAGGGTAGACTGTAATACCCGTAATTTTTATAATAAGAAATAGAATTAAATCCGAAGAGCGAAGGAATTTTGATTCCAAGAACCCGTGAAGTTGGAAATGCACGGGAGTCAAAAGACGACGAATTAGAAGCCGACGAATCCAAACTCGACGGATTTAAGGTTTCAAATGCGAAATCAATTTAAGTCGAAATAAATTTAAGATAGGAATCGTGATCCGAGAATGACCCGAAAAATCGAGTCCGAAAACGTAGGAGGATAGAAACCCGAAAGAGAGGAGAAAAGGCCCGACGGATCGCACGGCCCGAACCACGATGCAGCCTTACCGAGAGCTGCACGGTGGCCGTGCGGTCTGGAGGGAAAACGTGCCGAGGCCGCGTGGTTCAACAGGATACGATCAACTTTCGATTTTCGGCGATTTCTTACCTTATTTTCGACCACCGACTTTGGTAACTCGATCTTAGACAATGGGAAGGATATATGGACGACCCTAGGTTGATCCTTGGCCATTATTCAGATTCCCTAACACCCATTGTCTTCCAAACTTCTCCCAAAATCGAAAACCCCATATTCTCTTGTATTCTTGCTTTCCGACCATTTTCCGATGACGAAATCCGAGCAATGAGGCGAGTAGAGCAAGGATTCTAGGATTCCAGATTGTTGGTGAGTATTATTAAGTTTTCTTTCACCTTTTTGAGTCTGAAAATTCGATCTAACCCTAGATTTTTACTTTTGATTCCGATTCATGGCCAAAGGAGGAAGAATTGTGTTGAGGAGATCCGTTCGTGACGACCCGTAGATTCCGGACGACATCGAGACTGTCTAGAACTCATATCAAGTAAGATAATGCCTTACATATCAATATCAGTGGCTTGGGATCATTCGAAACATTAGTTTTTAATCAAAACATTAAAATCGAACTTAAAAGATTCACTTTTGTGCGTTTTCTGAGATCGAACGAAAAACCCTATTTCGAGAATTCGAAACGAAAAACTCCGAACTAGAGATTTATTTCTAAAATCTTAGTCTAGGTTGTGTCAACATTTCATGCATTTTCATCAAGTTTTGATACCCCAAAATGCGTCGGACATTTTCTGAGTTGCATGAAATATTTGAAAAACTTGACAGCATGCCTAGTCGAACTTGATGTAGATTTTTCTATCACTTTCGATCAAAAATAATCTTTGGTGTAAAAAAAAAAGTTGTAGATAATTATCTCAAGATTATGTCTGTAAAAGTTCGTGCATTTTCATTAACGTTTGAATAGTCAAAAACCATTTTGAACAGACTGTGTTTTGAAGGAAAAAGTTGACAGATTTTGAATTCAGACTTGGTGAATTAATCTGATTTAATCCGTAATGATTTTGCATAAAATGCCTATAATAAAACTTGCTTATTTTGGTGTCTGTAAGTGCCTGTAAATTTTCATAAATTTTGAAGGTACTTTGCTATGTCAAAAACCTGTTTGAAAATTAGTGCGCTATTTTAGAAAAGTTGACAGATTTTACGTTTTGAAGAGATTGCAAAATTTCACTTGCTTCCTCGCCTAATTTCGGAAAACTCAAAACATGAAAGTTGTTCGTTGGCGTGTTTTAGAGTCACTTTATGAGTTTCAAGTCGATTGCCCTTAAGATGAATGTTTAAACTGAAATAGCTAAACTGTAGCAATGACTTTGGTTGATATGTTGAAAAACTCGACTTTTTGAAACTCACGATTTGTGAGCTATGTCTAAACAATCAAAACGTTTTTCAAAAACCCGTTAATCTAGGCTGAGCTAGATCTCCCCGTGAAGTAGGGGGTGAATGCTCTACAGGGTGCCCCTCTATCTTGAAATTCGTGCCTGAGTGGACGAAATGTGAAATACTGTGAAATTGTGCCAAAACGGCCACTGAAAAATTGGTCTACACTCTCGGGTATATCCGAATGGGTTACTCGAGGCTCCGGAGTGGTACTGTGTATGGCGTGATAAGCGGGTTGCTTCGGCAATTTTCTAAAATTTGATATTGAGAACGAGACACTTGAGAAACTTGGTTGTGGCGTCCTCTTCTTAGTTAACGGGGAAAATTAAAAGACTTGAATTTTATTTATTCATTTATGTTGTTACTTATGCCCTTTTTAAATTTTGTTTTTAAATTATGCCTATGTTTTACTTTATCATCTTTAAATTTAATTTGGTTATGAGAAAATATGAATTAAATTATTGTCTAAATATGCATGCTTAAAGAAATGAGTTTTCTTTTAATTATTAAATTTTAAAACCCCTTATTGCTATGTTAGGGATTGTCTTACTCAGTATTGTTTAATACTGATAAATGTTGTTTTATGTTTTCCTATTACAGAGTACGGAGCATGAGCATACATTTGGGGGGAATTATTTTGGACATTACTTTATTGTTCCATATGACTGCATACGGATCTGTTAACCCGTGTTTTGGTCATGTCGGCCCTTTTCTTTATTTCCGCTGCATAAACTTTATTTCCGCTGCATAAACTTAATTATTATTCGTACATGGATGATTACTACTCTATTTTAATATAAGTACTTCTGGACTTGGTTATTTTTAAACTGTTTTTGAAATACCATTAGCCTTGCATCTCTCAAGTGAGCTCGAATGAAGTCGTGCCTTACTTGGAGGTATGGCGGTGGCATCCCGGTCTGGATCATCAAATCCGGGGTGTTACAAGTTGGTATCAGAGCCCGGAATATTTTTAAAGCTAGTATTATTATTTTTGACCCATTATTTTTAAACTAGTATTATTTTTTTTAAAACCCATTATTTTTAAAACTATTATTATTATTTTTAAGCCCAAGTTTTTAGCCCAAGTCATTTTACTTATTATTTTATAGAAGTCTAAATTTTTGAGCCCAAAAATTTTAGCCAAAAATATTTTTTTTTTTTACTTAGCCCAATATTTCTTTTAAGCCCAAAGATTTATTATTTTTGGCCCAATATAGAGGCCCAACATTTTATCCATGAAATAAATTTATTTGTAACACATGGATAGATTAAATTTTGTTGGGGGGATTGCATATGCATACTTGCATGTAGATTTAAATTTTTGCATCTCCTAACTTCACATTTGACATGTTCTAACTCTAACCTACCTTGTTGACACTAGATGACCGAACCAAATGCGAATATGGTAAACATTGTGATGAAATTGATCAACGCAAATCTTGACCTACCACAAAATATAAACAATTTCAAATTGCGGGTAGAATAACTGGAGGCTAACCTGACCCACTTGGGACATCTGAGAGAGGCAGATCAACACAACCTAACCCAACTCAAAGTTCAAGTCTCTGAACTCCAAGCCCAAGAGGCTGAACTCCGAAACAAGAATAATAACGTAGATGCACAAGTAGGGCACGTGGCGTGGGAGCTGATTAAGCTAGCTAACCTAGCCGATGGTGCGATTGTTCATAGCTCGGAGCCTACACCCGATGCTGCTGGAGCTAATGGCCCACCAGGCCCAGTGGTCCATGGACCCTATGGAACCCTTGGGCTCTTGCCAAATTACTGAAGAGGAGGGCTCTATGAAGGATCCGACTACCTATTCCCCCTAGGATTAGGGAGTCTATTGATGCACTATTATTATTAGATCTATTACTACTATTGTCATCATGGCTTGTACTCAAATAGAATTTACTATTGAGCAATAAAAATTCAAGCATTTATATTATAAGTTACTCCGTATATTTAAAATGCCATTTAATCCTATTATACTATGTTCTAAAAAAAAAACCCTGAACAGTCGCCTGTTCATAAAAAAAATTTAATCATCTTCTTTAAAACTCGGTGTAAACTTACGCAAAGAGGATTGATTTACAAACTCCAACAAGTGAACATTATCAACTCCAAAACAACTCCTGTTAACACAGTTCTTATTTAATAAACCATTTTACAAACACTACATTATACTTTTACAAGAAAAATCTAATCTCTTGGGCTTACAACAGAATGGCACAGAGATGGAGACCGCGTAACCAGGCCACTCCTGCTAATACCAATGAGACACCAAGACAACCCGATGTACCGCTACCAAACGAGGGCGTACACGCGCAGGAAGAGCCTGCAGCCCAGATGCCTAATGTGGACGGCCCACTAAGGAACATCGAAGAGCTGTTAGTCGCCATAGGCAATGCACATGTTAACCAAGGCCAGGCTGTGGCGGTACCTCCGCCGGAAGCCCGCATAAATTACTTAGCCATGGTAAACCCATATCATCTGCCGCATTACGCCAGAGAAGAGGATCCGGCTAAGCTTGAGGAATGGATCCGAACATTCGACAAGCTACTAAATGCAGTGAGATGCCCGGGCGGAGAAAAGGTGCACGTGGCATCGTACTATCTCGGAAGGGAAGCGGATGAATGGTGGCGCACTACCCATGGGAGATTGGATGAAAGAGATGAGCCCTACTCGTGGAACGAATTCATGGAACTACTCAGGGATCGCTTTTACCCCCTGAGCACCAAGGCCGCAATGTATGAGGAGTTCCTGTCATTAAAATAAGGAGGTCAGACTGTCCAAGAGTACTATACTCAGTTTAAGGAATTGGTGCGCTTTGCGCCAAGGTTGGTACCCACTGACATAGAAAAAGCCCAAAAGTTTGAGATGGGATTAAATCTGGCTATCAGGGAAGTGATCACAGAAGTACACTACCCTGATCTGCAGGCAGTCTATGATCGTGCCGTGGCAGTGGCATGCGTGCAACAACTGAAGAGGAGAGTGAGCGGGGAGCCCAGTCGAGGTCCCCAAGACAAGAAGGTTAGGGACAATAGGAACGAGAACAATGCAAGGAGGAACGACTATCGGGGAGGACCAAATAGACCCCAGCAGGCAAACAACGGAGGGAATAACGGGAGGGTCTATAACCAAGAAGGCCCTATACCACCATGCCCAAGGTGTGGTAGACCTCACCTAGCGAGGGCATGCCCACAACAGGGTGCGTGTTTCCGATGTGGCTGGCTTGGTCATCAGAGGCGTGAGTGTCGCACTCGCCTCGAGAACATCACCAAGAGGGAGGACTTGGTTGCGGGACCAGCGCAGCCTCGTAATCAAAACAGTCGGGATGGCAACAATCAGGGATTCCGACCCCCTCAAAATCCGAATCCCAACCAGAACCAGCGCCCTCCGCAGAACCTGAACCTGAATAACCAGCCAAATCAGCAGGGCAACCAAGGACGCCCTATGGGACGACTAAATGTGATGATCCAAGCAGACGTACCTGAGCAAGGTGACATGATGGCAGGTACATTTCACGTTTTAAGCGTACCTCTTAAACTTCTGTTTGACTCAGGAGCTAGTTGTTCTATCATATCGACGCGAGTTTTGCCTGAGTTAGATCTACCTAAGTGCGAGATAATTAGTTTAGGAATTCAACTACCTTCAGGAGAAGTAGTATCATGCTCTAAACGTTATAACGGAATTCCGATAGTTATCAAGAACGTAGTATTCTTCGCGAACTTAGTAGAATTTAACCTAAAGGACTTCGACGTTATACTGGGGAATGATTAATTGGCCCAGTATAAAGCGGTGATTGAATGTCAGAAGCAGAAAATCACCCTGTCGAAAAGTAGAGAAAAGAGAGTCATTTTTTACTCTCAACCCCCTAAGAGGCGTAACAAGATTGTTAACGCTCTCAAGTTATGTAACTTAATGCGTAAGGGATACGCGTTGTATGCATGCTACGTTCACAACCTTGAAGCGGAAGAGTACAAGGTTGACAATATCCCAGTGGTAAGAGAGTACCCGGATGTGTTTCCCGAAGACATCCCGGGTATGCCACCTGAGAGAGATCTTGAATTCACCATAGATCTCATTCCGGGAATGGAACCTGTTTCCAAGGCTCCTTACCGCATGGCACCACTGGAGATGAAAGAGCTGAAGGAGCAACTCGAAGAATTGCTGGAGAAAGGATATATAAGACCAAGTACGTCTCCATGGGGAGAACCGGTCTTATTCGTTAAGAAGAAGGATGGGGGATTACGTCTTTGCATCGACTATAGGGGACTCAACCAAGTAACTGTCAAGAACAAGTATCCATTACTGAGGATTGAGGACTTATTTGACCAGTTGAAGGGAGCTTCAGTGTTCTCGAAGATCGACTTGTGATCTGGTTACCATCAACTGAGGATCGCCGAGAAGGATATTCCGAAGACAATGTTTCGAACTCGGTATGGACACTACGAGTTCACAGTGTTATCCTTTGGATTAACAAACGCGCCGGCAATGTTCATGAATCTCATGAAAAATGTCTTTAGAGAGCTGTTAGATCAATGCATCGTGGTGTTCATCGACGACATCCTGATCTACTCGAAGAGCGAGGAAGAGCATTCCCAACATTTGCATCAAGTGTTAGGGATTTTGCATAAGAATCAACTCTATGGGAAGTTGTCCAAATGCGAATTTTGGTTGAAGGAAGTAGCATTCCTTGGACACATAGTAACTGCCAATGGAGTTTCAGTAGATCCGGCAAAAGTTTCGGCAATAACCGAGTAGATATCGCCGACGACTCCGACTGAGATAAGAAGTTTTCTTGGTCTAGCTGGGTATTATTGGCGATTCGTGAAAGACTTCTCGAAAATCGCACGACCTTTAACTCGGCTACTAAAGAAGGGAGTAAAATAAGAGTGGACTAGAGAGTGTGAGTCCGCGTTTCAAGAACTAAAGAAACGACTCACCACTACACCCGTGTTAGGACTACCATCTGAGAATGGTGATTTCGAGGTTTACAGTGACGCTTCGAAGGAAGGTCTAGGATGCGTTTTGATGCAAGACTCGAGAGTCATTGCATACGAATCGCGTCAATTGAAACCTCATGAAGCGAATTACCCAACACACGACTTGGAGTTGGCGGCAGTCGTGTTCGCTCTAAAAATATGGAGACACTATCTCTATGGGCGAAAGTGTCGGATGTTCACTGACCACAAAAGCCTCAAATACATATTAACTCAGAAGGAGTTGAATCTGAGGCAACGAAGGTGATTGGAACTGATCAAGGACTATGATTTAGAGATTTCCTACCATGAAGGAAAGGCCAACGTGGTCGCTGACGCCTTGAGTCGGAAGACCCAACACGTGGTGAATTCACTTGTGATACCGCCCGAGTTGTATAGGGACTTGGCAAGGTTGAGCTTAGAACTTGTGCATTCCGGCACAGTGAACGAAGTGTTCAATGCAGTGACAATAGGGTCTAACATAATTGATGAAATAAGACTCGCCCAACCGGACGATGTGGAGATGGAAAAGATCAAAAAGAGCGTTTCCGATGGCAAGACAATAGGATTTGCTATCCATGAGGATGGAAGCATTCGTTTCAAGGGACGTTGGTGCGTGCCCCAGAGGTGCGGCGAGTTGAAGCAAAGATTGATGGAGGAAGGACATAACACCCCATATTCGGTTCACCAAGGAGGTGACAAACTTTACAAGGATTTGAAGAAGAATTACTGGTGGCCGAATATGAAAAGAGAAGTGGCAGAGTTTGTGGCAAGATGCCTCACGTGCCAAAAGGTCAAAGCTGTACGACAAAAACCCCTAGGACTGATGGAACCATTGGAAATCCCGAGTTGGAAATGGGATAGTATCTCGATGGATTTTGTTTCGGGATTACCGCGATCACCTAAAGGGATGAATAAGATATAGGTGATTGTCGATAGGCTAGCAAAGACGGCCATATTTATCCCAATGAAGGACACTTGGACCATGGACCAATTAGCAAGAGCGTATATTGATAATGTGATACGGCGACATGGGGTACCACATGACATTATCTTCGATAGAGATAGTAGGTTTGTCTCTCAGTTTTGGACTATATTGCAAGAAGCTCTCGGTACGCAAATCAAGATGAGTACCGCATTCCACCTGATGACGGATGGACAGCTGGAGAGAACGATCCAAACATTAGAGGACATGCTGAGAGCGTGTGTCTTAGAGTTTAAGGGTAGTTGGGAAAATCATTTACCATTGATTGAATTTTCCTACAACAATAGCTACCATGCTAGCATTGGCATGGCACCGTTCGAAGCACTGTATGGACGAAAGTGCCGAAGTCCGCTAAGTTGGGAAGAGAATGATAAAGCAGTGGCAGCAGGACCAAAACTTGTTGAGGATATGGCTCAACAAATAAAGATCATTCAAGGGAAGATGAAAGCGGCACAAGACCGACAGAAAAGTTATGCCGATGTGAGACGGACCTAGAATTTCAAGTTGGAGACAAGGTCATGCTGAAGATATCACCGACGAAGTGGGTGATGCGCTTTGGCAAACGAGGAAAACTAAGTCCTCGATATATAGGACCTTATGAGATTCTAGAAAGAGTCGGTAATCTAGCATACCAACTAGCCTTACCGCCACCACTGACACGAGTGCACAATGTGTTCCACGTATCCCAATTGAAGAAGTATGTGCACGACCCAACACATGTACTCCAACCGGAAGGAATTGAACTAGATGATGACTTGAGTTACGAGGAAATTCCGGTACCAATACTCGATGTTAAGGAGAGAGTAACAAGAAATAAGATCGTAAGCATGGTTAAGGTTCTTTGGTCGAAACATGAAAGTGAAACGGCAACATGGGAGTTAGAAGCAGACATGAGGGAGCGTTACCCGACCCTTTTCCAAGGCGATGCAACCACAGTTATGGGGACATAACTGCAATCTTAAGGGGGGGAGGATGTAACGACCCAAATATTTTGTATCCCCAAATAAAAAAATTCGAATTGTTTTGTACTACGTAATGACTTGATCCCTTTACAGGGTACGTAGGCAACTTGGAAATTTCAATTCTCGGTTCAGTCAAACAATATCAAACAATAAAATGTAATAATACAATCACACAATCAAACAATAACACAATATCACAATATGGAAAGGACCTTAGTTCCGAGCTTGCGAGAAGCTAAAGCGCAACTTCGAGGACGAAGTTGATTCTTAAGGATGGTAGACTGTAATACCCGTAATTTTTATAATAAGAAATAGAATTAAATCCGAAGAGCGAACGAATTTTGATTCCAAGAACCCGTGAAGTCGGAAATGCACGGGAGTCAAAAGACGATGAATTAGAAGCCGATGAATCCAAACTCGACGGATTTAAGGTTTCAAACACTAAATCAATTTAAGTCGAAATAAATTTAAGATAGGAATCGTGATCCGAGAATGACCCGAAAAATCGAGCCAAAAAACGTAGGAGGATAGAAACCCAAAAGTGAGGAGAAAAGGCCCGACGGATCGTACAGCCCGGACCACGACGCAGCCCTACCGAGAGCCGCGCGGTGTCCGCGCGGTCTGGAGTGAAAACGCGCCGCGACCGCGTGGTTCAACAAGATACGATCAACTTTCGGTTTTCGGCGATTTCTTACCTTATTTTCGACCCCCGGCTTTGGTAACCCGATCTTAGACAATGGGAAGGATATATGGACAACCCTAGGTTGATCCTTGGCCATTATTCAGATTCCCTAACACCCATTGTCTTCCAAACTCTTCTCCAAACTTCTCCCAAAACCGAAAACCCCATATTCTCTCGTGTTCTTGCTTTCCGACCATTTTCCGACGATGAAATCTGAACAAGGAGACGAGTAGAGCAAGGATTCTAGGATTCTAGATTGTTGGTGAGTATTATTAACTTTTCGTTCACCTTTTTGAGTCCAAAAATTCGATCTAACCCTATATTTTTACTTTCGATTCCGATTCAGTGGCCAAAGGAGGAAGAATCGTGTTGAGGAGATCCGTTCATGACGATCCGTAGATTCCGGAGTCCGGACGATCCCGAGACTGTCTAGAACTCATATCAAGGAGGATAATGCCTTACATATCAATATCGGTGGCTTATGATCGTCCAAACATTAGTTTTAATCAAAACACTAAAATCGAACTTAAAAGATTTACTTTTGCGCGTTTTCTAAGATCGAACGAAAACCCTATTTCGAGAATCCGAAACAAAAAACTCCGAACTAGAGATTTGTTTCTAACATCTTAATCTAGGTTGCGTCAAAATTTCACGAATTTTCATCAATTTTTGATACCCCAAAACGCGTCGGAAATTTTTTGAGTTGCATGAAATTTTTGAAAAACTTGACAGCATGCCTAGTCGAACTTGATGTGCATTTTTCTATCACTTTCGGCCAAAAGTAATATTTGGTATAAACATAAAAGTTGCAGATAATTGTCTCAAGATTATTCCTGTAAAATGTCGTGCATTTTCATTAACGTTTGGATAGTCAAAAACCATTTTGAACAGACTGTGTTTTGAAGGAAAAAGTTGACAGATTTTGAATCCAAACTTGGTGAATTAATATAATTTAATCCGTAATGATTTTGCATAAAATGCCTCTAATAAAACTTGCTTATTTTGGTGTCATGTAAGTGCTTGTAAATTTTCATAAAGTTTGAAGGTCGTTAGCTATGTCAAAAACCTGTTTGAAAACCAGTGCGCTGTTTTAGAAAAGTTGACAGATTTTACATTTTGAAGAGATTGCAAAATTTCACGTGCTTCCTCACCTAATTTCGAAAAATGCGAAACATGAAAGTTGTTCGTTGTCGTGTTTTTGAATCGCTGTATGAATTTCAAGTCGATTGCCCTTAAGATGAATTTTTAAACTGAAATAGCATAAACTGTGGCAATGACTTTGGTTGATATGTTGAAAAACTCGACTTTTTGAAACTCACGATTTGTGAGCTATGTCTAAACAATCAAAATATTTTTCAAAAACCCGTTAATCTAGGCTGAGCTAGATCTCCACTTGAAGTAGGGGGTGAGTGCTCTGCAGGGTGCCCCTCTATCTTCAAATTCGTGCCTGAATGGACGAAATATGAAATACTGTGAAATTGTGCCAAAGCAGCTATTGAAAAATTAGTCTACACTCTCGGGTGTATCCGAATGGGTTACTCGAGGCTCCGGAGTGGTACTGTGTATGGCATGATAAGCGGGTTGCTTCGGCAATTTTCCGAAATTTGATATTGAGAACGAGACACTTAAGAAACTTGGTTGTGGCGTCCTCTTCTTAGTTAACGGGGAAAATTAAAAGACTTGAATTTTATTTATTCATTTATGTCGTTACTTATGCCCTTTTTAAATTATGTTTTTAAATTATGCCTGTGTCTTACTTTATCATCTTTAAATTTAATTTGGTTATGAGAGAATATGAATTAAATTATTGTCTAAATATGCATGCTTAAAGAATTGAGTTTTCTTTTAATTATTAAATTTTAAAACCCCTTATTGCTATGTTAGGGATTGTCTTACTCAGTATTCTTTAATACTAATAAACGTTGTTTTATGTTTTCTAATTACAGAGTACGTAGCATGAGCATACATTTGAGGGAATTATTTTGGGCATTACTTTATTATTCCATATGACTGCATACGGGACTGTTAACCCGTGTTTTGGCCATGTCGGCCCTTTTCTTTATTTCCGCTGCATAAACTTAATTATTATTCGTACATGTATGATTACTACTCTATTTTAATATAAGTACTTCCAGACTTGGTTGTTTTTAAACTGTTTTTGAAATACCATTAGCTTGCATCTCTCAAGTGAGCTCGAATGAAGTCGTGCCTTGCTTGGGAGGTGTGGCGGTGGCATCTTGGCCTGGGTCATCAAATCCGGGGTGTTACAGTTCCACAATTGATCCGTAAGAGTAAATACGAAGAAATGCAAGGTAAACAGATCCAGAATTTGTACCTAAATCACAAGAGTAATCTGTAATCTAGAAGAGGCAAACCTTACGAGAAGAAACGCAGGGAGGGCTGACTGAACGCGAAAAATGGAAGTGTAGAGAATCGATGGAAGAATGGACAACGGCGAAGTAGAGATGCACAAGCACAGCGACAGCCGACGAATTTGGAACTCGGAAGAATGGAGAATCGGTGGAAGAGAGAAACGCATGGAGCGGCAGAGGGCTGACTGAGCGATGGAAGAGGGAAACGCAAGGAGCGGGCTGACTAAAGCTGAACGATGGAAGAGGCAACCTGCAGACTTAGGGAAGGGTGGAGGGCACAAACTAGGGCACCATAATGAACGATTGAGTGTGTTGTTGGGTTGGAGTTTGGACTGATGAAAATGGGGCTTGGGCCTTGGGCACTTGGGCTGATGAATGATTAAAGATTAAAAAATTTAGAAATTTATTAAAATTAGTATTTTGGTATAACTGTATACCGAAATACCGAAAATTCCGAAACCTCCATACCGATACCGTACAACTTTTTTCGGTATTTTTTGGTAATTTTCGATACGGTAAGCTCGGTATACTGAGTTTTCGGTAATTTTTGCCACCCCTATGTGTATATACTGTTTATATGTTATAGAAATAAATATAATGAGGCTGTGAAGAAATAAAATGGAGAGTAGACAAGGAAGGGAATTGATAGGATCATAAATTGTATTTAGGGTCTGTTCTACACACAGCTTTGAAAGCTTTTGGGAGTTTTTGGGAGTTCTAATTTTTATTTCAAAACAATAGCACCATTCTGTACACTAACTTTTGAAGGCTTTTGTTGTAAATTGCAGTTCCAAAAAAGCTCTAAAATCAAAGCCACGCTCAGTAACTTTTGAGAGCTTTCGAAAGCTACTTTCCAAATTTAAATAATTTTTCTCTTCAAATTACAATTTATGACAACTACAGCTACTTATACAGAACACTTATGCAAAAACTGATAGCCACAACTCCTAAAGCTCCCTACAGTTGCAGCTCGCAGCTATAGCTATACGTGCAGAACGGACCCTTAATATCCAAAGAAACTACATATTTATAGATGTAGATATAGGCACTAGGGGATAAAAGTAGGTACTCAAATTGTATTTCACTTCCTCATCAAGTCTGCAGGACATCCACATTTTTTCTACATGTATATAACACTCCCCCTAGATGTCTTCTCTACAAAGAGTATACATCGTTAAAACCTTATTAGGGAAAAACTCAGTGGGTAAAAAATCCTTGTGAAGGAAAAGGAGTAAAATATTCTTGTATTTGTTCCCCATGTTTTGTACATTATTGGAGATCTTTAGCCACTTCATTCTAATTCTCTTTACGAGTTTCTCGAATGTTGTATTCGGCAATGCCTTTGTCAATAGATCCGCTAAACTATTGTCTGATCGAATTTTTTGTACATGGATTCCATAATTTTTCTGAAGATCATGAATGTAGAAGAATTTCGGTGAAATGTGTTTCATTTTATCTCATTTGATGTATCCCCCATTTAGTTGAGCTATACAAGCTGCATTATCTTCATATAGTGAGCCTGTTTGTGAATTAACAGTTAGCTCTTAACTGATTTCGTGAATAATAAATTAGTAAAAATTAGTTGTTTGATAATTTCGATGCCAACTTTTTTCCTAAAATAAAAAATGCTCATATTTGCAGTGATTTCAAAAAGAGTTAATTGAACATTGTTTTAAGTTATTTTGTCTGTTTAAAAAAGCTATTTTATCTCACATTGTCTCACAAATTAGCTCATTCCATTTAGCTGATATGCTAAACAGGGCCAGTATTGTTAGGGGAAGCTTTTCCTCGGATGTTAACCCACAATTCTTGAGGATATGATTAGTCATTGATCTTAACCAAACACATTCTTGACTAGCTTCATGAATTATCAATAGTTCGACATGATTAGAAGTAGCACTTAAACTACGCTTCATTAACTTCCAAGAAATGACAGTTTTGCCACAAGTAAAGATAGCCAGTTTGCGATTTGGCTTAATGTGGATCAGATAAATATTCAGCACCAGCAAAACAATTAATTCATGTCGGAAATTATTGGAATATAACTACCTGAGATCAATTGATTCGTGGAGATAACAAAAGATATGCTTTATACTATTCCTATGCAATCTAATGAGAGATAAACTAAAACGTACCAGTAAATTTACAACAAATGATATATCAAGTTGAGTGCTATTTTCAAGGTACATTAATGCACCAATGGCACTTCGGGGCCAAGCCCTTCTTCATTTTCTCCCCTTGGTTTAAATGGATCATTTTCTGGATCAAGTGCTCTGACGACCATTGGGACACTTAGCAGATGAGCTTTTTCTATTAGGAATTGCTTCAACACTCTTTTGGTGTAAGCTGTTTGGTGGATAAAAATTCCACTTTCAATATGCTCAATTTGTAAACAAGGCATAATTTGGTTTTACCAAAATCTTTGATCTAAAATTCCTTTTTCAGGAACTTAACTGCCTTTTAGACCTCTTCAGGGTTCCAGTTATATTGAAATCATCAACATATACTACAATTATTACTAACTTCAACTCGTTTTTCTTTATAAAAACACATGGACAAATAGGGTCATTTACATAACATTTTTTTTTGTTAGGCTTTCATTGATGCAATTATGCCATATGCGTCCAGATTGCTTGAGCTCATACAAAGATTTCTGTAATTTAATAGAGTATGCATCTTTTGGCTTTGATTGACATGCTTCATGCATGTTGAACCCTTCAGGGATTTTCATATAGACATCGATTTCAAGGGAGCCATGTAGGTTAGCAGCAACAATGTTCGTTAGACGCATATCGAGCTTTTCATGTACTGCAAGGCTCACAAGATATCGGAAGGTTATCTCATCCATGAACGGGAAATATGTTTCATCAAAATCAACACCCGGTCTTTGGGCTACAAGCCTTGCTTTGTAGTTGACAATTTCGTTTGCATTTTGTTTTCTCACGAACACTTCTCAGTATTGATATAATTGAATGAAATTTTAATGGCTTCATTTTCCTCATCATTTAACCTCTTCGGTGGTTGAATCAATTGCTCATTCAGGAGTATGATTAGTGATTGAGTTATTACCCATTTGGATAATTTTTCTCTTACATAGATTTTTATCCTTGGAACTTAAAGGTCTATCACGCTTCAGGCGTGCAATAGATTCATTTGCACTCAGAATTCGTCCTTATGGGACATGTATTATGGCTGGTGCATTTGTTGCCTAAATATACGATTTAGTAACTTTTCCTGTATCATTGAATGCTTCAGGCAATTCTTTGCAGTTTTATATAAATGCACAATGTTTCGAACTTCAAGTTCACATTTGCCATTTACTAGGATTAAGGAAATCTGATATTCATCATTTTGTGCTTTTATTTTGTGTATTCCTATATGGTTGGTTGATGAATATTGATCTATTTTAGTATCTTATTGGAGTTTTGTGCGTCTCAGGTATAAAAATGCTTAAAATATGAATTTTGCTTGTAAGACGTCAAATTGGTGACAAAAATGAAGAAGCAACAGGCGGTATGCCCACGCACAAAGGATGTGGTCTAAACTGCTATGCAAAGTTGATGCTGACATGTTTCCATCTTGCCCAGTGACGTGTCCGTCCAACTTGGAGGTTAATTTTCGCCAATTTTGAGGCTGAAATCCATGAGATATCTGAACAAGGAAAGTGCTTTTAGGATGTTGATCTCTATTCTGAAGGAAGGACATAATTTTGCAAAGAATGAAACAAGTTCTACAAAGAAGGAAATTTAACTTATCTTATGATAACTTATCTGATGATTTCCTTTCTCCCTTCCTATTTGTTGTTTATGGACGAAAATTAGAACCCTTGGGACATAAAAATCATCGCCTGGTTGTGTTGAAGAAGTTCGAAACATGGGCATGGGACATTGAAGTACTGAAGAGCTTCAGATTGCGGATTCTTACTCTATTTCTCTGCTCGTCATAGTGTTTGGAACATAATTTTTGTTTTGCATTTTACTTTCATGTTTATTAAGTAGGTTTCTTTATCAAGCTTAAGATTGGACCCCATATTGGGATTGGATTATTGCCGTGAGACTCGCTATGTTTTGAATGCTTTATTTTCCTTGGATTATTAAGTATTTTCATGATTTATGCTTGCACGACATTAATTGCTTTTTTGATTAATTATAATATGCCCCATAGTTAATTGATTTAGGAGTAAAATCGTTATAACTAAATTGGTGTCTGTGTAATTACACTTTAATCTAATTGAGTAACAACTAGAGGATCATGAAATCAATAGAGACATCACCGCGTAGGTAGAATCGTCCTACTGAATTAGGCTTTTCTAGGACTTAATGCAATTAGATATGCAAATCTATGATCGTACATAGGTCCTTAATCTGGTTAGGAAAGTGAATAACGATCGTGCCTTGTTCGCCGACTAAGTAAGGAAAAGTTGGTCATGAGGCGGTTGCTGAATGACTATAACTAAGTTATTTAATATGAAAAGGGAATATTTATCTATGAACAACATAAATCCAATTACAATCCGGCAAGTTCAAGTCCTAAGCTAGGTATTTTGCATTATTAGATTTCATCAGCATCTGCTGCTCATCATCCTGCTAGTTATTTTTATTCATGCACTTTTTTTAATTTTATTTTTTGTAGAAATAGTTTCAACCAACCCCAACCCCGTTTATTATTGTAATTAATCATAGTTAATATCTCATTTAAATCTTTGCGGAGACGACCCTACTCATTACTATTTACTTTATTTTCATTCTAGTAGGAATTATTTATTTTTGTAGCAAGACGACTGCTGCCAAAATCAAATGGACTTTGCCAAGATATTTTCTTTTTTCAGTTGATCTTTTCCCCCCTAAGGCCATCTCCAACCCAAAACTCTATTTTACAGTTACACTATCTCTATTTTACAGTTAGATTTACAGTTTCACATTATCCCTCTCCAACCCAAAACTCTATATTTTCCTCTACAATAGAATATTCCATTTTGATACCATTTACTATTCATATAATTTTTCATTTAATTAATTTTAATACATATTTTTGGATATATGATATTGAATTTTATAGTTTAAAATTATTTAATTAAAAATTTGAAAATAAATTAAAAACCAAAATAATAAAAAGATATAATTAAAGCCAAAAAAAAAAGGAAAATCTCCTACCAGAATATATTATTGTAACTTTAAAAACAACTTATTTTTTTTTTTTAAAAAAAAACAGAATGAAGTAAAGAAAACCAAAAAAATAATAAAAAAAAGAAAAGATAGCGTTGATGAACAGTGCCCGCTATAAAAGGCGGTGCACTGTTCTAAAATGCAAAAAATGGAGATGCCGGCCGCAATTTTCACGCCACGGTTGGAGCTTCCGCTCCGCCAAATTTAATGTGCAGCGCTATAATAGCATCTGCGTTGGAGACGCTCTAATGTCGGGAACTAAGTTTCATCAAAATGACAGTCTGCAAATCTTGTAGTAAATAAATCACCCGTCGTTGGCTCAAGATATTTAATGATCGAGGATGATTCATACCTGACAGAGATGCTCAACCTTATTTGAGTTCCCATTTTAGTGGGCTTGCGCAATTGGGACATAAACCGTACACGAAAAAAATTCATAAATGGGATATATTGGGCTCTTTTCTATTCACGATTTGTGCTGGGGAGTCACAATTATAACTCATCGATCTTATTTTCACAATTCTTGTTGTTTATAATACGACATATCCCCAAGCAGATACGGGGAGTTTAGACCACATTAATAACGGTCTAGCAATTAATTGTAACCATTTAATTGAACGATTCAACAAGGCTATTTTATATTTGCACATAAGGAACGAGATGTTCCACAGTGATTCCAATTGACATACAGTAATCATCAAAGGCATGTGATGCCGATTCTCTAGCATTATCAGTGCGAATTTTCTTTATCGGATGATCCGAAAATTGAGCTCTCAATTTAATAATTTGTGCAAGTAATCTTGCAAATGCCATGTTACGAGTTGATAATAAGCAAACGTGTGACCATCGTGAGAATGCATAAATTAGCACCATAAAATATTTGAATGGTCCACACTGTAGATCTACAGGCCCACATATATCGCCATGAATTTTTTTCAAGAAATGCTGGAGATTTAGTTCCCACTTTTTCAGGAGATGGCATTGTTATCAAACAACACAAATGAATTCATTTGAATTCAGTACACTTTGATTTTTCAAGGGATGACAATTTAAATTTTCAATTATTTGCCTCAGCATTACACTGCCAGGATGCCCAAGCCGATCGTATCAAGTAATAAAATTACTAGTCGACTTCAGGTCTACCACATGATATGTTTTGAATAGCACGTAACTTTGTATAGTATAAGCTAGAGGATAATGATGGCAATTTTTCTTTGATGGATTTCTTTCCATTGATAACAAAAGTAATCAAAAGATACTTAGTATTTGCCTTATTTGATGTTTCAATGTGATATTCATTTTTTTTTAATATCACAGAAGTATAAAGCATTTTCAATCACTATTTTTGTCCCTTTTGGGAGAAGTATAATTGCTCTTCCAAAGCCTTCAATCACATTCGAAATGCGACCAATATTATTACCAATAGTTTTTCTATGTTCAGGTGAGAAAAATAACTTTTGTCTTTTAAAAAATGTTGTGCGTAGTAGCCTGTCAATGAGGCATATGTTATCCTCTGTTTAGCTTTGTTTAACATCCATATTTCTTTTCAAAAAGGTGAAAACAATAATTATCAGAATAATACTCATTCAAAAGAAATAAACAATATAAGTATTTCTTTGGGGAATTACAAAATGGGAGTACATAACGAAATAGATAGAGTATTTCAAAATACATAAAGTATTTATCTTGAATTGGCACTATTATTGTACTCAACAAAATCTTCAGCATCCAGATGCGTGATGGCGTTATTTAAAACATCCTCATACATATCATTGTGATCCGCATGATTTGTTTCAATTTTGGCATTTCCTTTGCTTTCTTTTGAGGTTTGATATAGTTCAACCAGATGATCAGTCGTGCGACATATTCGAGACTAGTGGTCCTTAATTCCACAACGACTGCATTTTTCATCATCGTAGTTTTTTCTGGCATTAAACCTCTTCTAGGGTTTATTGGGCCTTTGGTCATTGTATCGACGATGCATTTCATTTTGAGGCTTATTTTGATTATCAGTACGCCTATATGGCTAGCTTGATTTTGCCTGTGATCACGTTGATTTATGATCTATCGACGTTCATGCCTTGAATTTTCAGTATAAGATGCATTCACTTCAAGGAATGGGCGAACACCTGGGGGCTTGGATTCATGATTTTTCAGAAGCAGCTCATTTCTTTGCTCAGCCAATAAGAGGCAAGTGATTAGCTCAAAATATTTAGTAAAACTCCTTTCTCGATATTGTTAGTGCAGGAGTATATTTTAGGCATGAAAAGTGGAGAATGTTGTTTCAAGCATATCACTTTTAGTGATGTTTTTTTTCCACATAGCCTTAGTTGTGATGTGATTTTAAACATGGCATAATTGTACTCTTGGACTGTTTTAAAATCCTACAGTCGTAAATTATGTTATTCATCACGAGCAATTGGTAGTACGATCATCTTCAGGTGATAGTATCTTTTAAAAAAAAAATAAAAAATTTTCCCACAACTCCAATAGGGTAGCGTGACATATTGCCATTTTAGCTATTCATCAATATGATGACATAAAAATATTATCGCTTTGGCCTGTTCTTTGCGAGTTGTATTTTTGCCTTGAACAATTGTATCTCCCAGGCTTATTGAGGCTAAATGCATTTTGACATCCTTGGCCTAGGATATATAATTTCGACCGGAAACGGCCAGTGAGACAAATTCTTGTTTTGCAAGACTAGCCATATTAAATTGAAAATAATTAAATAGATTACCTCAAGTTTCTTCTTTGTACACTTGGAATATTTTTCCAGCAGAACCCCGTTACGTGTTCGTCACTCTGGCATAATTCGAGCAACACTCGTATTGATAACGTGTAATAATAATAATAATAATAATAATAATAATAATAATAATAATAATAATAATAATAATAATAATAATACATAGTAGAATGTATATATTACTGGTGTGTGTGAATATATATAATATGCATATGTATATATACTATGTACATACTATAGAAATGAAACTAATGAGGTTGTGGCCCGTGAAGAAATAAAATGGATAGTAGACAAGGAGGAGAATTGGTAGAATTATACTATTGTATCTAAAGGAACTACATATTTATAGATGTAGACATAGGCACAGCCGCCCCACCAAAGGATAGAAGTAGGTACTCAAATTATATTTCACGTCCTCATAAAGTCTGAAGGACATCCACCTTTTTTGTGCATGTATGTAAACGTTTTTATTTTAATTTGTTATTATCATTATATATAAACAGATTGGTGTGGAATCCAATTCTTTGAATTTTTTTTCATAATTTCGAATTAGTTTTTAAAAAAAGAAATTTCTATTTACTATTATCCATATATAAACAAATTGGTATATTAAACATAGATTACCAATGCATGCATTGGGATATGATATGAATCAAACTATACTATTATGCAATAATTGCATTTCACAGTTAAATTCATAGTAGACCGGCCTTGACCAAGTTTTCAATGAGTTCTCCCGTTTCTTCTGTGCCTCCCGACGATCCGCCTTCACCTTCCTCCTCCCCCCCACCCCGGGAAGGGGGCGACCACTCTGTCCTAGTCTCGTGATGCGGTCATAGCGGGTGCTACAGCTACAGCCCCTCCCCCTTTGAGAAGAGTTCCCCATGACCTCCTGAAGAATGATTTGGCTTTCGTGGATAAGGATGACGTTAACCGGCGGTGCCCGGTGGTCACGTTTGGGGACAGTGTTGTGAAAGAATTTTCCGAACCATGGTTAGACACTCTGATTGCCAAACCTATGGGTATCTCGGTGGGTTATCTGACGTTGAAGCATAGATTGACTAATGCGTGGAAGCCGAGCGGCCAGTTTGATATTCTGGACGTAAGGTTTGGTTGTTTTATTGCCAAGTTTTCTTTGCTATCGGATCATGAGAAAGTCCTTACCAATGGTCCGTGGATGATTTTCAATCACTGTCTGGCGGTCATGTGGTGGTCGAAGGACTTCAATCCGGAGACTTCTCAAATTAATACCATACAAACATGGGTTCATTTTCTTGGCCTCAAGCAATTGTTTTACAAAGAGAATGGTCTTCATGTCATTGCATCTGCCATTGGTATTCCCATCAAAGTGGATACAAAGACAATAGCAATATCCCGCGGCCGATATGCTAGGGTGTGTGGAAATCAATCTGGATGAACCGTTGATTAGTAAAGTACAAGTGCATGGGAAGTTATCAACGTGGCATATGAAGGGTTACATAACATGTGCATGAGGTGTGCATGGTATGGCCACACACAGGATCGGTGCCCAACAGTGTTGGTACCGCCGCCGACTCCTCCCCTTGCGCCTCCGGAACATGCTGCGATGGCTCAAGAAGGGGTGTAGGGTTTCCTTCTACATCGGGTGCGGTTTTGGAAACTGAGGCCAATCAGGGATTGCATGCAACCGTTAAGGAGAAAGGTAAGGGCGTGATTGACGGGGTCAAACCTATTTCTGAAGTTACTGAGCCGGCTGATGAGTACGTGGGAGAATGGATGGACAACATAGGAAGCCCAAGAAAAAAGGGCTGGGGACTCCCAAACCTAAGACTGACTCTGATGGGCTTCTCTCATTTGGATCTCTAAGAGATACTACTAATTTTAATCAAGATAAGAACAAGTCTGGGCCCCAATAGGATGACAAGTTGGACCTCTCAAAGGCCATAGTGCCTTTTTCTGGAGACCCTGGGGGTTCTTCTCAAAGGCGACAGAACAAAGGCCCACCCAGGGTGAAAAGAAGTCGCCAAACCCGAATAAGGATGTGAGTATTGACAAAGGGCCATGCTAGGGTCAATTCCGTCTAACTGGCCAAAGAGAAGACGGAGAGGCAGTGGCCGACGATCCTGAAGTTTGCGGTATGGAAATAGTGGCTGCAACTTCCGAGGTCACTTCACACATGGATATTGAAGCTTCCAATACATCGGAGGAAGGTGCGGCTAAGGGCCAGTTGGACCCTTGTTGACGTCTTTCTATCTCAAGTCAGTATTGATATGGCATTCCCAGCCATAAGATGTCGGGTGCCCATTCTTACGTTATTTATTATTATGTCTGGTTTCTCAGATTTCTCTATTTTCTCATGGAATGTGCGTGGACTGATGAGTCCGGATGCGCGTAGATATTTTTCTGATTATATTCGGCTTCATAAGCCTAGTTTGGTGTTTGTTCTAGTGCCCCAGGGTGTTTATGAGCGGGCTGGAAATTTTATTTTTCGTCTGGGATATTCTCCCATTTTTATTCAGGAGACAGTCGGCCGGGTAGGGGGGATTTGGCTTCTTCAACGGTCTGGTGTGCCTTTCTCATGTAATTTAATTGAGGCGGCGGATTGGTGTGTCATCATCTTTATTAATCTAGGGCTAACGGCCTGGAATTGTACTGCAGTGTACGACTTTCCTAATTATTTTAGGCGTACGTCTAATTGGGATTACTTGGGGCAGCTGGCTACACGCATCCAGGAAGCCTGGTGTCTTATAGGCGATTGGAACGAGATTCTCTTCCCAATCGAGGTTAGAGTGGGCAATTTCATTTAATCCCGCGCGGATGAATTTCGTAATTGTATCAGTGATTGCCACTTATTTCTTATTATTATTAGAACTGAGGGTTCTAGTTTCACATGGTATCGGCAGATCAACGACTCCCACATCCTCAAGAAGCGGTTGGACCGGGGTTTGGCCAACCTTAGTTGGATCAATCAATTTCCCAATGGCTATATCGACACTTTACCTCACATGGGCTCCAACCATGCTCCGTTATTACTTCATTGTGGGGAACCTGCTTTTTGTCTGCCTTTTCGTTGGGAGGCCCTATAGGGAAAACTTCCTACATACTCAAATTATGTGACTGCGGGTTGGGAGGATTCGTCTACCTCTCTATCAGACCGGTTGAAGAAGTTTCAAGACCTCTCCATCCATAATTTTCGCCAGGATATCAAGCGCATCCGTAATAAAAGGAAGAAAGTGATGCGCCACCTACAGGGATTGGATAAAACCCTCAATCAGGTTGATTCTGTACGTCATATTTTGTTGGAGAAAAAAATTATAGAAAGAATATGTAGATCTCATGACTCATGAAGAGTTGTTTTGGTTCCAAAGATCTAGAGAAAACTGGATTCATGTGGATGATCGCAACACTAAGTTTTTTCATGCGCAAGCAAAATTCTGTCATCATCGTAACTTTATTCACCGTTTTTATCTCAATGATGGTCCACGGAGTACGGATCAGGATGACTTAAAGGTGCATGTTTGCAATTTTTATTTGAATCTCTTCTCGGATGTGGCGGTCCAGTCAACCACTGCCTCCTTACCTCCTCTCACGCCGGTGTTGGATTATGATGTGGATGCCGCAGCTTCTGAGGTTAACCCAGAGGAGGTCTGTCTGGCCCTTAACCAAATGAAACCACACGCTGCTCCCGGGCCTGACGACTTTCCGGCCGCCTTTTACTCCAAGTATTAGTCTATTATAGGTGATGATGTCTATCATGTTGTTCGCCAAGCTTTTCAATCTGGAATCCTTGACCCCGTGCTGGCAAAAGCTCACATCTGCCTTCTTCCTAAGGAGGCGGTCTCAAATAACATCCACCAGTTTCGTCCAATCACGTTCTGTAATGCCTCTTATAAATTCATCTACAAGGTCCTGGTTAATCGTCTCCGACCTATTTTACAATCCCACATCTCTCCCCTACAGTCAGTGTTTCTCCCTGGCAAGGGGACTGTGGACAATGCTATCTTGCTGCAGGAGCTTGTTTACACCCTTTCTATGCCGCGTTGTAGGATTAAAGGGTTAATATTGAAAATTGATTTAGAAAAGGCGTATGACAATGTCCGCTGGTGCTTTCTGGATGAGTGCATGCAGCAAATGGGATTGCCTAATTCTCTTCGTTCTATCATTATGGTTTTTGTGACATCCCCTGCCTATACTATTCTTTTAAAACGGGGAGCCCTTGGATGAGTTTTTGCCGCTGAGAGGCTTAAGGCAGGGTGACCATCTCTCGCCCTACTTGTTGAACATTGTTATGGAGCGACTCTCAGTGGCTATTCAACAGAATGTTAGCCAAGGTATATGGGAACTGATTCCCCTCTCTAATGGGAGTCATGGAATTTCACATCTCATGTTTGCCGATGACCTTATCCTTTGTTCTTTGGTGGATGATCTTAGCATTACTACTCTAACAGATACTCTAAATAGATTCTCAGACTGGTCCAGGCTTCGGGTCAATACTTTGAAATCTATTGCGTACGCCTCCTCTCAGGTTTCCAATGAGGATAAAGATTTGTTGACTCAGGCGCTGCCTATTAGTTTCACTACTAATATTGGCAAATATCCTGGGTTCCCCATCCATCAGGGATGAGTAACCGCTAGTTGTTTTGATCATATACTTGAGAAGATGGATAGTCGTGTTTTGCTTTAGTCTATGCAATTACTCAATAAAGCCGGTAGGCTTACTCTTGCGCGCCATGTTCTCTCATCCATTCCCTCCTATTATATGCAGATTGAATGGCTGCCGGAGTTTATTTGTGGGAAAATTTATCAATTTATAAGGCGATTAATCTGGAAAGACCATTATGGGAAGGGTATTCACCTTGTTAATTGGGATTGTGTGGCTGCCCCAAGAAAACATGGGGGTCTAGGGCTGCGAAAAGCCAGGCATAATAATGTGGCAATGCTTGGTAACTTAGTTAATGATATGATCCTTAATCGTCCGAAGCTATGGGTGTAACAACTCAAGGCTCGTTACTGCCCTAGAGGTATGATGCGGGGTGAGCTTCCTACTATGGGATCAATTACTTGGCGAAGCATCCTGAAAGCTCATAGGATGCTAGACAAAGGTTTTAACTTTAAAGTGGGAAAGGGTAGAAGCTCTTTATGGTTTTCTAGATTTTAAATGGTGAGGCTCTCAGCCTTGAATTGCCATTTATTGAAGTTGTGGATCTTGATCTTCGTTTATGTGACATTATTGAGGATCATGGTTGAAATCTGGGTAGGTTGGCCACCATTCTACCTGATCAGTTGCGGGATGATATTCAAGTGCGACCCCCTCCTTGTCTGCCCCGAATGATGAGGATGGTTGGTTTTGGGCTGGGATATTAGTGGTGAGTATACGGTTAAATCTAGATATTATTTACTGATTGGCAACCAGACTTTGGAGGGAGAGTGGAATTGGCTTAGGTCTTCCTACATCCCAGAAAAAGTTTGCTTCTTGTTATGGCTGCTTGCTCGGGTTGCATTGCCTTGCAATGTCCTTCGCCACAGACGAAAGATGGCCTCTTCTCCCTTGTGCTCGGTTTTTGGAGCTAGGTCTGCAAGCAGCGGGCACGTGGGCTTTGGCGCCGTGCTTAAAGACAATGCTGGAGTTTGGTTGGGAGGAATCACATGCTTTGGTGGTTCTATCTCCGTTATTCAAGCTGAAATCATGGGGCTGCTATTCGGTCTTCAATTAGCCAGAGACAAGGGAATCACTGACCTATGGTGCTATTGTGATTCTATGGAGGTCATCAGATTAATCAACAACATCAATCTCAGTCCGACCCATTGGTTTTCAGCTTTTGTTTAAAAGATTCAGGACGTTCGAAGTGAGTTTCATGTGTAGAATTGAACATATTTTGCATGAAGGGAATTCATTTGCTGATAGACTTGCAAAGCTCGGTATGGAGAGCGAGTTATTCTTCACTACCTGGGCCTTTCCGCCAGATGTTGTGTGCCCGGCTTTGGCGGCAGATTTGGCTGGCACATGGTTTCCTCGACGATGAGTCCCTCATCACGTGCTAGCTTGCTTTTGGTTGTTGTATGTTATTTTATGTTTCTGTCTTTCCCCTTTTTTCTCTAGCCTTCATTGGTTGTATAGAAAAAAAAACATAGATTACCAAAGCCGACTTCCTGCATAATTATAGCATTTCCAGAGATGCCGCACCTTGGAAGGAAGGCCGATTGGAATGGGCCAACATCACTCTAAAGATCAAGGCGCAACTGATTAGCAATAACCTTGGTAAGGATTTTGTAGCAGACATTGCACAAGCTAATAGGCCAGAAATGCCAAATTTCCCTAGGAATAGCAACGTTGGGCACAAGAAAAAATATGTGTGGTAGCTATCTAGGGTTGCAAATGAATATAATAATTTTGATTCGATTCAAAATTTTGCTATTTGTATTCGGAATTTTACGATTTCGAATTCGAATAAGACATATTCGATTCGATTCGAGAGGTAAACAAATACAAATACAATATCTCAATATTCGATTCGATATTCGTTAGCATTCGATTAAATATTTATTGTCTTCAATAAAATAATAATATTAGTATTTATATATAATATTATAAACTATCTTTTTATTGGTCCAAGCCCAAATAGCATTAACTTATAATTGAACCAAGTGGGCTCAAATAAACATTAACCCAATGAACCCATGATGCTAGGCTGAGGCCCATTGGCCTTTAATTGTATATACTCCATCACACGCCTATTTCCTTTTAACCCGAACCCTAATCTGATTCTTCTCCTTTCGTTTAGAGAGACTAGGGGCGCCTCATTGCTTTGTTTTCCCCATTTTCAGTTTCCTCCACCACCATTGTTAGGGCTAGCTTGTTCTCTTGTGAAGTGACTTTGTGAGGCTGTCTTTGTGACCTTTGGGGCCGAGTGTGGTAAAAATATCTCTTGGGGTTGGGATTACTTTACCTTGGGGGTTTGGTAGGGGTGTGTGCTTTTCTTTCGTAGTGGGCTGTGACGAATGTTGAGAGCGGTAGAAGGCGTAGACGTCGGCTGTGGTGTTTGGAGTGAACGACAGCGAGCTGTTAGTGCCTTTGTGGTGGATTTTGGGGTCAACAGTAGTGTTGCCGCCATTCTTCTTCCTTTGGATCATTATGTGAAGACCTTGGTTGAGTGGAGACTTCATTTGGGCTACATGAGCCTAGGGTTAACAGATCTTATATATCTGTATGGTATACTCCTTTTATCTTAACATTTGTTGTTAGATACATTTATATTAACCTTCTTTGTAGGTCTGAAAGTTGATAGAATGCATCGGAACTAAAGGAGCTGGACAGAAGACGAGACTGTTGGACTAAAAGGAGGATATCGAAATCTGTCTCCAAGTTCGAGACAGATTAGCAGCCAACAGCAGGCCTTTGAAGGCTTTAATGCTTTCTGTTTTCTTTTCTGTTTGAGTGAAATATCTATGTGAGATAATGCTTTGTCATCTCACTAGATCTAGGGCCATAGTTTGTAATAGTTAGGTTAAAACATATTTTGTTACCTAATAGGAATGTTATTTGAATTGGTGTGTTATTGAAATTTGGAATGTTATTTGCAAGTTCCCATTTGCAAACTAGTTTTATAAACTAGTTTTATGAAATGTTTGTTTGGATTTCTGATTTACATTTTTATTTTTAGAAGGTTTTTCGAATACAAATACAAAAAAACCGAATACGAATACAAATATTTGAATATTTTTTCGAATACGAATACAAAATAGTAGTATTCGTTTCAATTTGATTCGTTTGCAAGAGAGCCCCCAATCAAACTCACCATGAGAAAATGGCCCACTCACAAACGACTAAACACCATTAACGATAGATTCCCAAAATAGTTTATAGAAAATGGCAAGAAACCATCCGGTTTCGAGGCCGGGAAATCTTTGAATTCTTTAACCACTGAGGAGACCTCATCAAAGCCAAACTCAACATCCAACCTGTCCACATAAACAAGAGGAGGAATCAGTGGTAAAGGCGGAGCAAAGGGATGGGGTGATCGACAAGAGTGACCGAATAACCATCTTAAATGTGAAAGAGTATGATTGTGAAGATCCTCATGCTACATAACCCATTTCCCATCAATTTCCAATCGAATTTCAAAACTTCATAGGCGGCGAAGAGGAGTTTGAGTGTAGAAATATCTAATATTTTGATCCCCATGAGATACCCACTTATTACTACGTATTGATTTAAAATAAGCATTGTAGATCACAAGATTTTCTCTTAAAAGTTTTGATCTTGAAAAGGCCAACAACAATATTGAATGGAATTTCTTGAGGTTCGTGTTTGGGAGATTGGCTTGCTAGAGTCCTTGGTTCCAATTATTATGTTATGTGTTCATCCCCTCGACTTACTCTATGTTATGGAATGGCTCTGCTTTATCCCCTTTTTCGCCTGCTAAGGGCATCCGCCAAGGGGATCCTCTTTCGACTTACCTTTCTATCATTGGTGATGGAGAAATTCGGGAGGGCCATTATTGCTAAATTTTCGGATAGTGACTGGCATCCGGTTAGGTTGGGAAGGAATACTTCTCCCTCTTTCCCTCCTCTTGTTCGTCGATGACTTAGTTTTATTTTATAATGCCTCGATTGTGAATGCCAGGTGCGTGGATGATGTTCTCTCCAGTTTTGCGACTCAGGTGGGCTTGAGAATTAATGCCAGTAAATCCATATCCTTCGCATCTGATGTGGTTACAACTAATACTAAGCATGAGGTGGCTGCAATTCTCAACATAAATTTCAGTTCTGACTTGGGAAGGTATCTCAACTTTCCCCTCTTTCATGGTTGATGCACTCTGTGAAACCACATTTAAATGAGCTTAAATTGCACTAAAATATGTCTAAATTGCATGCATGTAACCTTATTTTAAGGCTTTTTTAGTTTATATTTCATGTGATTTGTAAATATTAGTTATCATGGTTAAATTAAGCTTATTTGAGTTGAATTTACCATGTTTTATGCGTTTTAATAAGACTTTGGCAAATCTAATACATTGTAATGATGTTTCAGGTATTGAAATGAAGAAAAGAAGATGTTGGGAGGAGGAACACTGTCAAAATCGAATTTTAGGACACTGACATACGCCCAAGATGCGCCACATCAGCACGGCGGCGCCTAAATCCACCTTGGAGTGCCACCCAGGCGCCAACTCCACACTTGGAAAAATTTCGGAAGGAAAAAGTGCCCAGGATGCGCCGCATGTGTTTGGCGGCGCCGAAATTAATGTTCCAGCGCCACATTTGGCGCCCAGCATGGAAAATCGTCAGGATGCGCCACATCAATGTGGTGGCGCTGAATCCCTTCCCGAGCGCCACCTGGCGCGCCACAGTTGCGGTTGGACGGTTTTCTAACCTCCCGAACTCGGTTTTAACACCGTTCTTCGTCTTTCTTCATCATTCAGACACCAATATTCGACAGAAAACATTCTGAAATACCTGCAAGATGGGAGAAGAAGGCCGGAAATACAAAATCATGCCAGAGGAATTGGACAAGACATTGTTTTGATCGAGTTCTTCCTATTCTAGGTGTTGCCTTTCTTTTTTGCTTTGTGATGTTATAAATTTGCCTCTAAATGTAATTTTCTATTATGTTTCAAATTGTAGATGGATTTCTATGTTGTTCGTGTTAGGAGTGACCTAGAACGGGAGTTCAGAATCACTTTTGGAGTATGAACTTATCTTTTATGGAAGTAATTTAATGATCGATGTTTGATGTTAAATCTGGATTTATGTTTAAAGATGTCAGAATAAGAACTATGATTGCTGTTTTGAGAGATGTGAATGATCGATATTACTCTGGTGTTCTCATTGATAATCTGCTTAATCTGCTAAATCCAAAGTGATCGATATTTATACCAGTAATCTGTGCTCATATAATGATTAGGAATAGGAATGCTATAATCTGTAACACCCGAGAAAAATAAATTCAAATTATTTTGAACTACGTCATGACTTGATCCCTTCACAGGGTACGTAGGCAGCTTGGAACTAAATTCTAAGTTCAGTCACAAATTAAATCACAAAATAAATCACAAGATCAATCACCTAAACGTTAGGAGGAATTGGAACTAATTTAACTAGACTAATTAGGGCACAGAAATGTTACGAGCGTTGAGCCCGAACTCGTAACAAGTTTAAGGTAAAGATTTCGAACCGGAAATGACCCGAGGAGTCGAGCTAACACGTAGAGGGTAGAAAACCGATAGAGAAAAGAAGAAAAGACCCGACGAACCACGCGGACCGCCGAACCGGCCGGTCCGGCCGGCCCGCGCTCGCCGCGCGCCGCCGCGCGGCCACCGCGCGGAAGGAGGAGACGCGTCTCCAGGACTGGTCGCGCGTGCTCCGCGCGGGCAAAGCTATACGTGCGCGTCACCAGCGCGCCATAGGTGCAGAAGGTGTAAACTTTCCTTCCATGGCGATTTTCTTGCCAAAATTAACATTCCCTTCGATGGTAAACGGATCCCAGCCTTGGGAAAGGCATAAGAACATATAAGGGACGCCCCTACCCCTTTAGTTTCAGAAAACAAGCCATAAACTCTCTTACTTCCTCTCCAAGCCAAAATCTCTTCGACTCCACTTTCCGGCGAGTATTCCGGCGACGACGAGGCAAACGGGACAAAGCCTCTACCCTCTAGAACCTTGGTAAGAAGTATTACAGTGTTTAAGTCGTCCATAAGTTTTAAAAACTCGAAATCTAACCATTTTCCTTTTACTACGATTTCACGTCAGGGGACGAACAAAAATCGATCGGAGAAGTTGGCCGTTCGTCGCGACCTTAGGACATTCGGAAACCCCTTCCAACGACCCACTCTCTAACTAAGTAAGTTAAGACCTTACTCTTCAATTTTTGTGGTTTATTGTCGTTTAAAACTTAAGATCTAGACACGTAACAAAAATCGGTTTTCAAAAACCATATTTTCGTCCAATTCTATAAACTCGCCTAAAACTCGACCTTCGGGAATTCAAACCAAAAACGTTTCAACATAGATTTTGTTCATAAGACTCTAATCTACCTTGTGTCCAAATTTCAGCCATTGACATAAAGATTTGCTATCCTAAAACGCGCCGTAAAGTTTCTGTGACAAAACCGAACGTTTGAATTTTTGACAGATTTATTGACTCGACTTGATGCATATTTTTCACCCGTTTTTAGAATGATTCAACTTTGCATTTCTAAACAAAAGTTGTAGATAATTGTGTCTAAATTATGCATATAAAATTTCGTGAATTTTGAAGTTCATTTGATATGTCAAACAGATGATTTTCAGAAACTGTTCTAAACTAACTTTGGAGTCCGCGCGTATGCAGCGTGTTGTGGTCGACTTTTGAACATCTAAAATTTATTATTTCCAAAATCTTAAAACATTAAAGTTGTTCATTAAGGTGTTGTGTACATCCTGTAAAAATTTAGGACCAATTGGCTTTGAAATGAATTTTTAATCGGCGTCGCACGTAACTGTGTCGGAATCAGTTTTTGGACAGAAATTATCTTTGGCAAAGAACTCGAAATTTGACTCACTTCGAAATCTTATTTCCAAAAACTTAAACCATGAAAGTTGTTCGTATGTGTGTTTTTGAGCTACTGTGTAAATTTCAGAATTTTTGGTGTAAAGATGAATTTTTAATTAAGAAAGGCGTAAACTGCGTCGAATCGGATTTTTCGAACTTGAGAAAACTCGAACTACGAAACGCGATAACGAATATTTTGATAACATTGAAATACGAAATTTCGAAAAATCCGGTTCACTAGGCTGAGCCGATCTTCATGCTATCATTATCTTTGAGACTGCCTCGTTAGTGGTCTCCTTACTATCTGAGATTGCCTCGTTAGTGATCTCGCACGCTGTGTTATTTGGACCGCCTCGTTAGTGGTCCTACTATCTTTGACACTACCTCGTTAGTGGTCTCCCATCTATTTGGACTGCCTCGTTAGTGGTCCTACGTTTTGAGATTGCCTCGTTAGTGATCTCCCGGTATGGTGTCCTCTTCTTAGTTTGCGGGATAAAATATAAAAGGCTTGTGTGAGTGTTTAAATATGCTTAATTCTTATTTACCATGTTTTTAAATTTGCATCTAAATTGCGTTCTTAAATTTGCTTTTAAATTACACTTTAAATTAAGTCTTTCAATTATGTATTTTTGTCTTGAATAAATTAATCATGTTTTTCCGCTGCGAATAAAATATGGATTTTTTTTTAAAATTAATGCATGAAAAGTGTAATCTTTAGTTAAAACGCATGTAACCCCTTAAATTGTTTAGTTAAGGATTAACTTACTCGTTATATTTTTATACTGATAAACCGTTGTCATTTTTCTTTTACAGAGTATGTCGAGTGACGCATGCACATGCACTTGGGGGGAAACATTTATGAACATTTTTACTTTCTGCATCGTACTACTGTTTTACCGGGTCTGTTAAACCCGAGGTTTGGCCGTGTTGGCCGTGGTTGCTTTTCCGCTGCATTTACTCTATTTCGCGTATGATGATTATTACTTTCGTATTTTGAATCAAGTATTATTAAATTCCGGACTCAATGTTGAAATGTTTTTAAATCTTTTACGTACCCATAAGCCTTGCATTTCCTTAGTGAGCTCGGGAAGCCGTGTCTTGCTAGGGAGATGTGGCGGTGACACCCCGGCCTGGGTTATCAAATCCGGGGTGTTACATAATCGGTCAGCGTACCTTTTGCTTTAATTTATATTCTGGCATAATACCTATAATCCATTTTACCATGTTATTATTGATGCTTTACCATGTTTATTAATTTGTTTACACTATTCTGCATATTTATATATTAGAATCTAATTTCTGTGATTTCTGCTTTGTTAAATCGGGAGATAAAAAGTAGAATCTGAATTTTAGTACCGGTATTGAGAATAAATTACATTTAAAATAGATTCTGGCAAGTGCACGCTGAATTGGGAAATGAAATGTGTCTTTTAATCGCTATAGGAAATTTTGTAAGCTTGGAAAAGACTCAAATTTAGGCCTAGAATGATGATTGCAGAATGTTAGACAATTTAATCAGTTTCCATGAAGTCCGTTTAAGCATAATATGAATTTTAGAAAATTACTATATTTTTAATCTTTATAAAATAATTAAATTTGAAGAAATTGATCTTTTTAGACATTGGAAAACATTAAATCAATATGCAATTTCTCTCCTATATAAAGATAGCAATATTTAAAATATCACAAACGTCTTCCATTTATATTTTTATTAATTAAATTTTAACTTGCTTTATTTTAAATTTAATGTCTCTATTTTAATTTAATAAACTTTATAATTAGATAAACTCTTTTAAAATATATAAAATATGCTTAATAAACTTAAAAACATTTAAAATATTCTCCGGAATGAAATAATATTCTGAAATTCCCCGTGGATCGACTCGGTTATTCACCGATTTTATTACTTGATGACAACCATTCGCTTGTGGTTTAAAAATGAGTAGTAAAGATCTTTCATCAAGTGTTTGGCGCCGTTGCCGGGGAGTTTATTGTGAATTTTTAATTGTTTTTAGTTTATTAATTAAATTTAATTAAGTTAAATATTAATTTAACTATTACTTATTTTATTTTTATTTTATTTAAAATTGCAGTGCGAAGCAAACAAGCAGAGATAGGTTATGATCTTGAAATTGAGCGTACTCTAAGAGCAATTAGATTAGGAAAACGTAGGAGACCAGCACAGTTGGAAATACTAATTAACTCATCCTCTGATGAAGACTATCCTCCAACGACTGGGATTCTGACAGCTCAAACTAATCAATTAGTTGATCAGTTCAATAGGCTAAACATGACAGAGAATAATGAAAATAATAGGGGTAATAATGGAGGTAATGGAGGTGATGTGGAACATGATGAACATGCTGAAATGACCATTGAGGAACATTTACACGGAACTAGTGGAAATCTGCTTAATAGAACTCCAATGCTTATAGATGCGTTAAGCTTTACACTTCAGCCAGCACTGATCACAATGGTACAGGCAAATCAATACAATGGAGCTCCTACTAATGATGCAGTAGAACACATAAGAAATTTCCTGGATTATTGTGATACAGTGAGGATAAATGGTGTTACTAGTGATGAAATTAAGTTAAGACTGTTCTCATTCTCACTTAGGGATAAAGCTAAAACTTGGTACAACTCACTTCAATTAAGGGATGTTACTACTTGGGATAAAATGTTAGAAGCTTTCTTAGAACAATTCTTGTAACACCCCGGTTTTTGGTCACCCAGGTCGGGATATCACCGCCACACCTCTCTAGCAAGACCCGGTTTCTCGGAGCTCACTAAAGAGATGCAAGGCTAGGTATTGCAGTGTTTAAAACGTTTAAAACCATTCAAGTAGTCCATTCAATATAAATTCACAATAAATATTATGATGCAGCGGAATAGTAGTATCTAAGTATCAGTATTGCAGCGGAAAATGTAAATAGGGCCAACATGGCCAAAACACGGGTTAAACAGGCCCGTTTGTACTGTAGTCTAATGCAAGATATTAAAATAATAAGTTCCCAAAATATTTCCCCCATGCATTTAGTGCTCATGCTCAATCCACATACTCTATAAGGAAAAAGGAAATAAAATAGTTTGGTCAGCACAACTTGCTGAGTAAGTTAATACAGACATGATCGTGAGGTTTCAAAGCCACTAATTAATATTTAAATAAAAGCATGATAATAAATCATAAATAATCCAATTTAGTAATCTAACCAATTCGCATAATAATTCATGGCACTAATAATACATTTAGCATAATTTAAATAAAAGGCATAATTAATTTAAATAAAGCATTTAATAATTTAAAAAAATAAATATTTAACTGTCCCCCGTTACTCCCAAGATTTAGTATTTCAAGTATTTCACGATTGCATCGCAATCTCGTCAAGTTTAGCCGGAAGCCGGCGGCCGCAGCCGTATCTGCCATACCCAGTATCACTCCGGAGCCTCGGGAAACCCATATGGATATTCACCAGAGTGTAGGCCATATATCTCATGCCGTTTTGGCAACATATCTCAAAATTTCGCGCGGGTCACCATCGTCCATATAGGCACGAAGTGAATCGTTAGGAGGGCACCCTGCAGAGCACTCACCCCCTAATTTTAAAAGATCAAGTTTGTAAAGGGGATTTCCTAAATTTCAGATTTCATGTATTTATTTCAAAGAGTGTTCTACTCGTTAAACCTTAAAGGCTAGTTTCACCGTTTCAACAACATTTTAACATTTGACTCGATCAACCACAGTTTACTTCAAAATTCATAAAAAATCGAGTTTAACTCCAAAAATTCTGAAATTTAACCAGTGACTCGAAAACACATAGATGAACAAGTTTCATGTTTTAAGTTTTTCAATCCGAGATAGGGAATTAATTGAAAAACGTCAATCTTTAACAGGATGATAATCTGTCCGAAAATTCTAACACCAGTTTCAAGATTTCAAGATCTACCATAGCAAACTAACTCCAATTTTGATGAACTTTTACAGGGAGATACCTAAGACATATATCTACAACTTTCATGTTCAACCAAAGTTCTGATTCGGTCTAGATCTAATGTCAAAAACGTCTACAAGTTTGGACCTATGTTCTGTCCAGATTTCAAGATCCAATTTCAAGCAGTTCGGTTTGAGAACGAATTCAGATATCAAATCATAACACAAAATTATGAAATGTTTACAGTAGCTAGATCAATGTCTTAGGAACGTTTTTCATGTTTTAAGTTTTCTCGTTTGAACAGGTTTAAGAGTTCGGAAAAATCAAGCAAGGACGCTGCGCCGTTAAAAATTTCGTTTTGATAGATTTTACGTTCTTGGTTTAAATCGTTAGATCAAGTGTATTTTAAATCCTCCCAAAACCATAGTAAGATTAACTTACAGATCTTTGGGCATCTGGGATCATCGATTCGGAGGCGTGGCTTCCAGTCCACCGTTTATCTTCTTCGTTCGTCGGGTTCTTCGTTCTAGATCCGATTCGGGGTGTGAAGAAGAAAAAGAATGAAGTTATTCGTTTTTGAATTGCATATGGAACAAGGATTGGATCGGAACTTACCACGACGTTGGAGATCTTCCGAATTCGTCCAAGACTGTCCTCGCCTTAGTTTCGTGCCTCCGACGACTCCGGGATTAGGGTTTTCGAACGTATAGGGAGTATGGATGTTTTGAAAAGTGTTCGGGGCTGCCAATAGGTGTTATTTATAGATAGGCACGACCTAGGGACGTCCAAGGTCGGCCTTGGTGAGTCTTGAGCCGAAAGGAGTTCAACCGAAGTCGGAAAATCCGGATTCGGGCGAGTGAATCTCGCAACCGGCGAATCTGTCGAGTGGCGCGGTCTCGGCGCGCCGTTTGTGGAAAGACCGCGCGGCCACAGCGCGGCCCACGCCCGTACTTCGGTCCGGGCGGGTCGTGCGATCCATCGGACATTTTCTCATCTCTTTCGGACTCCTATCTCTCTATGTTCTCGGATTCGGATTTTCGGGATATTTTCGGGCTCCTAGTTCCTATCTTAATTCCTACTCGGGTCTAGATTTAATATTGGCCCCGAGTTCTCGAGTCCGTTAGTGTCGGGTATACTTGTACAATTTATTTAATTCCATCTTTGGCTTTACGAGTATTAGAAATTTAATTCCTTCTTAAATTAAATTCCATTTCTCATTTTTTTATTGTTTTGTTTATTGTTTATTTTATTTATTTTATGTTGCAAAATTCTCGGGTATTACAATTCTTCCATCCGTCTAAGGTTTTAGAGTTACAAGAGAAGATCAAGGAATTTGTGCAAGATGAGGACGAGACTTTACTTGATGCATGGGATAGATACAACACCCTACTGGCTAGATGTCCAAATCATGGCTTTGAAGATTTGCAGCAGATGCTCTTTTTCTACAATGGATTGTTGGATCAGTGGAGAAACTTGTTGGATGCAGCAGCTGGAGACTCTTTTCTATCTATAGGACCATCTAGACCTAAGGAAATAATAGAGAAAAAGATATCTAACATAAAATTTCCTGGTAAGAAAAATACTAGAAACAAATCAAAAGCGGGGTTATATGAGGTAGAAAAGACAGTTGCTATGGATTCTAAGTTAGATGCTTTGATGAGGGAGGTTGCTTCACTCAAGAAGGGTCAAAGTAAGGTTGTGAGATGCGGGATTTGTCATGGACCTCACAAGTCGTCAGCCTGTCACCTGCTCGATCAAGGACTTCAAGAGACTATGCAGTGTGAGGGGGACTGAGGAGCAAGTAGAAGATGTGAATTACATGGGGAATAGGCAGCAAAACTTCAACCAAAACCGCCATTGAAACCAAAACTTCTATCCAAATCAAAATTCTCAATTTCAGCAAAACACTTACCCACAAAATAACCGTCCACCTTACCCACAAAACCAAAATCAAAATTTTCAAAACCAAAATCATAATCAAAATCAAAACTTTAATCAAAATAGAAATCAAAATCAATCCTTTTACCCTAATCAACAGCCTAGGAACTTTCAACCTCAACAACAGCTGCAACAGAAACAAGAAGGAGATGAGGTCAATTTAAAAGAATTAATGAATACAATTGTGTCTCAACAACAAACAATTCAACAAATGCAAGCCTCAATGAGAAATCTAGAAGTTCAAGTTGGTCAAATTGCTAGGGACACATCAAATAGACATCAAGGAACACTACCAAGTATGCCTGACCCTAATCCAAAGGAACGGTGTAAAGCTATCACTTTAAGGAACAAAAAGGAATTACCTAATCCTTACCCTACCTTAGATGACCCAGAAGTTTCAGCTGATACTGTAGATGATCAAAGTGAGGATGCAGAAGAAGAAAGTCAGCACTGATCAGCCTAAGGAGAGTGAGAGACCTAGTGTTGACAAGAATAAGGATAAGGAAAAGTCTACTATGCTAATTAAGTCATATCAGCCACCTATTCCATATCCACAACGTCTTAAAAAGGCTAAGGAAGATAAAGACTTTGCTAAATTTTTAGAAGTGTTTAAAAATTTAAGAATTGACATTCTTTTTTCTGATGCTATAGCACAAATGCCCATTTACGCTAAACTTTTAAAAGAATCCTATCAAAGAAGAGGAGTGTAGATGATGAAGAGAAAATGACACTGACAGGGGAGTGTAGTGCAATCCTATAAAGAAGGCAGCCTAATAAACAAAAAGATCCAGGGAGTTACACCATTCCATGCATTATTGGCACTAAAGAATTCAATAAAGCTCTGTGTGACCTTGGCTCTAGCATTAATTCGATGCCTTTACATGTCTTTAGAGAAGTTGGAGTAGGAGTTGTAAAGCCTACTAGGATGCAGCTATAACTTGCTGATAGATCTATTAAGACACCTTTAGGCATTGTAGAGGATGTTCCTATTCAAGTAGAGAGCTTCATTTTCCCTGTTGACTTCGTTGTCCTTGATATGAAGAAAGATATGGACATTCCTCTTATTTTAGGTAGACCATTCTTACAGACTGGGCGAGCTATGGTAGATATGGATGATGGTAAGATTACACTTAAAGTAGGTAATGAACAAGTGTTGCTTGATATTTCTAAAACAACTAAAACACAACACGCTAGTTCTGATACCTACCCATATAATAGAGTGACAACTATCTATCAAGAGGATAAGGTGATTGAGAGAGAGTTCTTTGCTAGACATGACCCCTATAGAAAATTTGAGCAGTTAGAGGAGAGTTGTGAGGACTTTGCTGAAAGTAAGTGTGAGGGAGGATTACCTTTACAAGTAGCATGTACGATATAAGAGTCTAAATTGGTCCCATCTGTTGAAAAGCCACCTACATTGACTTTGAAAGAGCTGCCATCACATTTGAGGTATGTTTTTCTTGGTGAGAATGATACTTTACCTGTTATTGCAAGTAATAAATTAAATGATGATCAATTAAATGCATTAACCCGAGTGTTGAGTAAGCATGTTAGAGCAATAGGTTGGACGATAGCTGATATCAAGGGACTGAGTCCAGCACTATGCACACATCGGATTTATATGGAGGAGGATGACAAACCAGTGAGGCAACCCCAAAGGAGACCGAATCCTCATTTACAAGAAGCTGTAAGGGCAGGGGTGATTGAACTACTCGATGCAGGTATTATCTACCATATTTCTGATAGTCAGTGGGTGAGTCCAGTTCAAGTAGTGCCTAAAAAGGGAGGTATGACTTTGATTAGAAATGAAAATGGTGAATTAGTACCTACTAGACCTACTACTGGATGGCGTGTTTGCATTGATTATAGGAGATTGAATGATAAGACTAGGAAAGATCATTTTCCACTGCCTTTTATTGATCAAATGTTAGAACGTTTAGCTGGGCCTGAGTTTTATTGGTTTTTAGATGGTTATTCTGGATATAATGAAGTTCCAATTGCACATGAGGATCAAGATAAAACTACATTTACATGTTTCTATGGTACATTTGCATATAGGAGAATGTCATTTGGTTTGTGTAATGCACCAACTACGTTTCAGAGATGCATGATATCTATATTTTCTGATTTAATTGAGACCTGCATTGAGGTCTTCATGGATGACTTTTCTGTATTTGGGCCTGACTTTGAAAAATGTTTAATTAATCTTGAAAAAGTATTGATTAGATGTGGAGTCAAATTTGGTTCTTAATTGGAAAAAATGTCATTTTATGGTTAATGAAGGCATTGTCTTAGGACATAGGATTTCTAAAAATGGCATTGAAGTTGATAGGGCTAAGGTAGAAGTGTTTGCTAAAATTCCACCTCCTAATAATCTTAAAACTTTGAGGAGTTTTCTGGGACATGCTGGATTTTATAGAAAGTTTATAAAGAATTTTTCTAAAATTTCACTGCCTCTGTTTAAATTGTTATGTAAAGATGTTGAATTTGATTTTACTGATAAGTGTGTTGAGGCGTTCAATAGGATTAAAGAAGCATTGGTAACTGCACCTATTATTCAACCGCCGGACTGGAGCCTACCATTTGAAATCGTGAGTGATGCAAGTGACTTCGCCGTTGGAGCAGTATTGGGTCAATGAAAGGATAAAAAGCTACATGTTATTTATTATGCTAGTCAGGCTTTAAATTCTGCACAACGAAATTATGCTACCACTGAAAAAGAATTATTATCTGTTGTGTATGCATGTGAAAAATTTAGATCGTATCTGATTGGCTCTAAAACTGTAGTTTACACTGATCATGCTGCTATTAAATATTTATTTACAATGAAAGATGCAAAACCTCAGTTAATTCGATGGGTGTTATTGTTACAGGAGTTTGATTTGGAGATTAAAGATAGAAAAGGCGATGAGAATCTTGTGGCCGATCACTTGTCGAGATTGGAACATGAAAAAGGGGAAGAAAAATTAATAAATGATTCATTTCCTGATGAAAATTTATATTTAATATTACTTCCTCTGATCCATGGTTTGCTGATTTTGTAAATTATTTAGCATGTGGTTTAATTCCTGATCATTTAAAATGGCATAGTCAAAAGCAAAAATTTAAAACTGATGCTAAATATTTTATTTGGGATGAGCCTTATATTTTTAGACTTTGTGTAGATCAAATCATAAGGAGAGGCATCCCGGATGAAGACTTTGAGAAAGTTTTAAAAGCATGCCACGAAGGACTTGGGAGAGGACATGTTGGACCAAATAGGATGGCTCATAAGGTACTCGAAGGTGGTTTATATTGGCCTAACATTTATCGTATTGCTAGAATTTTTGTGCAAAAATGTGATGTATGTCAAATGGCCGGTAATATCACTAAAAGAGATGAAATGCCTTTAAAAGGAATAATGCCTGTTGAGTTGTTTGATTTGTGGAGAATTGATTTTATTGGTCCATTTCCACCATCTAATGGTAAATTATATATTCTAGTTGCTGTAGAATATGTGTCAAAATGGATAGAAGCTGAAGCATGTGCTTTAAATGATTCTAAACAAGTGATTAAATTTCTGAAAAAGCAAATTTTTATTCGTTTTGGTATGCCTAAAGAGATCATTAGTGATGGTGGATCTCACTTTGTCAATAGGACTGTTAATCAATTGCTATCCAGATTTCATGTTCATCATAGGATAACAACACCCTATCATCCCCAAGCCAATGGTCAGGTAGAAGTCACTAATTGTGAGATTAAAAAGATACTGGAAACAACTGTAGGAAAATCTAGAAAAGATTGGGCTTTTAAGTTAGATGAAGCACTATGGGCTTATAGGACAACATTTAAAACACCTATAGGTATGGCCCCTTTCAAATTACTTTTTGGTAAAGCTTGTCACTTACCTTTCGAACTTGAGTTTAAGTCATTATGGGCAATGAAAAAATTAAACTTTGAATTTAAAGAAGCTCAAGAGAAAAGAAAGGTTGATCTTAATGAATTAGAAGAAATTAAACGTCATGCATATGACAATGCTCTAATTTATAAGGAAAGGACAAAACTTTATCATGACAAGTTACTCACACCCAAGGTGTTTGAAGCTGGTCAATTAGTGCTATTATATAACTCTAGATTTAAGGTGTTTCCTGGTAAATTGAAAACAAAATGGTCAGGGCCGTTTAAAATTGTGAAAGTGTTAGATAATGGTGCAGTTGTATTAAAAGCTGAAGATGAAAGGGAATTCACTGTAAATGGTCAAAGACTTAAACATTATTTTGGAGATGAAGTTAAATTCATCGAACAAATTAATTTTAAGCCTTTGATTATTCAAATCTGCTTATTAAAATAAATGCATTGCATTTTATTTAAATTATAAGTTTATATTTAGTTAATTAGGATTGTAAAAATTTAAAATTAAAAATGAATGAAAATAAAAATTTATTGGATTTTAATGATTGTGTTGTTTATGCTTTATATTTCAATTTTGCTTATCTTCTTAATTTAAGTTTAAATTGTCTTGGCAAATTATTACTTATGTTATGTTAGTTTAAGGATGCCTTAGTTTGATTATGTTGCTTTAAATTTCATGTTATCCTAATTGCATGTTTATTTTAATAAATTGAGCAAGGCATTAACAATAAAACATGAATAGTAGCATACATTGTAATGAGATAAAATGAAATAAAGTAGCAAAACATTGAGAAATGGTATAAGTGAGTGTGCTTGGTGACTGAACTTAATGTGTACGTGAACTCGGTGAAAGTATTGAAGAGAGAAATCTATATGAAATGGTTGTGTTGAACTAATGGGAGGAATGATCCGGGAGATTTAGAGAGGTTGCCTACGCTATTCTGACCTGCTAATTTTAGGAAGTGAATTGGCTATCATTTTGACTGGATTTGAGCTGGAAATTCGAGTCATCAAAACTCAGTTCAGGCGCCACACCTTGTGTGCGGCACCCAAATGGGCCTTTCAGCGCCATTCTAGTTCCAACTGGACTCGAGGATTTGCAGACTAGGCGCCACATGAACATGTTGGCGCCTAAATCCACCTTGAAGCGCCATAATTTGCGCCATTCACGGACCTGAAATTGGCCACGTTCAGACTTTGCGCCACACATACTGTGTGACGCCCAGAAGAGCCTCCCAGCGCCACATCCGGACTTGGGAATTTTCTAGAATAGACCTGGTGCCGCATAGGCATCACGGCACATAAATCCTCTCCGTAGCGCCATTTTGGCGTATGACCCTGCGGGTCAGGGTCCCAGACCCGGGTCTGGAACGGGATTTTAATCCCAAATCCCTTCTTTCCCCTCTCATTCGATCGACGACTTCTTCCTCTCTTCTTCTTCCTTCCCATCGACTGAGCGCCACACTCTGCCACCACGCGCCACTCCGGTAAAAATTCTTCCAATTCTTGTTTCTAAACATCAAATCTAGTCCACATTGTTCAATTCTCATTCCTAAACCTTCTTTTTGTGTTGTTCAATCAATCCAGGGTTCTTCAACCCTAGTTTTTCAAATTTTGGGGATTCCATTCTAAAGGGCTTCAACTCTTCAATTTGGGTAAGAATAGCTGTCCTAATTCAATTATTGGTACATTTTATTGATTTGGACTACATTAGTTGTGGTATTTGTGTTGTTGCTTGAATTTTGGATTTTGTTAGAATGTGGGATTAAAATCGATTTAAATGTCTAAATTCTAGTTTGGAAATCAACAATATGTTGTAGAACATGATTTTGATGATCAAAATGAAGATTTATGATTGTATTTCAAAGGGTTCAAATTACAGTGCTTTCAAGATTCACTATTGTAGTGTGTAAAAATCTGAAACTTATGAAAAATGATAAAAATGACATTTATAATCTTTAAAATTGATATGAACTTCATTAAACATGCTATTTTAATCCTATTGAAAGATTGTGGTTACATAGAATCTTGAAAAGTTCATATTCTTCATAATGTGAGTCAAATGGAGCATATTTTATAAAAACTCTTTTATATAATTTTTTTAACCAAAAAGTAGTGCAACTTTTCATTCAAAATAAATTGAAATGAGTTTAAATATTAATTTAAACCAGCAACAATGAATTGGTATTGCTATTTAGGTTAAATTTGATTATTAAAATCTGAAAATTTTAATAGAAGACAATTTTTATTAAAAAGTGTTCTTTTGAATACATTTTAAACTTTAAAACAAAATGACTTTTAAATTTAAACAAAGTTTAGAACTTATGGCTTTTAAAAGACAACAATTTGGTCATTGAGTCACTTAAATCCCACATTCTAGGTTGAAGTATATGTTTGCTTTAAAACTTAACACTTAAGTTAAACCCCTGGTTTAAACTTAAGTGTGAGGATGGGAGGCAATGCATATATTTGATACTAACCCAAGGTTTTTGTACAACCAGGTACCGAAATAATGTATAATCCTCCAAACCTTCCTTAGAAATCGGGTTATAGGTATATACCAATGCCCGAGGGAAGGATGGGGATTTATGATCCAAAGTCACCAGATAACATGCCTACTCCCATTCCTAATGAGCACATTATTGACCATCACAGACTTCGTACCAAGAATCTAAGCCAGATAGATCATCCCCTGGGTTCAGGAGGTGGTTCGAAATCCAAGGGACTTCTCTCCTATTTTAGGAAGAGTAAGTCCAAGAGCGCTTCATCTAGACATACTGCACCTGCTGATGAGAAGCATGAGGTCACTCAGCCCATCCAGCCCAAGACTTTTGAGTACTCACAGGCCCCCTCTAGAGGTGCTACGGGAAAGGCAGTTGCTACCAGCTCTACTACCTCTAGGTCGAGGAGATCTACTTCACTGGCTATTCAGGAGTCTGTTCCTGAGGCTAGGGATGAGGATGAGCATGAGGTTGAGGTGGAGCAGGAGGAGGAAGAGGAGCAGACAGCACAGGGGAGACAGAGACGGTATGATCCCAGGGCTTTTGTCCCCGATTTGCAGTACGTTAGAGAAGGTATCTTCGATGCTACCGTGTTCAGGAGTGCCCGAGCTTATGATCTTATACAAAAGATTCCACAAGAAGAGGATTATCCCGGATAGAGGCTTCTCTGACAAAGACTTGCAGAACCCCCTGCTGAGAGAAGCTATTCAGTCTAGAGATTGGGAGGGGTTTGTACGGCATACCAGTGGTACGTTCTCTTGGGAGCTGACGAGGCTATTTCTAGCCAATGCTGAGGAGGAGGATTCTTGGATTTTCGGGGTTACAGTTCCCATCACTCCTCAGAGGATTAATCAGTTGTATGGGGTGGTAGATGTGCCTTATGGCAGAGACTTCTGAGAGCCTGTGTTGAGAGCTGATGACAGAGAGGAGAACAAACAGATGGTATTACTATCCATGTTCGAGGAATAGCAGGATGTCATCTTTTATAAAGATGACACGACTAGAGTGGATGGGCCAGAAACGGATGCCCCGCTGTACCAGCTTCTTATGCTCTATAGGTCCAAGTTGAGTCCTTCTACTTACTCCTCTGGGCCATCTGCTGTGGATCTGTATGTGCCATACTGCATAAAGACTTGAAGTCCAGTCAACATTGGGGAGTTGATATCTCTGGAGTTTAGACAGGTACCTGGAGTTTCAAAGCGTTCTGCACTGATGTTCCCCAGCTTGATTTGGCTTCTCTGTGTCAAGTCAGGGGTCAACATGGATCGATTTGAGAGAGATTGGGAGATGAGACCTTCGATCCCATTTGGGAAAAATTTTAAGATGCCAGGCACGAGGTTCTAATCGATGCTACTCCCCAGACAGTTGCCTAGACAGTCACCACCATCCGCTCCATCACAGGGTAGCCAGGAGCATTCTGAGGCTCCTTCTCAATCTACTCGAGGTACTCGAGGTGGCAGAGGTAAAGGGTGAGGTAGGGCCCAGTCCCATCAGTCACAGCAGTCCCAGCAGCAGACAGAGCCCGAGTGGGCTAGAACGCTGATGATGAACCAGCAAAATTTGATGATGAACCATCAGAACTTGCTGAACACTCTGACTGAGCAGATGAGGATGGCAGCTCAAAGGCATTACCATTTGACTGATCAGATGGCCAAGAACGCACGAGCTCAGGCCTACCACGCTGCCCGATTGGAGTACTTTATGTCCCAGAGCTTAGGACAGAGGTATGTTGCTCCTCAGACACCTTCTGAGAGTGACGATGGTAATGATTATGTGGGATCCGGTGATGGTGATGAGGATGATGATGGTGATGAGGATGATGATGCTGATTACGCTGCTGGTGATGAGTCTGAGGAAGTGGGAGATAATGAGGACAACGAAGACGATGAAGAGGACGATTCTGATTGAGTGACGAGTGATATATAGGCTTTGATCTTTATAGATGATATGTATTAGTAAGCCTATGTATATGACTTAGTGATCGATGTCGTTTTCCTACACCTTAATTAATTTCAGTTTAGAGTGTATTTGTTCAAACTCTATTGCTATTATTCTATGAACTTAAACATGTCATTTATATAGTTCTAGTTATTTTGATCATTATAAAGTAGTAAGTGTTCTTACTTAGCTTATGATGTTGTTAGTTGTCTTAAATTGTAGTAAAATAGCTCTTGCCTAAATCATGTGAGATTGAGTTGTTTTGAAGTGCTAAATAGATCAATGGAATGTGTATAGACATGATTGAGAGGTGAAAGAGGTAGAATTGGTACTGTGAATGATATGGAGATGTTGGATATCATGTGGACAAACTTAAGGAAAAAACTGGTTCTGCTCGAAGTGTTCAGTAGGCGCCACACCTACAATGTGGCGCCTACAATCAGCCTTCAGCGCCACACTAGCGCCTGGAAACTTAGAAAAATTTCCAAGTTTCTCCAGATTTCTATGAGCCTGTTTATTCTGAAGAAGGAGAAAAGGAGCTAGAAAAGAAGATACTGAAGGAGATGTTTGAGAAGCAAAAGAAAGTTGCTTACATTAAGAATTCAGATAATGAGCGAGTCACAGCTACCTTGATGGATGCCCCACTTTACCAGTTCCATTTGTTCTACAAGCATAAGGTTTATCCTACTTCACACACTGCCCAACCTAATGCAGAGGCGTTGTATTTTGTGTATTGTGTAAAGAATGAATTACCTATTGACATTGGTGAATTGGTAGCAAGTGAGCTGGATAGTATGGGATCTGATGCAGCGAGATCTACACTCGGGTTTCCAGCACTTATTTGGGAGCTCTGTAAGAGAGCTGGAGTGGATTTAGGAGCTTATGATCGTGACTTGAAAAGGAAACCTCCTATTTCCTTCAAGAGATTCTTCCATATTCCTGGAGTGAGATGTGCAGAACTAGCTTACCCAACTTCACCTCGTAGGACACCCACTCATCCCACTGATATACCTAGTACATCTGGTACTAGTGTAGATCCTGTAGTAATGGCACTGAATAGCATGACTTATGAGATTCATCAGCTTAGAGCCGAGATGAAGCAGAAGGAGGATAGTACACAGACACAGCTTGCACGCCTATCTTCCAGACTTGACACTTCATGTCTGAGACGTTAGGTGATCGATATGTCCCTCCTGATGATCCAAGCTCTAAGGATGCTCATGATGATACTAGGGAAGCTGAAGTAGCTGATTCGGGTGAATCTTTGGAGTTCTAGATGTTTAGATAGATAGGAGTAATTTCTTTTGCTCAATTAGATTAGAGAATCATGGTTAAATTTATTTTGCTAGTATGTTGCTTAATTTGATGTTGGCATTTTCATGTTGCTTTTGCTTAAGACTTGTGGTATTTTGCTTTTGGTGAATCTATAAAAATTAATATTTTATTAAATATGTCCATAATTATTAAATTCATGAAAATTGCTATCTAATATTTTTTTTTTGAGGTGAATGTATTTTATTCCATCAAAAGAAAACACAAGTTGACTTACACAGTTTTGCATCATCTACCAAGCTCGCCATAAGGCTTTGGCAGGACATCAAAAGGAAAGACAAACTCTAACACAACAATATATCGAAGCCATATGAGCTGAAAACTAGACAAGTGAAACCAGGACACATTCCACCAAGCAATCTTCCAATGATCAACTGCAAGCAGCAGAAGTCGGCAGCAAGCATTCTTCCGAAATCACCAACTTATGAATCTTCCAATGATCTTTGTATTAGCTATCGGATTTTCATATACGTCAATAAGCCTCACATGTAGAGTGTCACAATGACAAATCCATTAAAATTGCTATCACTCCACATCTCCCTTGCAATATAGTCCTACCAAAGTAATAGTACAATCAAAGGGCGAAATCTAGGAAGTGAAGGTGACCAGGGAATGAGACAAAAGACTGCTGGCTAGAGGAGTTGGGGAGCCATCGATAAAGATGTCGAAAGAATCCAAGAGTAAGTAGCACAGCTCAAAAAAAATCAAGGAGCAATCAGTCCCTCACAATAAACTGCTGATCTCAAAGCAAAACCCCATTCAAAAAAAATTTTCTTAAGCAGTAAAACTCAATGAGAACTACCCCAGGACACATAAACTTTCTATCTCTCTTTTCTTTCGATATTACTTCTTTTTTTTTTTCTTTCTTTTTTTTTTTTCTTTTTTTTTTTTCTTTTTTTTTTTTTTCATCTTCTTTTTCTTCCTGAATTTTGTGTACTACCCAGGGGCTATCCAACCACCTACTCCAGAAGAGAATCAAAACACAATTCTACCATTCGAATCCTATTATATGTCCTCCCGGATCATTGATGCAAAATCGCCACCCCTCTCCTCTAAACCAAAAACAAACTGGCTCCTTAAAATTTTCAGAACAAAAACTTAAAGCATCGAAGGGGTGTTTATATGAACAAGTTTAAAAGGGTCTTGGCTCCCACTGGTGGACAGAGGCTAATGAACTGGGACCGGTTGGAACGCTATATATGAAAATTGGGAAAGCGGAAGGATAGGGTATCCGATTGGTGCAAGACATGGCTCGGTTAGGCTATGGAACTGTAACAGAACGGCTTGAGAGGAGAATTTGCAAGAGAAATCATCCTAGTGCCCTTTTCATCTACATTACATTGGTATGGAATATAAGCAAGCTCAAGTGAAAGCTTTAGCAATTTCAAAGAACCAGAGTTTTCACCACAAAAAGCGTGTATCAATGAGTGGCTTAAAATCAAATCTCACCGAGTATTGCTGCCAATCTGCTTAGTGTGTTTGATGCGTAGTTCATCAATTCTACCAATTGTTCCTTTCGCTCCTCGAGTTGAGTAACCAGGGACATGCTTCTAAGTAACTTTCCTCGTGCGGCCTGATGAAACAACCAAAAACATCCGATGCAGCAGCAACTTTAGACTACATCAGATGCTCCGTTCGCTCTCAAGAGGTTGAAACAGCAATGGGAACATCCTCTGCGCCTTGGTGACAGCATCACTCCGCAACGTATCCTCAGCAACAGCATAGGATATCAGCATTGCCAGGTCTCGACCTATTCTCCCATACTAAATCAACAGTCATCAAATTCAAGACTCAGCATCCCCTTTACAGCCTCCGCTTCCCTTGACAGCATCTACCTGCACAAATACCATACAAAAACTATACCACACACAAGTTGCATTCTTTTTTTTTTTTTTTCTTTTTTTTTTTTTGTTTCACAACCTATTCTGTCTATCAGTATCATCCGAAGCCAATAACTTCGAAACATGTTCGACTGTCACTCAGGAGAATTAATAGACACAAATAGACTCCAACAAGCATCCCTAGGAGTCGAACCACCACCTCAAAATCACCAGTTTCCTTTATTTGGAGCATCAGCAGTGGTCTGGTTTAGCAGCTGCATCATCGCCATGTACAAAAGTCATCAGCAACACTTTATCCAATTACCCATTTTCTCTGCATACTTCTAGCGGCACAATGACTTGGCAAAGTGTGATTATTCAGGCCAACACTAGGGACGAAGTGAACCAGCATTCAATTACGTAGAGCCCCTCCGAACCCTCCTACTACAGCCACACCTCAAACCTATCACCATTTGTTGCCCCTCTCTTCGCCCAAAAATCAGCAAGGCTATTTCTTTCTCGCAGTATGTGTTGAACCTTAACACTTCCAGCATGCTTCAGCAATACAATAATGGTTGCCATCAATTTATGGAAGCGCCATGGTGCCTTCTGCGGTTCTTGAATCCATCGAACGACATTGATCGAATCACATTCAAAAATTAATTTTTGAAGTGGGAAGCCATGAGCTTGCATAAGTGCGTCACAAACTCTATATACAGCTGTCATTTCTGCCTCCACCGAATCCGTGGTACCAATGAAATCTGATAATATGTAAATCACCGTTCCCTCATCATCCCTGATCACACACCCAATCCCAGCTGCCCCGGGGTTCCCTAAAGATGACCCGTCTGTGTTTATTTTCCACCAACCCTTTTCCGGGCGTTCCCATACTAATCCTTGTCGTTGTAGTTTTACGCCCCTCCTTCGCACATGCGATAAAATCATAGGGAAATTTTCCTCCATACATGACAGGCTCACATCTACATATCCCTCGGCCGCCTTCCACCATGTACTAACCCTCCATTTTATTTCCTCCACAGCCCCCTTTTTGTCAAAATGCATTCCCTGGAATACCACTTTATTTCTCCAACTCCAAACTGTCCAAACTATTGCCATACATGTCAACATCCACGCCATTCCACTGTCTTTCTTAGGGCTGAAAGACAGCCACCACTCTAACAAGCTCCTAGCATCTCCTGGTATCGCCCACACGGTGCCGAACCATGCTATTCCATGATACCAGATTGGATAGATCATTTCGCACTTACAGAGAAGATGATCAATTGACTCTGTCTCTATCCCACAAAAGGAGCATAAAACATTATTTACCTGGGCGCATTGTCTAGATGCAATGAAACCTTTAACTGGCAGGCCTCCCTGTATCATCTTCCATGCAATAAGTTTCACCTTCATCGGACATTTTATTTTCCAAAAATTATTCCAGAACTTCCTTCTCTCAACATCTCTGTCACCTGCTACCCGCCTACAGCAAGAACTAGGAGTGTACATTCCATTTCCTTCCCTGCTCCACCTGACTCGATCCCCTATGAATTTGCATAATTGTTGAACATTTAAAACCCCTAACAGCTCGTCCCAGACCCCGATCTCCCAATCGAACAACGGCCTCCGTAGTTGGATTTTCCATTCCCATTTGAAACCACACCAAGACCCCATCTCAGAAATCAATCCAGACTTATTAACTGCTAGTGCATAGATCCGCGGGTACCTCTCTTTAAGCGTCCTTCCTCCTTCCACCCATATGTCCAACCAAAATTTTGTCGAGTTTCCATTTCCTACTTGAATCATGAATCTGTCTCCCATGTTGGCTATGTGCGGACTCTCCCACGCCCTACAAATACCTCCCCACAACGATCTCCCGGGTTTAGCAAGCGGGACCAAAGGGCCTATCCCCTTATAATATTTGGCGCTGATTACTTCTCTCCAGAATTTAGTATTCTCATTGCCGAATCTCCATTTCCATTTGAATAATAAGGCTTCGTTGAGTCTTTGTACGTTCCAAATATGAAGTCCACCTATCTAATATTAAAAATCTGAATGTTTAATGTTAAAAATCTGAAATTTAATATTAAAATCCAAATTATGGATGATATTTAATTGTTTTACTTAATTTGAAATTCACCATGTGCACTAACAATTGTTTTTGTTTAAGTAAATGCCATATAAATATTTAGAAGCAGGATATGCCAACAAAGAAGCAGAGGACAACCATGATGATGAAGTGAAATTATAAAGTCTAAATACTCCAGGTGTGATCTTTTCATGTTTTGTATTTACTAATCTGCATGAGGTAAATTGGCAAGAGCTTAGTTGTATTTTAATATTATGCTTTGAATAAATGTGGTACATGCACTATGTGGATATATTGATTATTTTAGATTTAATAATTATATTTTCACAGTGGTACTATTAATTAGATTATCACATCACTTCCAATCTGGAGAAAATCAAAATAAGTCTACAAGTTCTGCTTAAATCCGATTTTACAACTTAATGAGTATTAGGTTTCTTGGTTTAAAGTCTTACTTTGATAAATTGTCATGCTAGTTATTTGAACCTTGGTGATAACTCTATTTACCTTGCAGAAAACTTTGTGATTAATTAGACTAGTTTACTTGTTATGTGGAGAATTATCATTATTGATATATAAATATGCTCGTTCCAAGTCTTTTTAACTGCTTAATTACAATAAAGTCAGAGTAAACACCCTATAAAAAAATTAAAATAAAAACAAAAAGAGCAATTCAATCTTGCAAAAAGAAAAGAGAAAAATAGAAAGTGCAAGATCAAAAAAAAAAAAAACTAAAATAAAGGGGTATTAAACAGAAATCTATAAACTCTCGACTATATGACTGGCACGTATTCTTAGACATGAGTAGCTTTTGGAATTCAACCGTCTACAACTCAGCCAAAGTGTCTAGAATAATTGTGAAATCGAGTCATTAATTGAGCATATTTGAAGACGGGAATAGAAAAGCATATTTACATTATTCACTCTCCCACTTCGAGTTGCTATGTGTGATTAATCCGTTTTCTGTATTGTAAGTGCTTTGGATACCTGGTTTTGACAACTGATGCATGACAATTTACCTTGTTCTAGCACATTAAACTTTTGAACCCTTTTAGTTCATTGTGTTGTTGAAATCTATTATTTGGCAGAACTATAGAGACTTCATCTTTATTATCTTGGTTGGCATGTTCATGTGTTAATTAATTTCATTGCTCAAGGGACGAGCAATATTTAAGTGTGAGGATGTTGATGCACTCTGTGAAACCACATTTAAATGAGCTTAAATTGCACTAAAATATGTCTAAATTACATGCATGTAACCTTATTTTATGGGTTTTTAGTTTAAATTTCATGTGATTTGTAAATATTAGTTATCATGGTTAAATTAAGCTTATTTGAGTTGAATTTACCATGTTTTATGTGTTTTAATAAGACTTTGACAAATCTAATACATTGCAATGAAGTTTCAGGCATTGAAATGAAGAAAAGAAGATGTTCGGAGGAGGAAAACTGTCAAAATCGAATTTTAGGACACTGATATACGCCCAGGATGCGCCACATCAGCATGGCGGTGTCTAAATCCACCTTGGAGCGCCACCCAAGCGCAAACTCCACACTTGGAAAAATTTCGGAAGCAAAAAGTGCCCAGGATGGGCCGCATGTGCTTGGCGGAGCTGAAATTGATGTTCCAGCGCCACATTTGGCGCCCAGCGTGGAAAATCGTCAGGATGCGCCGCATCAACGTGGTGGCGCCGAAATCCCTTCCCGAGCACCACCTGGCGCGCCACAGTCGCGGTTGGACGGTTTTCTAACCTCCCGAACTCGGTTTTTAACACCGTTCTTCGTCTTTCTTCATCATTCAGACACCAATATTCGACAGAAAACATTTTGAAATACCTGCAAGATGAGTGAAGAAGGCCGGAAACACAAAATCATGACTGGAGGAATTGGACAAGACACTGTTTTGATGGAGTTCTTCCTATTCTCGGTGTTGCTGTAACACCCCGGATTTGATCACCCAGGCCGGGACGCTATCGCCACACCTTTCTAAATAAGACGCGATCCAGATCGAGCTTATCTAGAAAGATGCTAAGGCTAAGTTGTATCAAATTTTAAAATAATTCAAAACCATTCAATTATGCCCGAAATAAAACCAGAGTATAACATGCATAATAATAATAAGCAGTGCAGAAGCATAAACAAGCCAAAACAAGCGGCCCAAAACCAAGTCCAACGTCCAAGTCCAGTGCGGAAAATATAAAACTAAAAGTAAATGCGACAAGTCTTTTATTTGCAAAATCCCATCCCATCGTGCCATGGCTTACTCTGCGAAAAATGGAAAACAACAATTTATCAGTACAAATTTTAGAGTTTTTAGAAGAGTGAAAAAAGGATAGGAATTTAAATTTAAAAGGGAAAATGAGTAAAAATATTTCCGACGGTTCTTACACTTTGCCACACGAATAATTATCAATGTTCATTTTGATCGAGGATACCAATTAAGCTCTCGGGATTTACACCCACAAGAACCCTAATATATAATCACGATTCTAGGGACGTACCCTTGGAATCAACCCACCTCTGGGACTCGTACCCACGAGGAATGCGAAAGCAGTGACCCTATAAAGACCGCTCCGGAGCCCTAGATTACCCATACGGATACACCTAGGAGTATAGACTCTTACAATCACGAAACCACAATATCATATGCGCCGTTTTGGCCACAAAAAGAGGGGGCGGCCCAACGAGCTCACGCCAAGTGCACTTACCCTCTAACACATTGGGCATCTCACTCGATCGAAACTTACAAAGTTTCAAAATCATAATTTTAACACTTTACAATACCACATATTCCAGATTTCATATATTTTCAGAAATGAGTATCAATCGACTCGTAGATCATCAAAATACACAAGTACGATTTACCGACAAAAATAGTCTTTTGGGCAGTTTCAGAAATCGCATAAGGAAATTTAGCAAAACATTTTCAAAAATTCTGAAATTTTTACAGGAGCTAGAACACACCCAAATGAACATATTTCTTAAAAATAGGCTTCTTCAAATTCGGACTCTAAGTGACCCAAAAAAAAATTGATTTCGGAACCTATTTTCTCGAGGAGTTAAAATCCTATTGTTCATCCGACCACAGTCCATTTAAAAATACATATCAATTCCAAACATACTCCAAAAATTTTGAAATTTTACAGGTAAAATCTAGACTCATAATGGAACAAGTTGCATGAGACAACAATCATTGGACACGATCGTAGGTAAGAGTAAATCGGACAACAAAAACTGATCTCATAGGAAGACCAAAACTGACAGTGCAAAAACTCAGAATACCAGATCCGTTTTTGACGCCCAAATCACGTTAAAAAATTATGAAAATTTACAGAGAGAGTATTTAGGATGTTAGGAACATTTTTCATTTAGGAAGGATTGTCCAAAAACAACGGATCTAAGTGAAAAATACAAAAGAACATAAACTGTACGGACGAAAACCCTAGATGGCAGATTTGGCAATGAATGGTGTTCGAACAAGAACTTGATGGATCCTCCACCAAAACCCCTAAAACTTGAAATGCACAATACTAACTTTTCAAGAGTTTGGTGTCGAAATCCTCCTCCTTGTTTGCTCCAAAATCGACCAACACAGTCACACTCTTCCGCAATCTACCGAATGAATCCTATTTTTAAGAGATTGGAAAAGATCATTAGATTTAGGGCTTGAAATTCGAAGTTAGGGACAAATGATGGATTAGAACACTTACTTAACAATAGATGATTGCCTAGGATGCTTGAGGATCGACCAAGGCTTCTGAAAAACCGAAGAACCCTCACCAAAAACTCACCACTCTCAATTGTGTTCTGAAATTCGGATTAGGGAATGAGGGAGGGTTTGGGTCTGATTTAGGATAAGTATGGGGGTGTTAGGCTTCCCAAGAGCTGCACTTATGTTCCTAGGAAAGCCAAGAAGGGTTAATACCAGTCCAGGGCCGAATTAAAGCTCCCAAATCCCACATTCACCAACCTTGTACAACTTGGTTCATTTAATCCCTTCTTGTTTATGTATCCATCATATTCTAAGTTGTAGGGGAGTTTAATATATCCAAAATTCATCCAAAGGAGTCCCAAAACATCCCCTAATGACTGAGAATTGAAGTTGGATCGATTGGGAATGAGAAATCTCGAAAATTGGAGCTGCAACCGCGTATGGCGTTTGGAACGCCGCATACTGGCCGCCGGCGCGGGCTCCACGCGGCCACGCGCCGCCGCCGCGCGGCAGCCTGCTGCGCGATTCTTTTTTTTATATATATTATTATGATTTTTATTTTAAAAATCATAATATGAATTATCCATGATCGTTGGATAATCCGATAACTCTCTTCGAGTTGCTATCGTCCGAAAATATTTAATTCCGCTCTCTCGGAATTATTTCGGTTGCGATAATTAAATCCGATTCTTAAATTTTTGGATTTAATATTCGATGTCGATTTCTCGGGTATTACAGTCTACCCTCCTTAGAAATCAACTTCGTCTCCGAAGTTGGGTCGCACTTCGGAAAGAAATAAATGATGCAGAAAATTGGCACGCAGAAATTTATTGAGGCTTGCAAATTTAAATTCTTGAGGCTTGAAATTTTTTTTTAAATTCTTACCTCGGTACGCAACGACTTTGTGCGGGGTGTCACAGTTGCCTTTCTTTTTCTTGCTTTGTGATGTTATGAATTTGTCTCTAAATGTAATTTTCTATTATGTTTCAAATTGTAGACGGATTTCTATGTTGTTCGTGTTAGGAGTGATCTAGAACGGGAGTTCAGAATCACTTTTGGAGTATGAACTTATCTTTTATGGAAGTAATTTAATGATCGATGTTTGATGTTAAATCTGGATTTATGTTTAAAGATGTCAGAATAAGAATTATGATTGCTGTTTTGAGAGATGTGAATGATCGATATTACTCTGGTGTTCTCATTGATAATCTGCTAAATCCAAAGTGATCGATGTTTATACCAGTGCTCATATAATGATTAGGAATAAGAATGCTATAATCGATCAGTCTGCTTACCTTTTGCTTTAATTTATATTCAGGCATAATACCTATAATCCATTTTACCATGTTTCTATTGATGCTTTACCATGTTTATTAATTTGTTTACACTATTCTGCATATTTAAATGTTAGAATCTAATTTCTGTGATTTATGCTTTGCTAAATCGGGAGACAAAAAGTAGAATCTGAATTTTAGTACCGGTATTCGGAATAAATTACATTAAAAATAGATTCTGGCAAGTGCACGCTGAATTGGGAAATGAAATGTGCCTTTTAATCGATATAGGAAAATTTGTAAGCTTGGGAAAGACTCAAATTTAGGCCTAGAATGATGATTGCAGAATGTTAGACAATTTAATTAGTTTCCATGAAGTCCGTTTAAGCATAATATGAATTTTTGAAAATTACTATATTTTTAGTCTTTATAAAATAATTAAATTTGAACAAATTGATCTTTTTAGACATTGAAAAATGCTAAATCAATATGCAATTTCCCTTCTATATAAAGATGACAATATTTAAAATATCAAAAACATCTCCCATTTATATTTTTATTAATTAAAATTTTAACTTGCTTTATTTTAAATTTAATGTCCCTATTTAATTTAATCAACTTTAGAATTAGATAAACTCTTCTAAAATATATAAAATATATTTAATAAATTTAAAAACAATTAAAATATTCTCCGGAATGAAATAATATTCTGAAATTCCCTGTGGATCGACTCGGTTATTCATCGATTTTATTATTTGATGACAACCATCCGCTTGTGGTTTAAAAATGAGTAGTAAAAATCTTTCGTCAATGGTCCTATTTATAATAGTCATTTTGTTTTCTTACTTGATAAGGTGACTGGGAAGCTGGATAACTGAAAACGTGGCTCCTCACTACTATTTGTGAGAAAATTGATCGTCGGATTTCATTTGGAAGGATTCAAAGGGTCACAACCTCAATTTGGTTAGCTAGGACAAAGTTGTTGTGCCCCGCAAAATGGGTGGTCTAGACGTGCATAAATATCGCGGCTTGAACACTGCTTTACTGGATAAGTTGTTCATGTAACTCTTGTTGAAATCATTTAAACATTGGGTGCAATTACTAGTGTCTAAGCATACCGCCTCAGCCTGCTCTTTCGATCATAAACCTGGAGCTTCCCCAACCAATCATGTTATCTGTAAGGTGGCTCCATATATTGCTGCGGATTGTTGCCTTCGGATATAGGCTGGTGAGTGCAGCATTTGGTATGCGTCATGGCCTCATGGTGGGCCTATTGCTCATCGCATCCCATATGTGCATATCAGTGACTCAAAATTATGCGCCCGTGACCTTTTTATTGATGGGCATTGTGTTGGGAGAGGCTATTCACATCTATTCCTGACTGTGTCCGAAAGGAGGCCCCTCGAGTATGGACAAATATAACTTCATGCTGGTGCTTTGGATACATGGTATTGGATAGGATCTTCATCTGGAAAATATTTGGTTAATCAAGCTATGAGTTGTTACTTGAGCAGTATGGGATTCATCGTGATCCTTGGAGGGCATGGGTGTGGACCATTATGGTTCCGAAGAAGGTTAGGGTTTTGCTATGGCTTGCGGTCCATAATTTGTTGCCTACAAAAAGTACCTAGTATAGGAGGGGTTTGGCAGACATCTCCAATTGTATGACTTGTGGTGATTGGGAGAAGTTCTAATGGCAGATTTTCTTCCTTTGTGTTTGGGTTGCATCTGCTTAGGGACATCAGGGGATTTCTCCTTTACGAAATAGTCCAGTTGCTCTCCCTAAGGTGGCATTATCACTTCTTCATGTCTGTAGGTGGTGGAAAGGGGACCACTGAGCATTACTATACGATGGACTTTGTGGTGTAAATTTTGCATACGGGGGTGTAACATCCCGATTTTTCGGATTCGCAGGTGTTACCGCCACACCTCCTGAATAAGACTCGATCTGACACATCGGCTTATTCAGGAGATGCTAAGGCTAAAACGAGTATATCAATTTTCCATCTCCAACCATCACGCTTAGCGTAAAGATAACAACTACAATATTTCATTAAAACCGAAAATCATTTTTCAAAACAACATACAGGGAGCAAATAACAACTGTCTTTAATATTATACATAAGATAGTAAAAGTACATCACAATGTTTGTCAAAAGTCCGACATCTTCAAAAACTACTACTGAAAACTTTTATGCAGTAAACATGCAAGTGTAGTGCTCCCTTCCCCTGTCAAGCTTTCATTTTACTATGGAAGGAAAAGAATGAAGAAAGAAGGATTATCAGTGACGGATTCATTGGTAAGTTCCATATACTCAGAATCAATGAACAACCAACCAATTATAGACAGAACAAGGCTGCTTCAGATAAATAAGCAGAAACTCAACAATAGCAGCAACACAATAATGGTACTCTCAACTCAACAAATATTAACTGTATAATAGGAACAACACAAATAGGGCACTCTCAAATCAATAATCAGGAACTCATCAATATCAATATTAATTTCGGGAGCAACCCAAAATACTTAACAAGGCAAATGCCAGGATATAATCAACCATCTCAATGGTTACATTCATGTTAAAGGGATTCAGAATGAACCTCACAATACCTGTATCCTGATTAATAGTGGGTATCACCCGATTTGATTTAGATCAGGGCTCACTCTCTATGGCATTTTCTTGTGCCTAATAAACACGGGCCGTCACACGACAAGTCAACATCAATCATGCTTGATATCTATTAATCAATAGATATCTACCTCTCAAGGGCGCCCGTAAGCCAAAGATTCAACAACAAGTGGGCTTACCTCACCAGGATCAACAAAGATCATCAATGAATTGGTCTCACTCATAATATGCCATTAAATCCCTTGGCGGGATGGCTATAACCTATGTTGTCGTACATAGGGCATATAGTCAAAGGGTTATTTATACAACGAGTTTCTATGTAAATCAAAGACAGTTAGAACGAACTCAAAGGTAATTACGCAATGGGAAGCAAGTGAAACAGGCACAAAAGAGCTAACAAACAAAACAAGAATCGAGGAGCGAACAAACGATAACGGATAACACATGCCAAGAAGAAACAATAAAAGCCTACTACTAGTAGGGCAAGAACAAAAAATAATGCCAACTACTAAAGCAGGGACAAAAATAAGGGCCTCCGACTAAGGAAAAGACGAATTAAATAAATAAGGAAAGCGAATAAAGGAAAGCCAAACAAAGACAACTAAATAAATAAGGAAAGCGAATAAGGAAATAAAAATAACAAGAGCGGAATAACATAGGGAACTTACAGAAGAGTATAAGAAACTTACTCTACCACAAAACTTTAAACTTCAAGATCCTTCTTTGAAAAGAAAGACCGGAGCGACACAAAGACATCACCCCAATAATAATAATAATAATAGTAATAATAATAATAATAATAATAATAATAATAATAATAATAATAATAATAATAATAATAATTTAAAAACTAACTAAGCTTACCTCACCACTAGGTAAGCTTGATCCTGTAGAAGAAATTAATTCGGGGCAAGATTGAGGCGGTATATATAGGGTCTGTTCTGCAAGCAGAGCAGTAGCTGCGAGCTGGAGCTGTAAGGAGTAATGGGAGCTGTAGCTGTCAGTCCTATTTAAGTGTTTTGTACAACTAGCTATAACTGCCAAAACATGTATGAAATTACATAAAATGACGAATATTTATGTAGACTATTGGGCAGTGGTATGATTATTGGGTTAAAATTGTAATTGGACTATTTTAAACGCTACATGAGGTAGCTTCAAAGCTCCCCAAAGCTTCCAAAAGCTAGTGTACCCCAAAGCTTCCAAAAGCTAGTGTACAGAACGGGGCTTTGTTTTGAAATAAAAGCTAAAACTAACAAAAGCTCCTAAAAACTTCCCAGTTGCGTGCAAAATAGAACATAGACAACTCGAGAAGTGTATAACATTTGACTTCCGATGTGGGAGAATTTTCCTAGTACTATTACTATCCATTCGATGTGGGAAACTCCCTTGATCTAACTCCAATTGTAATGAATAGTATAGCTTACGTCACTCATGCATTTTACTTTGCAATTTATTATCTATATATATAAATATATTTTTAATAAAATAATGGAAATAAACATGAATAGAGTGAATAGTCATGGTAAGTTCATCAAATTAAATCAGACTCGGAAATAAAGTCCTCTCAATTCGTTCTCTCCATGGAAGTGGACTCTGGCCCTCCGCCGTTGCCGCTTGACCCCCCGCCGGCTCCTCCCGATCCAAACCCTCCATCTATTCGGCCTCGACCATTGTTTCGTGACATAGCCCTTCCTCGCCCCTCTTCGGAACCTCAGCAGCCTGTTGACAATACTGCGTTTAGCGAGATGGTAACTTATGACTTGGTAGATGCGAATCCGCTTCTTCCCCGCATTATGTTTAGCGATGCAGCCATGGATCAATTGTGTGCTCCTTTTGTTGATGCTCTTGTGGTTAGAGTTCTTGGCAAACGTTTAAGCCTTCATATTCTTAAGGAGCGTCTGAAGCGTTTGTGGAAACCGAAAGGTCACTTTGACTTGCTTGATAGTGTATAAGGCTACTTTCTGGCAAAGTTTAACACGACACAGAGGATCAGCAACATGCTCTATTTGATGGTCCATGGTCAGTCTTTGATCATCATGTAGCGGTAACCCCTTGGTCTAAGGATTTCATCGATCAACCTGATAATGTCACGAAAGCATGTGTTTGGGTAAGGTTTCCAGGCCTCAACAAGTTTTCCATGAAGAAGAGGCTATGATGCTGATTGCACGCATTATTGGACGTCCGTTGAGGGTCGACATTAATACAAAGGAGATGCACAGAGGACGGTTTGCAAGAGTTTGGGTGGAAATTGATTTATCTAAACCGGTCATCGGTCGCGTTCAGGTTGGAAATAAATGCCAAAACGTGGCATATGAAGGGCTCCATAATATTTGTTCAACATGTGGAAGATTCCGGTTTCATTTAGGTAAATATCAACATGAGGGTAGGGGTATTTCTATTGAACAACCTCAAGTCATCATAGCTCCGTCTGTTCGGCGGCGACAGGAGGTGGGTGAGGGTGATGTGGTTATGGAGAGTAATAATCACAAAGATTTGAGGAGGGCAAATATCCGAGTACTAAGGAATATACTGATACTAATATCCGTATACAAGGAGAGAATCAATCTAATATGGGAAAGGTTTCATCTATTCACTGACCAAAACATTGATAAGGAAACCATTGATACTCATGGGGCCTGGATTATGGTAACTCGGCCTCCTCGGAAAGGTCGTCGTGAGTAGGGGTGAAAGTGGGGCGGATAATATCCGCCCGATCCGACGCCGTATTCGATTATATTCGAATCCGAATTCGAATTTTTATATCCGGCGGATACGGGATAGGATATGGGATTGTAAATATCCGCCCGTATCCGAAAAATCCGAATATAATGCGGATATTATCCGTATTTTCTATCCGAATATCCGAAAGTTTATGAAGTATATATTTTTATATGTATAATATAATATATTATATTAACTATAAAATAAATAAGTAATACTATATGTATTAATATAATAAAAAACTTGAAAGCCATATGTAATTTATTAAATCAAATTATATCAATCAACTCGACTACATCATTAGGGTCTTTGCATCAAAACTGTAGTATGTAACATCTTGTAGTGATGTTATTTAGATGCTTTGAACGAAATAACTAATGATCTTGGAAAATTTAAAAATGTAGTTTAGCTTACATAGTAGAATATTCCGATTTCACTTAAAAAAAGTATTTAAAAAAATTAATTTTAGTAATTATAAGATTATCCGAGTTAAAATCCGAATCCGTCTCATATCCGTTTCCCGAAATATTCGAATTCGTATTTGTATCCGGCCTATTCGTATCCGATTCCATATTCGACAAAAAAAATATGGGATAGGATACGGAATGAGTACTATCCGCCCGTATCCGTCCCGTTTTCACCCCTAGTCGTGAGGGCAAACAGCCAGTGGTTGAGGATTCCCAACCTACGCATGTGAACCCTAAAACAACTCATCAGATTGTTCCGGCTTTGGGGTAAACATGGGAGCTGATAATCCTGGTAAGGTTTCATCAGGAGGCTCTCAACCGTTACAGACAGCCAGGCAGGCCCCTAAGACATCCTTGCAATTGTTAGCACCACAACCATTATTAATGAAGAATAATGGAAAACATACACGCAACATGAAATCTAATATCAAGAGTCTTCCTGTTGAGACTAAAAACTCTTTTCTTTCTTTATATGCCCAGTGCCTGTGAGTGATCAAGATAATGTTGATGATGCGATGGCTGCATCAAATGAGGAGATGGGGGGGGGGGGGGGGGGGGGTGAATGCCACATGTATCTTAATGATTGAGTTCAATGAATTTTCAGTCCTCTCATGGAATGTGCGTGGTGCCATGAGCAGGCATAAACAATGCCACATTTTGGATGTTCTTAGATATTCGAGACCTTCGGTTTTTGTTGTAATGGAACCGTAAGGATTGTATGATCTTTTAAAGGTGATGTATCACTTGGGTTATGAAGCTTTGCATGTTATTGAATGTGAAGGGAGGGCTGGCGTCTTTTGGTTCTTACTCGGATTGGCTTACCTTTCTCTTACAATGTCATTCTTACCCAGTCAAGGATGATCGCTTTCTGTAAGCTGTAGTTCTTCTTCTTGGATTTTGTCTGCCATTTATGCTAGCCCTTGCTTAAGGGATGATAATGGCCAGAAATGTCCATTATTTTCAATCCATTTCCGTATCTGAAACGGGCATTTGATCGCATTCCGGTCTTATATTAAATAAGAAAGCAGTAGAATTAGACTGATTTATGCATATTTGTAAAAATAATAAGCTGGTATGAAAAAGGCATAAATATGTAATTTTATTACACATTTATGTTAGAAAAATCCAAAAACATGAGAAAAAGAAAAGAAAAGAAAAAGGAATGAAAAAGATGAGCAAAAGAATAAACCAGGCCCACAAAATACAAAAAGATGGGAATAGAAAGAAAAAGCCCACAAAAATACAAATTCGGCCCATCTGGCCCAAACTCGACAGTGTCCAGAGCACCCTGCGCTAGACCCCCGTGGCGCGAAGCATGGTCTCGCGACTGGGGGCAGTCTAGCGACACACCAGCCAGATGAAGAAGGAGACCCTGTTCAGAAACCATGTCCCTAGACTCCTGTCGCTAGCCCCGTGGCGCGATCCATGGCCTCGCGACAGGGGTATGGCTAGCGACACAGAAGGCAGATCAAAGACTCAGTGAAGAAGCCTTGCAACATGCAGCCTCGTCTCGCGCCACATCGCGTGATATCGCGCCACACCGCGCAGTCTCGCGACACGAAGGAAGCTGTGATGTTTGTGAGTCCTACGACACATTTGGGCTCAAGGCCCATGGGCCTAGGGTTTCTCCTCTATAAATATATGGTGATCCCAAGGTGCCAGAGGGGGAGAAATTCTTTACTTGAAGACAGAATCTGGGATATTCTCTAAGTAGTTAGCTTAGCTTAGTTTTATTTTTGTATTATTTACTTTATGTCCTAGTTTAGCTTAGTTTAGCTTTAATCCAGTTTCTGTTTTCCAGTATTTAGTTAGGTAGCCAGCTTACTACCTTGTTTTTCTTTTTCTAAAACCTTTGTTTTAGGGTTTGTAATACCCAAAATGATGGGTATTAACAAACCCATTAAGAAAATGGGAAGTTAATCGAAAATGGTGTCCCAAAATCATGAAATGGGTGTTGTAAACCCATCGATTTAATGCTTTCATTTTTCTCTTGGGTCACTTGACCCTTACTTCTTGTTTATTGCTTACCGTTTTCTTTTATTTTTGGATGGAGCATGTTTATGTGTGATCAAACCTAGATTAGGGTTTGCCCATTTTTAAATACTGTCTTAGCCTTTGTATCTTTTTATTCAAGCATGTTTTAGTTTTATTTGATTTGTGTTTGGTTATTTTAAGTTAGAATGGGTTTTTAATCTGAAATGGGTGAGATCACTCACAATGCATGCCACTGTTCCTTTCTGACATGTGTCCTGAACACACCCATGTCGCTAGCCTCTTTCTGTCGCGAGACCACGTCTAGCGACAGAAAGGTAGTCTCGCGACATGAGTGCTAGGAACACTTGTCTACCAATTATTTATAAAACACTCAGTCGCGAGGCATTTCTGTCGCGGACCCACGGTTCGCGACACAATCTTTGCTTAGTAACTGAGGACCAAAACTCTTGCATTTAATCTCTGAAGGGCTCTGTCGAGAAACCCCTGTCGCGAACCCACGGTTCGCGACACACTTTTGCTTCGAGACAGGAAATTATGCCTTGATAATATTTTTGATACCCCAGTCGCTAGACCATCCTGTCGCGAGACCACGTCTCGCGACACAATTTTTGAGTCTCGTGACTGGGACCCAAACACTTAGAAAACTTTCAAGCAAAGCTTTGTGGCGCCAGACTCCTGTCGCAGGACCATGTCTCGCGACACACCTCCTGTCTAGCGACACAAAGCCTAGCCTACCAAAAATTTCTAAAATTTATCTTGTCGAGATACCCATGTCGCGAGTTTCGGCTAGCGACACAAATTATGGTATCAAGACAGGATTCCTATCTTTTTAATCTCCAAAAATTCTGATTTCTAATCCTTAATTATATTGCATCACTCACGTCTTAACCCCACGGGTTAAGATGTAATATTCCAATTTGCAATATAAGGCGTTATGCTGCCGAAATTTTTATTCTCCATTCTCTCACTTAAATAATTAAACCCTTAAGTCATTTGATTAAAGATCATGATTAGCAATAATTAAGATCAATAATTACCATGATTAAAGGATTTTTGTTCAATTCTCATTAAAATATTTTTCTATAAACAAAACCTTAATGCCTTAAGCAGATAATCCGGACTGTAATTAATTATGGTGTGAATGGTTATTTAAGTCATTAATTATGGATTAATTCCATAACCTTGTATGAGAAACCAATGTCTCTCTTACAAGACATCTTCTTTATTTTAGTTATTTTATTTATTTTTCATTTTTCATTTTGTCTTTTGGTGATGTGTGAATGAATAGTGAAAAATATCATAGAATAGTGTTGGCGAACGGTCCCTTTACCGGGAAGTGAAGTAGCCCTTAGTCTGTGTATTAATTACTATTTGTTATTTTGCATGGTTTGGATAGTGACTGACGAGGTCAGGCGAACGGTCCTCTTACCGGGAAATGAAGTAGCCACTCAGTTAGTCCCTGTCTGAATACAATTTTATTTTCTTATTTCATTTTCAAACCTGAATTTCAAACTGTAATATTATCAGATGATGTCGATCAACACTGTTTGACTGGTATTATAGTGAGAAAATATGTAGGTTTTCCTCTCATTTCACAGATAGTAAGAATCCTGATGATAGCGATCACTATCATTTAAGGTCTTCTGCTGTCTAAAATCATCCCACCTGGAATAGTCAGGACCTGGATAGTAGATGTTTGCAGTCCGGATTATCCTGATTATTTTTGTCATCTTTTTAGCCAAATAAATTCTTCTCGTCTCCGGCTATTTCATCTCTGTGTTTCACATTCTGTCTAAACCCACTCTATATTTTGGGTTAATTTAATTTGACACTTCTCATATAAAATTATGCATGATAGTATTATGTAACCATTGTGGTTAAATTATTTTGGGATCCTTCCCTTGGACATAGAAGTTTAGATTTTAATCAGATGTCCCATAATAAATTTCCAACAAAAATTCATTTATAAAATCCGGATCTGAGTAAGGGATAAATTCCACAGTTATGACTAATTCATATTCTACCGAGGGTTAATTTTGGGAAATTAGAAGCAGAGTCAGTGATTAGGTCTCACCTAGACTGAAAGGGTCTGTGTTCTTATTGGAAGTCTAGTACCAGTTTAGGGAATGATTTTCAAATCGATTATTTTCCGAAATTGCTGTGTATTGGGAATTTGGTCTTAACTATCACACCGAGATGGGATCCACTTGGATTCAAATACAGTTTGTTAGATAATTCTAGAGGAACAATACATAGGCCTTGGTTATTTTTCTAAGGTAGGGTTGAGTATTCTTTCAACTGTTATCCTCTTCTACCAGAGCCTATTTTTGAGTCCTGATTGAGTACATCCGGAACGAACTAATTATTAGTTCGTTTCATTAGTTTGTATCTCATAACCACCTGGAAGGAAGTGAACACTGCGAGCGGTTCACCGAGATCCGGGAATTCTTGATCCATGCTCAGTCATTCTGACTGGGGGCTTTCTTTTACTACCAGTATGAAGCTTTTGAAACTTCCGAGTGATAGGATTTTAAATGCTTTTTTTATCGCTTTCTTTCAAACGCTTTTATAGAGGTCACTCGGATGTGTCGCTAGATCTTCTAACTGCTACTAGGACTGAGAGTTAAGGGATAGTTCAGGTTTAGCTTTAGACTTTGGGTGTGACATGGGGGAATGATAGAAGTACTTGGCATCTCAATAAATGATTTGTCGGGTGTTGCTTGTCCACCACAGATAAATAACATACCTCTGCGCGGGGGCAGTTGTATATCTGTGGTATCTTGGATTTTGTTGTCTTAAGGCATGTAAATCCTTACTATAAGTACCTGTCTGTTAAAGGGAACATGGTATAGGAAGCATGAGAGTTAGCTAACTGAAAGGATTATCCCGAACAAAGATCTGTGTATTAAAATGGAAGTTTAATTGTGTCTCATCTGAATCTTGTCCAATTTTTTTTATTTTCTTCCTGTCCTTTCTGTCTCATTTTAAATCTGCTTTCTTAGAATAATTTTAACCGCTTTCTTAGAATAATTTTATTGCTTTCTTAAATTAAATTTAATTCGCTTTTTAGAATAACTTTATCTGCTTTGTTCAATTGCTTTCTAGCTTAGAATTAAATTCTGTAAAGTAGATTATAATTAAAACACAAACTTGAATCGAGTAACCGAGTGGAAAATCTTAGTAAACGACGTGGGCCCTGCTTCCATCGCACATCCTCCAGTGAACGATCCGGTACTTACTATAAATATTGCAATTTTTGACACCGTGCGCTTTCGGGGGCACAGTTTCTTAACACGAGTAAATAAAAACGTGACAACCTATAAATATATCCCTAATCCCATCTCCATCTTCATAAATTAGTTTCACTAAATAAAATTGAAAACCGGGATTATTATTTTTCAGAAAATACTCATATAGTGGGAAATTGTTAAAAGTTTCATGGTTGGGGGTTCTTATCGCGCCATTTGAAATCAAAGTTTCCCACATGAGTGATAAAAAGGTGAAATATATCCTTAAACTCATTCCCACGATTCATAACTCTTTTCATTTAATAGATTCAAACTTGATATTTTATGAAATACTCGTGCAAGAAATTGTCAAAAGTTTCATGGCGCCGTTGCCGGGGAGGATGCAGCGTCGTTTATTAAGAGAACTACACTCCTGATTACTCATAGTTAGTTAGTGCATTTATTTCAGAACAGAGAAGTACCCTCAAATCAATTATACATTTAGAATACTAAGACTCTAAATATGAGGATGTGGATTTGAGGGGAAAACCTAACCAATTGGGTATTCTTTCTTGCAGGAATCATGGAGCCACCAAAAAGAAGGAGCAGAAAAATAGCGCTGAAAACCAGGTTCCCGGTTGGATTCATTCCATAAATTTAAGAAAATAATTCCGGAAATTAAAGCAATTTAAAGTCTGGAATAAATTTTAAAAATAAATGGAATTGATCCAACGTAATTTATGCAAGTGGATTGTTTAAATTACCCAGCCCAGTATTTTGAATTCATTTGGACTGAATTTATTCAGATCAAACTCAAACAAAATGGACTCAGGCCCAACATCACTCTCGGGCCCAGTCCATCAAAAATTTGAAAATTCAAAAACCCAGTCGCGGAACTGGACACCAGTTGCGAGGCCACGACTCACGACTTGGACCAAGACTAGCGACTGGCTCCCCTTACCCTCTCTCATCTTTTACCCAGTTGCAAAACCACCCCCAGTCGCGGAACCTCGTCTCGCGACTGGGATTGAGGATAGCGACACGGTCCCTAAACCCCTTTCCTTCCATATCCTGTCGCAGAATGGACCCAGTCGCGAGACAATGCCTAGCGCCTGGGACCAGTTCCGCGACACACCATCACTAACCCATTCCCAAACCTCTGTCGCGATACCCCCAGTCGCGGGACATGGTCTCGCGACTGGCCTTCACTCTCGCGCCACAGTCGCACTTGGCCCACCTACTTTCTAAATCCTGTCGAGGAACCCCCCCCCCAGTCGCTATGCATGCCCTCGCGACTGGCTTCCAGTCTAGCGCCCCCTCAAATGACGCTAGACCCCAGTCGTGGAACCTGGTTCCGTGACATGGGCTAGGGTTCCGCGACTGGGCCCATTTGTTTGTATACTCCCCCATCGCCTCCTTCTTCCTCACTTCTCCAACACTTAGCATTTTTTTCAAATTTCTTTCGAACTTGAAACCCTTTCTCCGAACGAACACCACGTGTTCTTCGCACTCTCCGACCACCAAACTCAGGCGAAACTCTGCCGAAATTCTTCAAATCGTCAATGGCGTCCTCATCTTCTAAGGCCGATCCATGGTAAGTACTCTCTCGTCCGATTCGCGCACACCCGGAGCCCCCTGTTCGCGATTTTTGTTTGTCCTGTCTCGATATCTTGTAAATAGGTGTTATTGTGTTTATTTTCGTTTATTAGAGTTTGGTTTTAGGCTCTTCGTGTTATGGGTAGGCTGTATTTGAGATATGCCATTGACGTGGGTGCTGGCCGATCATGATTTGGAAGGAGGGGTGTGGCTATTTTCTTTATTTTTATTTCTGTAGAGGGAATAGTCGAATCAGTGTGGGCATTATTTAGGGCTGTTAGAATTTGCAGGCAGTATGTTGGGATTGGACAGGGGGTATTTTTCTGCCATTTTTGCCTAGTTTGAGCTTGTTAGGGTTTCTTGAGTTTCATAAATGCAGCAGTAATGCTAGAATGTTTTGACTAATCTCTTGAAATTTTGAAGCCTGAAATTTGGAAACTAATGAACATTGGGATGTTGTTTGGAACATCACTGTGTTATTAGTATTTTGGCTCTTAGATATTTTTGATTAAATGAGCAGGTTAAAATTTTCTTATGTCTATGTTCATCTAGTTGGGAAGCATGCTGGTACGTTTGATCTTGTGTTTTTTGTGGAGAAAAGCATGATCCTGTATTGTTGGTTTGCTGGGTGTAGGTTTCTTGCATGCCAATGCACACATTTAATGCCTTTCCCTGTTTCGTAATATCTGTGTATGTGTGCTGTAATCTGTAAAAGTGAGTGTTTGTTGTGTTTTGGCAGTTCAGTGCACATCACATACTTTTCAGAAAGTTGTTTTATAAAAAGACAAAAAGAGTGGTAGAATAATTGTTGACAAGTGTATTTTGGTTCCCAATGGAACTAAGAGTGTGAGTTCTTAAAATAGCAGTATTTTTGTCACCCACAGCTGCTATTTTCTTTTCAAAAATCCAAAATGGGACCACACACATCCCACTTTTCATTTATTAAAATCAAGTCAACCTTTTCAAAATTAAAAATAGTGTTTGCAAATTTTTGGTAATGTTTTAACTGTCCAATACAGTCCAAGCAGTCCGGGAATAGCAAATCCATACCGCCACGCCTCCACTGCACATTCCAATTCGAGCATCCATTCCATCCGTTTCATCACTTTCCACTTTCAACAAGTACCTCGGACTTGTTTAATAAAAATTGAAAAATCAAACCTTATGGGCCCAATAGCCCATTAAAAATACTCTAGGCCCAATGACTTAGATTTTATTAATTAATCAATGCTGTATAATAAAGTTTTGAGTATTAATCAAATAAATCACATTTCGAGCAAAGCTCAAAATGTGAGGATGTTGATTCTTCAACTTGAAACCCAATTTTAAAAAATATAAACACTGGTTTGGAATTAATACTTTCTATATTTTTCAGGAATGAAAAGGTGATTAAGTCAGCTCTTGGACTGCCTGATTGCACTCTACATCAGGCAGCAATAGAAGCCTTTGCAAACAGAACCCAGATTAAGAAACTCAGGGATGCCCTGATCAGTGTATACAATGTCCCATTGGACCGGAACACGGAGGCAGATTTAGAACTAAGACCCGGATGGGACGTGAATATTCCACCATCAGAGAGATCTACCGTCCTCACAAACATCGAAAGGGATTTTTCCTATCACATGTTAAAATTCTGGGAGCTTATGACGGATCATGCACCAAATGACTCCATAATGACTCCAGCAGTCCATCTGGAACGGATTACACTGAAATTCCAGATACACAGAGCCACCTGGCAGCGTCACTTGGAGAATGGGACAGTTGGACTATCAATCTCGAATTATGACATACTCATTCCCGATCAGCCAATAGACCCACAAGTGCGACTGCAGTTTGTGGAACAGCCCTTGGATGTAAGCGGGGTGTTGGGAAAGGGAGCTATTTCGATGCATGAAGCTTTCCCCTGCATGTGGAACCCACATTTGTTCAATAACATGGGTGTGGAGGAGCAAAGATGGGTGACCATCCAGGGCAAGTGGAGGCACAGAGAACTGAGCTACAACTTATTCCATAAGTTGAAGAAAATTGAAGAGTTTAATGCTGAAAGAGATTCATCAATGCTAAACAAATTCAGGCAAGAAATCACTGCTGCTCGGCACGAATGGCACCAATTGGCACATCTGTGGGGAAAGGGCAGAGGGCTCATCAAGCAAGAACGACTAGATAAGGGGCGGATTCTGCCAGATGAGGACAACTTTGAGACGATATTTATGAATAAACGATTTGGCCAGGTGGAAGAAACTGAGAAAGGAACTAAGGTGGATCCTCATTTTCCCGAGCACATCAGAATACTCAGGGAGAAAGCCCTTTATGAGATCAAACACAAGCACTGGTCAGTACTGAAAAAGGAGGCAAGACAATTTAGATTGATGACAAAGGCCAAAGCAGGGGAATATTTGAAGTATGATAGGGCGCAGGACATGACCTACTTAAAGGAAGACTTGGAAAGAGATATGGTGAGCACTATGATGGAGCAGTACAGGACCTCGTTTCTCGAACTCCTAATGGACATGGACAAAGAAGCCCTGAATTACGGAAATACTGGGAATAAGGCGAAGGTCATGCACTACAACCATAAAATCAGAAGCTTGTTTTGCAAACGGATCAAGGAGGCATGGGAATTCAAACTGGTACGGATCACACATCCGGTATTTGTGCAAGATTATCTGAGGTATGCACACCAGTTGTTTGGAACACAACAGGCAGAGGAAGAACCCCAGGAAGAACCCCAGGAGGACCCAGACACTGCTATTGACAATTATATCTCTACTCCCCCTCCTGATGCCAACCCACAGCCGACTCAACCAACTGTGCAAGCCTATGCTTTACCCCCAAGAGAGCAGAAGCAATCTGAGCCTAAGGATCAGCCAGTTGCCGCTGAGAAAACTGAGCAAGTGCAAACAAAGAAGAGACTGGTGAAATTGACAGATAAAGAAAAACCGGCAAGGGCTCCAGAACGTAAAGTGGTAATCAAAGAGCCAGAGGCAAATGCCAGAAAAATTGCTGAGCCAGTAAATCCAAAAGGCAGAGGCAAGGGGATAATGCCGCCACCACCTCCCAAGAAGAAGGAGCAGATTGCTCGCGATGCTGAACTGGCTAGAAAATTGCAGGAAGATGAAGATGCATTGGCAGGTCTGCTTGATCAAGGAAATGAAACAGGAGGGTCTGGAGTGGAGAAGAAAGTTGAGGAAGCAGATGACGAACTTGTTATCACGGGTGAAGTGCCAGGCCAAGGATTAAAAGTCAAGAAAGAACCCACTACATGGGCTTAGCGCACTGCGCACGATGCTAACACTATACGGGCAGAAATAAGGCAGAACCTGAATGAGCAGATCGAGACAAACATAAATCAGGGAGCAGAGCCGGAAGCTGTCAGATATGCAACACAAGTGGCTCAAATGATAGATCCACTTGTTGGAACAGCCAGGATCGAAGCAGTCATCGCTCCAGAACAAGCATCCGGGCAGACAAAGAAGAGAAAAGTCATGATCGGAGGAAATGACGAACCTGAGGCAAGAGCGGACCCGATTTCATTATCCGAATTGGTGGAAGAGAAAGCCGATGAGCAGCTAGAAACGAACCAGCTCGAGAAGAAGGAGAATCAAGCCGGCAGGAGCAGGGGGCGGAACATTTAAATGAACAACCACAAGAGAGAGACGACCCGACAGACTGGCATACAAGTGAAGACGAATCAGTCGGGTCTGTCCGGCCAGTCGAATTCTGGCAAGAAAACACTGTTAGGCACCGAATGGGAGTAACGAAGCAATATGAAAAGAAGAAACTGGACAATGCAGACTTAGAGGTCAAGTTTAATGGGCGGATGGAAGGGGCTGAACGATACGCAAAAATTTTAAAGATGATCGTGCCAGATAAAGGATTCAGCCCAGACATCTTGCTCCACCCCACAGTGGAATCATTCTACAGAAATCAAGAATGGGGGAACTTCATGTTGCACAATGAGGAAGATGGATTTGTAGAGCTAACGCGCGAATTCTTCTGCAACATCAAAGCAAACAACAGAAGGACTTAGATCCGGGGTCATGTTATCAACATCTCACCCGAATGGTTGAATACATTCTTTGAGACCCCGGATATCCGAGACGAATTCCCTGCTGGAGAAACCAAGAAAGATGCATTGTATTCAGCCATAGCAAACAGTATGACAAGGGTACCCGCTCCGGACCATATCTTTGATACAAACTGATTGAAATTGCACTTCATGCCGACCTATGAGTTTTATATGTCGAAGATCCGGCCCAACTCGCACCCACACACTACATCTGGAAGTGTTCTGATGGGATTGGCAAAGCTGTGGCACGGAGTGAAATTAAACATAGGGAAGCATGTCTTTGAAGTTATGACGACCCGGATAGAAGACAAGCAAGTCTTGTGCTATCCAAATTTGATCCGAAGAATCTGCGTAAGTCAGGGCATCGATCTAAGTGCATTTGCAACCGACGAGCTAGTAAGGGTGAACCCTCCTATCAGTGTGCCAAATCTCCCCCTGCGCGAAAGAATCACATACTCATTACCTCAACTGCCTGGCGACTCCAAGGTTCAATCTTCGTTCATATCCGGTGGTCAAGCACCCTCCACGAGCAAGAGAATCAGGCCATCTAGGGCAAAGAAGGGAACAAAGAAAGCCCGTACTGATGCGGGACATTCAACCACAGTACAAGAAAAGCACCAGCAGGAACAAATGGAAATGCCGACTCCACCTCCAGCTCAACCTCCACCATGCCCAGTCCAAATCCCACTTGCAAGTCAGAATGTCTCACAGCATCCGGCTGACTCCCTTGTGGTGGAACTTGTGAGTAGCATGAGCAAAACAGTCATAGATAGTATAAAGACGCTGGCAGACACAATGATTCTGGGAAAGGAGGATGAAAGAAAGGAAAGAGCCGAAGAGAGAGCTCAACAGAGGAGGCGAGATGATGAGTTCAAAAAGCTGCTACTGGACAGAGAAGAGCGCATGCATAGAGAAAGACTGGAGAGTGAAGAAAGGCAACGGAAGATGATGGAGTTTGTACTGTCTGCACTTGTTAAACAACTTCCGCAGCCACCAGCTCCACCGAAAGACTATGCTGGTCCTTCCAATCAACCCCAGGATCCGACTGAATGAGTTTGTTCCGATCTTATCATTGTGAGCTTAAATGTAAACATCATATAAGAGAATTTCTACCATCTGTGCAAGTTCGATTTCACTGCATTGAAAATCTCTTGTAATTGATGTATTTAATGCTTTCAAGAAGGAATTTTGCAGTCCAAACAATTTCATTTTGAGAAAAGATGTCTGACAGTCCAAGATGAATAAGTGACTGTCAGGCCAAAAATATGCTGTTGACATACCTTGTATGTTAACAGTGCCTCTTTTACTGCTTTAAATTAAATAACCAGCAAAAAGTATGCATAAACCTGCTCTAAATTCACATGTTGAATTTAGGCTTGTGATTAAATTTTCAAACTTTTAAATTGGGATAATATAATTGAAAACATGCATGAGATAAATTCCTAAGGTTTTGAGCTATAAAAATTTAATGATGCGATCAACTTATTGGGTAATAAATCTGCATGTTGAAAATTTTGATTGAATAAATTGTTAGAATTAAGCTTTGATTAAATTTGAGAATATTGCATGACATAAATCAACCCAACCTTGTGAGATCTGAGCCATGAGTCACCTTCACTCATTTAATTCCTTGATGTGTGAATCAATTTTGATTAAAGGAAACTAGAACTTGCAATTGGGACCGATTCAAGACCATGCCATGTTCCCGAAATCGAGCACATGATCGAGGCACTTAGAAAACCTAATTTTTGGCCTTCTTTTGAATTCCAAACCCAAAAATATTTTCCCCTTAGGATTAACCAATCTGAGCCTTTAAGCCTAATTTTTCTTTGAAGCCACTATATTACTCCTAGCCTTATAATAAGACCAAGAAAATCAAACCCAAGTGTGCAATAACGAATTCTGTCAAAAGGCATTGAATTTATGATCATCAAAATTGTTTAAATCGGTGTTCATTGAACCGATTCAAAAAAAGAGAGAGAGAGAGAGAGAGAGAGAGAGAGAGAGAGAGAGAGAGAGAAAAGAAAAGAAAGATGTTGAATCCAACTCAACAAAAATAAATTGCAAATGACAAAGCAAATTAGACTTAGTCTAATGTCATGCAATAGAAGAAGAAAAGCAAAAGAAAGAGGAAAATATTGTTGATCATAAATTTTAAAGTAAAAATGCCAAGTTATGATGGAATAAATTCTTGCATTTCTTAGCCCAATAATTTCCCTTTCCTACCGAATGTACAACCGTATGCCCCGTTATAACCTTAAATAAGACCTCGAGATCTCGATTTGAGGAAATGAGCCGGTGGCGAGTTGGTCTAATTGCAAGCTTATGGGATAATTTAATCACATTTGATTTTGAGTGTTCACTGATTAAACCCATTTGAGAGTGAGTGAATTTTCCAAGTTTACTATTGCAAGGCTATGTTTCATTAAATATGTTCGTGTCATACCTTAATTCTAATTTTTAATCTTTGCATCTTTCAAACATGATATTCATGAAGGGTTGACAATAATGCTTGATTTGTAGGCCCGATGTAGTGAGCAAGTATCATTTCATTAAACACCGCAATCAAGGGAATTTAACACTTGTAGTTTTTGATTGTCTTATTCCAATCCAAAAAGAATGTAATTTATGAAGCCACGAAAATGAATTGAATATGTAGAGTCCGTGTTCTTAGGAACATTGACTCTGACTGCTCGGGGACGATCAATATTAAATGTGAGGATGTTGATAATGGCCAGAAATGTCCATTATTTTAAATCCATTTCCGTGTCTGAAACGGGCATTTGATTGCATTCCGGTCTTATATTAAATAAGAAAGCAGTAGAATTAGACTGATTTATGCATATTTGTAAAAATAATAAGCTGGTATGAAAAAGGCATAAATATGTAATTTTATTACACATTTATGTTAGAAAAATCCAAAAATATGAGAAAAAGAAAAGAAAAGAAAAAGGAATGAAAAAGATGGGCAAAAGAATAAACCAGGCCCACAAAATACAAAAAGATGGGAAAAAAAAAGCCCACAAAAATACAAATTTGGCCCATCTGGCCCAAACTCGACAGTGTCCAGAGCACCCTGTCGCTAGACCCCCGAGGCGGGAAGCATGGTCTCGCGACTGGGGGCAGTCTAGCGACACACCAGCCAGATGAAGAAGGAGACCCTGTTCAGAAACCATGTCCCTAGACTCCTGTCGCTAGCCCCGTGGCGCGATCCATGGCCTCGCGACAGGGGTATGGCTAGCGACACAGAAGGCAGATCAAAGACTCAGTCAAGAAGCCTTGCGACATGCAGCCTCGTCTCGCGCCACATCGCGTGATATCGCGCCACACCGCGCAGTCTCGCGACACGAAGGAAGCTGTAATGTTTGTGAGTCCTACGACACATTTGGGCTCAAGGCCCATGGGCCTAGGGTTTCTCCTCTATAAATATATGGTGATCCCAAGGTGCCAGAGGGGGAGAAATTCTTTGCTTGAAGACAGAATCTAGGATATTCTCTAAGTAGTTAGCTTAGCTTAGTTTTATTTTTGTATTATTTACTTTATGTCCTAGTTTAGCTTAGTTTAGCTTTAATCCAGTTTTTGTTTTCCAGTATTTAGTTAGGTAGCCAGCTTACTACCTTGTTTTTATTTTTCTAAAACCTTTGTTTTAGAGTTTGTAATACCCAAAATGATGGGTATTAACAAACCCATTAATAAAATGGGAAGTTAACCGGAAATGGTGTCCCAAAATCATGAAATGGGTGTTGTAAACCCATGGATTTAATGCACTCATTTTTCTCTTGGGTCACTTGACCCTTACTTCTTGTTTATTGCTTACCGTTTTCTTTAATTTTTGGATGGAGCATGTTTATGTGCGATCAAACCTAGATTAGGGTTTGCCCATTTTTAAATACTGTCTTAGTCTTTGTATCTTTTTATTCAAGCCTGTTTTAGTTTTATTTGATTTGTGTTTGGTTATTTTAGGTTAGAATGGGTTTTTAATTTGAAATAGGTGAGATCACGCACAATGCATGCCACTGTTCCCTTCTGACATGTGTCCTGAACACACCCATGTCGCTAGCCTCTTTCTGTCGCGAGACCACGTCTAGCGACAGAAAGATAGTCTCGCGACATGAGTGCTAGGAACACTTGTCTACCAATTATTTATAAAACCCTCAGTCGCAAGGCACTTCTGTCGCGAACCCACGGTTCGCGACACAATCTTTGCTTAGTAACTGATGACCAAAACTCTTTTTAATCTCTGAGGGGCTCTGTCCAGAAACCCCTGTCGTGAACCCATGGTTCGCGACACACTTTTGCTTCGAGACAGGAAATTATGCCTTGATAATATTTTTGAAACCCCAGTCGCTAGACCATCCTGTCACGAGACCACGTCTCGCGACACAATTTTTGAGTCTCATGACTGGGACCCAAACACTTAGAAAATTTTCAAGCAAAGCTTTGTGGCGCCAGACTCCTGTCGCGGGACCATGTCTCGCGACACACCTCCTGTCTGGCGACACAAAGCCTAGCCTACCAAAAATTTCTAAAATTTATCCTGTCGAGATACCCATGTCGCGAGTTTCGGCTAGCGACACAAATTATGGTATCAAGACAGGATCCCTATCTTTTTAATCTCCAAAAATTCTGATTTCTAATCCTTAATTATATTGCATCACTCACGTCATAACCCGACGGGTTAAGATGTAATATTCCAGTTTGCAATATAAGGCGTTATGCTGCCGAAATTCTTATTCTCCATTCTCTCACTTAAATAATTGAACCCTTAGGTCATTTGATTAAAGATCATGATTAGCAATAATTAAGGTCAATAATTACCATGATTAAAGGATTTTCGTTCAATTCTCATTAAAATATTTTTCTATAAACAAAACCTTAATGCCTTAAGCAGATAATCCGGACTGTAATTAATTATGGTGTGAAGGGTTATTTAAGTCATTAATTATGGATTAATTCCATAACCTTGTATGAGAAACCAATGTCTCTCTTACAAGGCATCTTCTTTATTTTAGTTATTTTATTTATTTTTCATTTTTCATTTTGTCTTTTGGTGATGTGTGAATGAATAGTGAAAAATATCATAGAATAGTGTTGGGGAACGGTCCCATTACCGGGAAGTGAAGTAGCCCTTAGTCTGTGTATTAATTACTATTTGTTATTTTGCATGGTTTGGATAGTGACTGACGAGGTCAGGCGAACGGTCCTCTTACCGGGAAATGAAGTAGCCACTCAGTTAGTTCCTGTCTGAATACAGTTTTATTTTCTTATTTCATTTTCAAACCTGAATTTCAAACTGTAATATTATCAGATGATGTCGATCAACACTGTTTGACTGGTATTATAGTGAGAAAATATGTAGGTTTTCCTTTCATTTCACAGATAGTAAGAATCCTGATGATAGCGATCACTATCATTTAAGGTCTTCTGCTGTCTAAAATCATCCCACCTGGAATAGTCAGGACCTGGATAGTAGATGTTTGCAGTCCAGATTATCCTGATTATTTTTGTCATCTTTTTAGCCAAATAAATTCTTCTCGTCTCCGGCTATTTCATCTTTGTGTTTCACATTCTGTCTAAACCCACTCTATATTTTGGGTTAATTTAATTTTACACTTCTCATATAAAATTATGCATGATAATATTTTGTAACCATTGTGGTCAAATTATTTTGGGATCCTTCCATTGGATATAGAAGTTTAGATTTTAATCAGATGTCCTATAATAAATTTCAACAAAAATTCATTTATAAAATCCGGATCTGAGTAAGGGATAAATTCCACAGTTATGACTAATTCATATTCTACCGAGGGTTAATTTTGAGAAATTAGAAGCAGAGTCAGTGATTAGGTCTCACCTAGACTGAAAGGGTCTGTGTTCTTATTGGAAATCTAGTACCTGTTTAGGGAATGATTTTCAAATCGATTATTTTCCGAAATTGCCGTGTATTGGGAATTTGGTCTTAACTATCACACCGAGATGGGATCCATTTGGATTCAAATACAGTGTGTTAGATAATTCTAGAGGAACAATACGTAGGCCTTGGTTATTTTTCTAAGGTAGGGTTGAGTATTCTTTCAACTGTTATCCTCTTCTACCAGAGCCTATTTTTGAGTGCTGAGTGAGTACATCCGGAACGAACTAATTATTAGTTCGTTTCATTAGTTTGTATCTCATAACCACCTGGAAGGAAGTGAACACTGAGAGCGGTTCACCGAGATCCGGGAATTCTTGATCCACGCTCAGTCATTCTGACTGGGGGCTTTCTTTTACTACCAGTATGAAGCTTTTGAAACTTCCGAGTGATAGGATTCTAAATGCTTTCTTTATCGCTTTCTTTCAAACGCTTTTATAGAGGTCACTCGGATGTGTCGCTAGATCTTCTAACTGCTACTAGGACTGAGAGCTAAGGGATAGTTCAGGTTTAGCTTTAGACTTTGGGTGTGACATGGGGGAATGATAGCAGTACTTGGCATCTCAATAAATGATTTGTCGGGTGTTGCTTGTCCACCACAGATAAATAACATACCTCTGCGCGGGGGCAGTTGTATATCTGTGGTATCTTGGATTTTGTTGTCCTAAGGCATGTAAATCCTTACTATAAGTACCTATCTGTTAAAGGGAACATGGTATAGGAAGCATGAGAGTTAGCTAACTGAAAGGATTATCCCGAACAAAGATCTGTGTATTAAAATGGAAGTTTAATTGTGTCTCATCTAAATCTTGTCCAATTTTTATTATTTTCTTCCTGTCCTTTCTGTCTCATTTTAAATCTGCTTTCTTATAATAATTTTAACCGCTTTCTTAGAATAATTTTATTGCTTTCTTAAATTAAATTTAATTCGCTTTCTAGAATAACTTTATCTGCTTTGTTCTATTGCTTTCATAGCTTAGAATTAAATTTTGTAAAGTAGATTATAATTAAAACACAAACTTGAATCGAGTAACCGAGTGAAAAATCTTAGTAAACGACGTGGGCCCTGCTTCCATCGCATATCCTCCAGTAAACGATCCGGTACTTACTATAAATATTGCAATTTTTGACACCGTGCGCTTTCGGGGGCACGGTTTCTTAAAACGAGTAAATAAAAACGTGACAACCTATAAATGTATCCATAATCCCAACTCCATCTTCATAAATTAGATTCACTAAATAAAATTGAAAACCGGGATTATTATTTTTCAGAAAATACTCATATAGTGGGAAATTATTAAAAGTTTCATGGCTGGGGGTTCTTATCGCGCCATTTGAAATCAAAGTTTCCCACATAAGTGATAAAAAGTGAAATATATCCTTAAACCCATTCCCACGATTCATAACTCTTTTCATTTAATAGATTCAAACTTGATATTTTATGAAATACTCGTGCAAGAAATTGTCAAAAGTTTCAAGGGATCGTGAAGCAGATTGGAATAACTTTAGAATTGCTAGCATCAACATTTAAGGGCCTTGGCTGACAATTGGAGATTGGAATGATGTTGCATATGTGTATGAATCAGTAGGTTTGATTGAACATCCGCGCCAATGTGAGAACTTTCGAACTATTCTGGATGATTGTGGACTTGAAACTATTCATACTATTGGTGATCCATTCACATGGCAGAAAAATAATTCGGGAGGTCCTCTTGCCCGTAAAAGGCTTGATCGTGCAACAGCCAACGTTGAGTGGATCACAACATTCCCTAATGGTTTTGTGGAAGTAATGCATCGTCGTTCGTCTGACAATAACAGCCTGCTGCTCAGATGCACAACAACATGCAGTATTAATGGGTCTCGTCCATTTAGGTGGGAGATGGCTTGGTCTACTCATCCTCTTTACTCCAATATTGTGGACACAGCATGGTCGTAGAACGAAGCTAGTCTCCATCAGCGCCTGAATCAAGTGAAAGAGTCAACTCTATATTTCAACATCGACACTTTTGGGAATATCGCCAGAAGAAAGAACAAGCTCTTGTGTCGTATTGCAGGGGTCGGCATGTGTTGAATGGTATTGACTCAGCTTGCATGCATCTACTGGAAGCTCAGCTATTGAAAGAATTGGATGATGTCTGGCTCAAAAGGAGATTCTATGGTTTCAAAAGTCACGTGACAAGCGTATACGGCTTGGGGATCGTAACACACGTTACTTTTATGGGCAGACTTGCATTCATCGACAAAAATGTAAAATTCTTGGCATGGATATTGATGGCCAATGGGAGACTGATTATCATACTCTCTAAACACATGTTCGAAATCATTTTTGTTGGATTTTTCGACACCCTGAAGTGAATGCTTCTCATAATGGTTCTCTGTCTCCTCTTCCACATGCTATGAAAGCTGATAGTCTGGATAGGGATGTCCAATTTGATGAAGTGGAGAGAGCAGTGAAAGATATGAAGGAAATTTGGCTCCAGGGCCCGACGGATTCCCCGCTAAATTTTATCAACTTTACTGGAACACGGTTGGCCATGATCTTTGGGATTTCGTTCGAAAAGCTTTTATACAGGGGTCGTTTGACCATGCTATCTCGACTACATTCCTTGTCTGATTCCTAAAATGGCTATTCCAAAAGAAATTCGTCATTATCATCCCATCAGCTTGTGCTTTGCTACAAGGTTTTAACCAACATCATAATTAATTGTCTGCAGCTGGTCCTTAATGAATTCATTGGGGAGACCCATTCAGCATTCTTGCCCGGGCGAGGTACCTCGGACAAATCTATAATTCTTCAAGAGACAATCACGGCCTTAAAAAATTGTATGCGTCGCTCTGAGGACTTTATCATTAAAGTTTATTTGGAAACGGCCTATGACATTATCAGTTGGGATTTTCCTGAAATGTGCCTTAGAGAGATGGGTATTCTAGATCGGCTAAGAAACGTCATCATGCTCTGCATCCGGTCACCTACGTACGCTATCATTTGGAATGGTTCGACACTTTAACCTTTCTCGCCTGGCCGAGATGTCTGACAAGGGGTTAATCGTCATGGAAAAGCTCTCAAGAACGATTACTTCCAAAGTTGATCAAGGTTAGTGGCAACCGTTGGTGCTGTGCCGAGGTGCCAATTCTTTGTCGCACCTCATGTTCACGAACGACCTCATTCTTTTATCTAAAGCCGCGGTGGGAAGTGCTCAATGCCTTGATAACATTCTTTCTACTTTTGCTATCCTGCGTATCAACCTCAGTAAGTCCCAAGCATTCGCTTCCCATGCTGTCCCTCCTAATAAAATTGTAGAGCTCTCTTCAATCCTTTGTATCACTTCCACTGATAATTTTGGCAAGTATATAGGCTTCCCAGTGTTTCATGGTCCTGTTCGTGATGATCATTTTGGATTTTTAATTGAGAAACTGCATATGAAATTGGGGAATTGGAAGCGTGGTCTCCTGAATAAGGCTGGACGCATTACTTTAGCTTGCTCGGTTCTTTCAACTATATCTTCTTACATACAACTAGTATGGCTGCCTTCTGCAACTTGTGCTAAGGTGGACCGCATCATTCGGGATTTCATTTGGAAAGATGTCAGGGGTCATGGACTCAATCTTGTTCAGTGGAGTAAGACAGCGGCTCCTAAGAATATGGGAGGTGTGGGAATACGAATATGTAGAGATGCAAATGTGGCTATGCTGGGAAAAATTTATTCAGATTTTGTTGGCCAATCTACTAAGACTTGGGTTACGATTTTGATGGGAAAATATGGGCATCAAGGGAGACACGTTCCAACGCGGCCTGGAGCGTCTCCTACATACCGTGCCCTATGTAAAGGTATCGAGTTCCTCAAGGATGGCTTCAGGCTTTGCATTGGTTCGGGCACAAGCAACTTATGGCACAACCCTTGGCTCTGTGGAGGCCCAATTGCTCCACGATTATCTTATGTGCACATCAATGATTCTGACCTTCAAATCCGTAATATATTCTGTCAAGGTCAATGAATATGGGATAATCTTTATACAGTTGTTCCAGATTTGGTAAAAGCTGAAGCTCAACGTTTGAGACCTTTAATTTTTCATCCTCTTACTCCAGATAAACTATGTTGGATGCGCACAAGAACGGGAGACTATTCAGTTAAGACATGATACAGATGGATTCTTGAACAGCGTGGCCGTATACATGACAAGTTCAAAGCTCCTGAAAAATTAAAGTTTGCTTTGGTTGGCCGTTCATAAGGCACTCCTGGCGAATGAGATGCGACATAGAAGGAACTTGGCTGCATCCGCCCTTTGCCCGATATATAATACAGATATTGAGTTGATTGGCCACCTCTTCTTCACTTGTCCAAAGGCAGCAGAGGCTTGGAGAAGCATGGGAGGGCTTTCTATTTCAGCTGAAATGTTATTCTCTCATCCGATTGATATGGTTCTTTTCTGGATATGTTTTTGTTGGTCCGACACTCAGTGGGCTCTAATGTGGACTCTTTGGTGCGCCCTTAATGGTGTATGCTTTCGAAGGGAACGCCTATCATTCCATACTATTTCTCACAAAGCTAGACAGTCGGGTGAGTGCCTTGATAGGGCTTTTAAGAAAGCTCCTCGGCCTGTGGAGTTGCGCATGGTCAATTGGCACATTCGGGGTTCCCAGGGTACGGTTCTCCATGTCGACAGGAGTTCTCTGGGAATCCGGGGAGGCCCGATTTTGGTGGTATGATTCGTAATGAGAATGGTCGCTGGATAAAGGGCTTTTCAGGTTCAGTTGGTGTTACGTCCAACCTTGTTGCGGAGCTTCATAGTATTTGGAATGGTATGAAACAACTTTAGAATTTGGCGATCACTTAAGCTTGTTGTCATTCAGATTCCTTAGAAGCCCTTAGGCTTATCAGGTTCCCTGACCATTGTCTCTTTACCCTTGTTAAAAACATTATGGACATGTTGGATGAGTTGCCTGGGATTGGTTGGTTTCATATTCTTAGGGAAGGTAATTCTATTGCAGATTGCTTGGCTAAGCGTGGCTCTAGTGCGGAGGAGTTTTTTACGAGATGGGCTTTTCCTCCTGATGATGTTCGATCGTTTCTGGCTTTCGATTTGGTGGGGGTGTGGTATACTCATGCTTAGATTGTTTTGTCTTTGTTCTTCCTCCTCCTTTACTATGTTCTGTAGTTTTTTTTTTAGCTTTTTTTTTCCCTTTGCCGACTCCTTAGCGTCATGTTCACCAAAAAAAATAGTCATGGTAATAAGCATGGTAATAATTTTCATTCATTTCTTTTTAACATATAGGATAATAATAATAATAATAATAATAATAATAATAATAATAATAATAATAATAGACTTTAATAAACATATACATAAATACTATTCTCGCCGTCCCATTTAACTTGTCTCGTTTGATATCTGCACGCAATCCAATGCACTTTTTAAATCATTAATATCTCAAAAATATACACAACAAAAACTTATGTAAAATCTATATTCTAAAACTGCATGATTATACGATCTTAACAAGACCCAACTCGACTATTGTTTCAAATATATAATAAATTGTGTCAAAGTTAAACAATGAACAGTGCCAAAAAATCAAACAATACAACTTACCTGGGACGGAGGGAGTAATATATATTTTCAACATACTATTCTTTATTAAAAATAAATAATTTCAAATGCAACAATATCCCTTAGTAAAATTTTAATAATCTCAGAAATAATCTCCCCAAAATAATATTGAGGATATAATCCAATATAAATAATTAGACTAATTATGGGTAGATTATAATAAAAATACGATGTGTTACAAGGGGGAGCCTACCAACTCTTACCAGGCAGCTCACCTTGCTCATTCTTTGGACCCAGCTTTTGATAGGGCGGTGGGTCTTCCCTCGACATGTCCCATTGCGTTCGTTGCACTAGAATCCAGAGTTTCATATTGGAGTTGTGCTACATGTCAATGGTAGTTTTCTTAAGAACCCAGAGCCTACGGGGTTTGGGAGTGAACCGAACTAGGGACGGCTAATGGATTGAGGGTTGCTCGGGTTTTATTCCTTTGCGTCCAACCTTGCAGTTGAATTGCATGGTATGTGGAATGGTGTGAACGACTTCAGGCTCTTGGGGTTTTTGTGGTGGGCTGCATCCCTAACTCTCAAGAAATGCATTGTCTTATTCATCAGGCCGCGCCAATTGATCATATATTGTTTAGATCTTCGGAAGTTACATCCAGGCTATTGATGTAGTCGTATCCTTAGGAAGCTACTCGATTGCGGATAGCCTCGCCAAGCACGAGGCGAGATATGAAGAATTCTTTACATTCTGGGCTTTTCCTTTAGATGAAATGTGTGCGCCTCTTGTTACAGACATGGTTGGGGTCTAATACCCTAGGGTTTGAATTTATAGTTGCTTTCGTTTTTCTTTAAACCTCCTTCTATATATTTTTCTTAGGTTTCCCTTCTGGTGTCTGTGCATGTGCGTCACTTTTATCCAGAAAAAAATATAGTCTCTACAGAGCAAAAGGGAAAAAATAGATTGTCTAATACCCAAGATAAATCCCAAAATTAATTTTGGGTAGTGAAAAATAATTATCAAAAATAAATATTACTTGAAAATAACATCAACTTTGGGATTAACTGTTGTTCAACCAATCAATAGAAGCCCGAAATCAACCCAAGGGAAGCCAATGACAAAAGAAAATTGGAGCGAAGAACAATTTTACAAGTGGAGAAAATTAACAATTGTGTGCATAAATTATTCCACATATGATATACAAGGTTTTTGTGTAGGATGGGATGATTGAAGTGGTTTCTATAAAATTTAGGAAAGATGTGGCAGACTTGACCAAACCCTTACGCATGCCTATTATGCGGAAAAAATGTTTGTTTGGTCCTTTTTCTTTCCAAAATATCCAAATCAGTTCGTTACTAATTTTTTGCCCCATATAGTCCCCTACGTTTGCTAATTTTTTTTAATTCGGTCCTAATTATGTAATTAGCATGAGGTTGCTGATATGACCGAAGTATATCACATTTTACATATACCGTGGCAAATCTAGAGTCCCCACACATAACACACTATTTTAATAAATGTTTGAAGACTGTCATTACACATCACTACTCTAAAAAATGACTCTAGCGAGTACAAGCCCAGCCAAGAAAAATTGGAATAGGCCCAACAAGACTTAACGCAGTTTCATCTTGCGTGAGGGAGTTATCTTCCCCAACGGCCATCTCTTTCCCCGACATGGTAATCGTCGACTCACCACTACCCACTCCGTCCAGCCTGACTCCGATCATCGCCTTCTCCGACGGACCCTGGCGTCGTCCTCATCACTTCGGCAGCACATCTCGTCAACTCCCGCAGCCCCTCGTCGCCGATCACCATCGCTATCTCCGACCAAGCTCGTCTCCGGCCATCTATTTGACGTTAACAACCAGCGGCGACCAACCTCTTCGTTATCAACTCCGGCGAAGTCCCCGACAGTCTAGTCATCTCCATCTACGGCCATCTCTATCATTCAAGGATGAGAAAACCCTATTGGGCTCAACTCCGCCGCTGTCCCGTAGGCCCTTGTCACCTTCATTTTATCCCTCTCCGGCCGGCCATAAGTCTCCATCAACCTCCAGCATCACCACCACCACCTCAAGGATACTCCCGAGCCATCGTCGTTCAGTATTGGCAAATCCGGCCGAACTTTCCCAAATTCCAGCCACCCCGAAAACCGAAGCCTTGCCGAAGAGGAAAACCCCGACTCGCCGCCGCGAACTTCCAACTCCCTCCAGCCACTGCCTCTGATGTCTCCTCCGTCCCCGAAGTTGGCCTCCGGCAGCTTCACCTTCGTCTCCAACATTCCAACCACCTTTCGCGAGCTCCGGCCCATCCTCCACCCTTTCCGGCGCCTTCACCAACACCTCCTGCTCATCCATCCCACTTGAAGAGGAAAGCATCCTCAGTTCGGTCTAGAATAAATCAAGGCAATTCGGTCTGTTGCCCTTGGGAAACCGAATTGGACAATAGAAGACCGAATTGCACCCTTGGAGACCGAATTGCCACCCTTTTGGCCTCTTCTCCATTTTTTTTTGCAATTAACCCCCTCAACTTTTCCCCTTAAACCGAATTATACCCTCTGCAAACCGAACTCACCCATTCTCCTCCTCCATTCCATTTTTGCAACCAAGTCCCTACTCTTTCTTGCCTAAACCGAATTGATCTATTTAATGCCTATTGAAACCGAATTGGTCTCTAGACCGAACCTACTTGTTACATTTTATCTGTTTAAGTGCTTTTCTTGTATTTTCCTTATTTTTATTGCCTTGTTTAATTCCTAGCTAGGGTTGTTTATTTCTTTGTAATTGGGATGCCTATATATATAGTGGCCTCCCTCATTTTGTAAGACTCACCTTTTGAATTAATGAATATCTTGCTTGTTGCATGAACATTTTTCTTAAGGTCATTTGAGAGTTTTGAGGGAAACCGAAAATTCCTCACCATTCAATCGTGTCCTAGCCTTGAGCTATTTCCACGGTTCTTGGATCTTGAAGCAAATCCAAGGTTGGTAATCCATTGTTGAAGATTTGGAAGAGACAAGGTTGTTCCTAACTTCATTGCCTCAATATTTCTTTAATTTTTGGAGCTTCCCTATCCTTCTACCCTTCATCCCATTTCTTGTTGATTATGCTTTATTATTGATTTCTTTGCTCTCGATCTTGGTCTGCGGCATATATATAAATTTGGTATCAAAGCCAAAGCAAGGAATCAATAGATCCTTCATTCCAAAACTCCACAAAAATTTCAAAAATCATCAAAACCCTCAAAAACAACCCACTGTTTACTGTTCATCGGAAAACCATTTTGCTCAGTGCATATTCTCAGAATTCTGAGTTCATATTTGATTTTGTTGGATAGTTTACACTCAAAATCATATAAAGTTCATAAAAAACGGACATCGGGAGCCAAAGTTATGGCCATTTGAATATTCTTGATGTTCTTGTGTGTTCTTATGCAAAAATCCAAAAATCACCATATTTTGCTTCTTGATCTTGTATTTTATTGTGTTTGTTGTTAGTTGTCTCCTATTTTGATTCTCATATGTGTATGTGTGCATTTGGAATATTGTTCATGTGATTGATTGGTTAATATGCTTCTAAAAAAAATTCCAAATGAGGGTTTGAATGTTGTTGAGTGTTCTTGAGTGTTCATCCATCTTCAAGCCATCTTCATAAATTTCTTGAGGGCTTCAAGTTGATTCCAAAATCTGAGTTTCCCATGTGTCTAAGGGACATAATGTGTGGTTTTGAAGAGATAAAAAGTTGAGGTGACATAAGGTTTCCTTGAGCCAAGTGCTTGGAAAAAGAAATGAAATGACTTACTAGCTTACCTTGAGCCACACAAGAGAAAATTGGGGGATTTGAAATTAATTGCTTCCCATACTCACTCACGTGCAGCCCCATATTTTGGCAAGACTTCTCTCATCCAAGGGGCCCCACCATGCCCAAGCCTTGAATTATTTGACATACTCGTGCAAGACAAGAGAAAATTGGGAAGATTTGAAATCAAATTGTGTTCTAGTAGGGCCCACGTGTGAACTTTGATAAACTTTGGGCACATATATTTTGACTAATACAATAAAGTGGATATATTTAACTGGCACAATTGTTCCTCTGATTTATTTCATGAACACCGAGTTGAAGTTCCGTCTGAAATAAAGACATTAGAATTCCTCTCATAAAATTGTGATACCTAGTCATTGAAGCCACTTTAGTATTGGGTTATTTTTATTGAGTGCTTATTTTTATTTTATTTTATCTTATTTTATTTTGGGTTTATATTGGGAGTCGAGTGTTGTGAGCTACCACTTTTCAAAAATTTTGGCGAGTTCACTTTTATATTGTGAGGTATTGGAATTATTGGATTGCAATTGCCAATCAAAATCGTGACATATTCATTGCATTGCATTTCACATATTTCCTAGCTGTTGTTGATTGAGTCGAACAATTGCATTTTGTTTCTTGCATTGTGCGTATATATATATATATATATATATATACACTCAAGCTTTGATCTTCCTACTCGACATTGGATAATTTTATCTGGCAGCGCTTCAATAGCTGAATTGTGATCGAACTCAAGCTGTCTGACACTTGGATTGTGAGATTGAGTGAGGAAGAAAGAAAAGAGAAAATCACCAAAAATATTTTATTTTTATTTTTATTTTTATTTTTATTTTCTAACTTTTTATATATATATAGCTAGTTTTTCTTTCTAATATGGCAGTAATTCTGATACCACCATGCTGGACTTACTGAAAAGTCTCAATGCAAATATGCTGGACATGAAACAAGAATTCAGTTCTAAATTTGATAATTTAGAACAGAAAATTGTTGTCATCAATGAGAATTTTAATCAAGTGGATGCGAAAATTGTGGAATTAAACGAGAAGGTCGATGTTCTTGCTGAAGAAGTGGATCACCAATCTGCTGACTTGCAAGAGCACATCATTGTCTCAACCACTGAAGCTGAAATCAAATTTGATGCAACTGCATCATTTCTCAAGAAATCTGTCAAGGATTTTGCTAGTCAACATGGTCAGAGAATAGCGGAAAGAATTAAAAATCTTTTCCGCCAAGCTGAGAAAGATTTGACTGATAAATTATAAGACCAAATTGAGAAGATAGCAGGACAGATTAAAGGAAAATTGGAGTACGAATTGGACCAGCTAGGGAAGCAACTTGAGGAGCAGATAGTCGAACGCAATGATCAGCCCACGAGCATCGATCTGATAACCAGCTGTTCTTCTGAAATTTCGCAGATAATTTCTCAATTCAGGGGAGAATTAATTGACAATTTTAACTTTGAAATTGATGCCTTATCTGATAAACTCACTGCCGATATTCATTTTATTGCAGATGAAGTAGATCACAGACTTGTGGACCCACAGCATATCTATGGTCAAGTCATGGATACTGTTGAGCAAAAGCTGCAATACAAGCTGAATGAAGAACTTGAAGAAATCTTGAAAGATGAATTTGGCATTAAAAGGAAAGTCAGGCCTACTGGACAGTCAAATTGAGAACTCCAGTCAGTTACCAAAAATTCTGCGACATCAGTACCCGAGGAAGCACCATTTGACAAGAAAGCTGAATTTGCCAGAAGGTTAAGGAATCTAAAGCAGGGCAGTAGAACCGTGCGTGAGTACTATAGAAGCATGCTATTTCTGCTAGAAGAAACTCACACAGAGGAGTCCGAGGAACAAGAGATGTCTCGTTTCTTATCTGGGTTGAGGAAAGACGTTCTCGATAAATTGGACCCGAATGGATATGTGGGCATCAATCACATGGCAACTTCAGCCATGATTATTGATGAGCCAGTGCATAAAATTGTTCAAGGTCCCGGCTCTAGTCGTACTTGGAGTACGAGCGGAGAATTGGCGGGGACGAGCAATCGCACAAGTTCATCATTTGTGGTCGTCCCATTCATCGATCATGCAAGAGGAACGGAGCCCGTGACAACCGAAATGGAACTAAGGGAGCACCTCTTTCACTGTCATTGCACTATTTTTAATGAATCTTGTTATTTAATTGTGGGCAGTGGAAGCTGTGTTAACATAGTGAGTTTGTACATTGTTCGTAGGTTGGGGATACCGGTTGACGATCACCCAGAGCCGTATCGACTGCAGTGGGTCAATAATCATGGACTAGCAAGAGTTGATAGAAGAGCAAAGGTTCCCATCAAAATCGACGGTTATGAGGAGCAGATTCAATGTGACGTCATGCCAATGAACACATGCCATGTCATTCTTGGACGTCCCTGGCTTTATGATAAACATGCTCAGTATTTTGCGAGGGAACATCTAGTTGTCTTCAGGCATAATGGCGCAAGGGATTTTCTCTACTCACAGTCCCCAGCAACCGCGAAAGTAGATCGAGAGAATTTGATGCGGCAAATACGTGAAGAGGAAGAAGCCTATCGGGCCCGCATGCAAAGGCCACCACAAAGGGCTAAGGATAAAGGAAAAGAAGCCGCATCCAGCTCCACCAAGCACTGTTCATTGATCATTCCAGGATTTACTATTAACACTCCGTGTCATGAATTTCCTATGTTTAATTTATCTAAATTTTATGATGATAATGGAATTGACCTGGTTGATATTTTTACAGGTGATGATAAAGATCAAGATGACAAATTTCAGAATCACTCAGGTGAGATTGTTCCAAAATTTGACAAAAATTATTTAGCTGATAATTGTTATCATCTTTGCAGGGAATGGAAATCTCGGAACAAGAAGGGTGCTAAACTAGAATTCACATTGGAAGCAGGATCAGAAAAATACTTCTGCATTTTGGATCACATTTCTGATAAATTTGTTGATAAATTTTGTGTTGCTGAAATGATACAAATTTGCAATACTTATGGATTTTCGGTTAGTGCAGGTGCTGATTATCTGATTGAGCCGACCACAGCATCTTCCCTATCAGCTTTAGAGTCCAAAGCTTTTGAAGGGGGAGAGGATGATGTAGTTATCCGGATGGATCCAAAAATTAATCCGGATCAAAATTCCAATGGGCCCGGATTAATTAAATGGAGCAGACAGAGAACTGATTCAAGTAATCCGGATCAAGATTTCAGTAGGCTCGGACTGATTAAATCAAGAAGAAGAAGCCCTGGCCCAATTGGAGTACAAGCCCAGCCAAGAAAAATTGGAATAGGCCCAACAAGATTTAACGCAGTTTCATCTTGCGTGAGGGAGTTGTCTTCCCCAACGGCCATCTCTTTCTCCGACATGGTAATCGTCGACTCACCACTGCCCACTCCGTCCAGCCTGACTCCGATCATCGCCTCCTCCGACGGACCCTGGCGTCGTCCTCATCACTCCGGCAGCACATCTCGTCAACTCCCGCAGCCCCTCGTCGCCGATCACCATCGCTATCTCCGACCAAGCTCGTCTCTGGCCATCTATTTGACGTTAACAACCAGCGGCGACCAACCTCTTCGTTATCAACTCCGGCGAAGTCCCCGACAGTCTAGTCATCTCCATCTACGGCCATCTCTATCATTCACGGATGAGAAAACCCTACTGGTGTAATACCCGAGAATTTTGCAGCATAAAACAAATAATTAAATAAATAAACAATAAATAAAATAAATACAATAAATAAATAAATTCAGCAAATAAGTGAATAAGGATAAGGAAATGAGAAATGAAATTTAACTTAAAAAGGAATTAAAGGAATTTACTAAAATAAAAAGAATTAATTGAAGATAAATAAATTGTACACTGAAACCCGACACCAATGAACTCGAGAATTGAGTCCAAACATGCATTTAGACCCGAGTAAAAATTTAGAGAGGAAATAGGAACCCGAAGATGGCCCCGAAATCGGAATCCGGGAGCATATGGGGGATAGAAGTCCGAAAGAGAGGAGGAAAGACACGACGGATCGCACGACCCGCCCGGACCGAAGTCCAGGCGAGTGCCGCGCGGTGGCCACGCGGTGAAGAGGGAAAGGGCGCGCCACGGCCGCGCCAACGGACAGATTCGCCGATTGCGAGATTCACTCGCCCGAATCCGGATTTTCCGACTTCGGTTGAACACCTTTCGGCTCAAGACTCCCCAAGGCTGACCTTGGACGACCCTAGGTCGTGCCTATCTATAAATAACACCTCTTGGAAGCCCCGAACACTTTTCAAAACCCTACGATACTCTCTATACACAAAACCTTAGATCCGGAAGTCATCGGAGGCACCAAAACCAAGTCGGAGACTGTTTGGACGAATTCAGAAGTCTTCCAACGTCGTGGTAAGTCTGATCCGTTCATCCATCTCGTTTTTAATTCAAAAACGAAACCCTAACTCTCTTCTTTTCTTCTCTACACCCCAAATCGGATCTAGAACGAAGAACCCGACGAACGGAGAGGATAAACGGTGGACTGGAAGCCACGCCTCCGAACTCGACGATCCCGGACGACTACGAATCTGTAAGTTGACACTTACATGGTTTTGGGAGTAATTAAAACACCTAAATCTAAAAGCTTAATCAAAACTTTCGAAAATCTGTCAACATGCGATTTCTACCGGTGCAGCGAATTTGTCTAATTTTTCTGAACCCTTAAAAGTCTTGAAACGAAAAAACATAAAACACAAAAAAGTTCCTAAGGCTTAGGTCTATCTCCTGTAAAATTTTCAGAATTTTTCGTGATGATTTGCTACATGAAATCCACCCGAAACCGAACTGTTGAAACTTGAATCTTTAATTTCTTGACAAAACTTAGCTCTGAACTTGATGACGTTTTTGACATTAGTTTTAAGCCGATTTAGATCTTTAGCCGAACATGTAAGTTGTAGACAAATGTCTTAAGAAGGTCTCTGTGAAATTTCGTTAAGTTTGGAGTTGATCTGATGGTAGATCTTGATAATCTTGAACTGCTGTATGATAAACTCGGACAGATTAATGTTTCTACGAAAATTGATATTTTTGACCTGTTTCGATATCTCGGATTGAAAAAGTTAAAACACAAAAGTTGTTTATCTCGATGTTTTCGAGTCAGTGGTAAATTTTCGGAATTTTTGAACTTAAATCTGATTTTAAATTAATTTTAGAGTAAACAGCGGTTTACCGGGTCAAATCTTGAAATCTTGTTGAAACGGTAAAACTAGGCTTTAAGGTTTAAACGAGTAGAAGACTCTTTGAAATAAATACATGAAATCTGGAATTTAGGAAATCCCCTTTACAAACTTGATCTTTTAAAATTAGGGGGTGAGTGCTCTGCAGGGTGCCCTCCTAACGATTCACTTCGTGCCTTTATGGACGATGGTGACCCCGCGCGAAAATTTGAGATATGATAACGGCATGAGACATATGGCCTACACTCTCGTGAATATCCACATGGGTTTCCCGAGGCTCCGGAGTGGTACTGGGTATGGCAGATACGGCTGCGGCCGCCGGTTTCCGGCTAAACTTGTTGATATCGCGATGCAATCGTGAAACACTTGAAATTACTAAATCGGGGATGTAATGGGGAATTAAAATAAATTGGATTATTTATAGTTGTCGTTTAAATTATTAAATGCTTTGTTTAAACTAATTATGGCTTTCATTTTTAAATTATGCTAAATGTATTGTTGTCTCGTGCCATGAAATATTATGCAAATTGGTTAAATAATTAAATTGAATTATTTATGGTATTATCATGTTTTTATGTAAATATTAAATTAATGGGTTTTAAACCCTACGATCATGCATGTGTTAACTTACTCAGCAAGTTGTGCTGACCAAACCGTGTATTTTTCCTTTTTCCTTACAGAGTATGTGGAACAGACATGAGCATGTTCATGCATGGGGGGACTTATATTTTGCGAAACTTATTATTTTAAATTCTTGCATTAGACGATAGAATTAACGGGCCTGTTTAACCCGTGTTTTGACCATGTCGGTCTTTTTTACTTTTCCGCTGCAATATTATACTTAAACATTATTTCCGCTGCATTATGATATTATTATCTTCGAGACTATATTGTATGGGTTGTTTGCAAATGTTTTAAATATTTTTAAATACTGAAATACCTTGCCTTGCATCTCTTTAGTAAGCCGGAGAAACCGTGTCTTACTAGGGAGGTGTGGCGGTGACATCCCGACCTGGGTGACAAAAAATCGGGGTGTTACAAGTTGGTATCAAAGCCCGGCTATTTTTAAACTATTATTTTTAAATCATTATTATTTTTAAACTACTATTAATATTTTGACTATTATTTTAAATTTTAAAGTATTATTTCCATGGAAAATTTTTATTTTAAAACCCATGGAAAAATATATATATAGTGCATGAATTATTTTTGGGGGGAATCATCATTGCATTTGCATATTGCATCTCTTTTATGTAGAGAACTTAGAATCTTGGCAAATTTCAACTTAGAATCTTGGCGAATTTTAACTTAGAATCTTGGCGAAGTTTAACCTAGAATCTTGGCGAATATTAACTTAGATCTTTTGCTTGCGCTAGATGGCTAGTCAAGATATGATGCACTTGATGATCAAAATGATGAACGTTCACATTGATTCCCAACAAACCATAGAACAAATGAAACATCGTATGGCTCACTTGGAGGCAAATCTGCACCACATGGGCAACTTGAGAGAGGCGGATCACCACCGCATAAACCAACTCGAACGCCAAGTCCAAACCCTCACTACGCAAAACCTAATCCTGAAGGAACACATCGATGCTCATGGACAAGACTTGAACACCATCTTTGACGATCTACTGCCGCCAAGTTCGGAGGAGGAAGACCCGAAGGAGGATCCCGCTACCCCACCGGAGGACGTCTTGAGATGCTAGGGATTCTATTTATAGTAGATACTATTTTGCTAGGAAAATATTTCTACTTTTGTATACCTTCCCGCTTGTACTAAAATTTCTTTTAAGGAAATAAAATGCCCGATTTATTTATAATAAATCAAAAAAATAATAAAATAATAAAATCTGGACAGATCTGTCCGACGAAAAAAAAATCGAAATAAAATAAAATAAATTAAAATAAAACCCAGAAGCGTACGACGCTTCTTAGTTCGATCGAGCACCACGTGCGAAATTACAAAACACATACACATTTATAGAAATTTTTTAGACTATATGTTAATGTCACAAGTCCTAATCCACCCTATTTGTAACAGAATGGCACCCAGAGGAAGAGGAAGAACTCAACCCGCTCCCCAAACCACTACTGAAACACCTACTGAAACACCTCCAAATGTCACGGAACCGGCTCAACCTGTAGAGGAACAACCCCAAGGTGTGCAGGACGCCCCCGCACCGAACAATGTGGGCGATCATCTTCGGACAATAGAGGAGGTCTTGATTGCTAGGGAACGCGCAAGTCAACCAGGGCCAAGCTGCGGCAGTACCTCCGCCCCAAGCTCGCCCCAACTATCTGGCAATGGTGAATCCCTACCAGCCACCCCACTATGCTGGTGAGGAGGATCCAGCCAAACTGGAAGAATGGATCCGAACCTTCGACAAGCTGCTGGGAGCAGTCAAATGTCCGGAAGGAGAGAGAGTGCACGTCACTTCGTACTACTTGGGAGGCGAAGCGGACTTCTGGTGGCAGGCAACTCAAGCCAAGCTGACTGAAGATGATGAGCCCTACTCTTGGGCGGAAATGATGGAACTACTCAGGGATCGATTCTATCCCTTGAGTACTAAATCAGCGATGTATGAGGAATTCCTATCGCTGAAGCAAGGAGGCCATACTGTGCAGGAGTACTAAACTCGTTTCAAGGAACTAGTAAGGTTCGCACCAAGGCTAGTACCCACAGATGCAGAGAAAGCACAGAAGTTCGAGATGGGACTGAACCTGTCTGTTCGCGAGGTGATCGCGGGGGTACACTACCCCGATTTGCAAGCTGTGTATGACCGCGCTGTGGCAGTAGTGCGTGTGCAACAACTGAAGAGAAGGCTGCGTGGGGAGTCCAGCAGGGGTCCCCAAGACAAGAGAAACTGGGACGCGAGAAGCGAGAACAACACGGGAAGGAACGAACAGCGGAGAGGGTCGAATAGGCCACAACAAAACAACAATGGGAGGAGGTTTAACCAAGAAGAACCGGTACCACCTTGCCCAAGATGTGGACGACCCCATCTGGCGAGGGGATGCCCTCAACAGGGCGCCTGCTTCCGATGTGGTCGAATGGGTCACATTCGTCGGGATTGCCGAACGAGGATGGATAACATAACAAAGAGGAAAGATTTGGTCATGGGGCCGGAACAGCCTCAGAACCAAAACAGGCGGAATGGAAATAACCAGGGGAATAGACCCCCTCAAAATCAATTTAGGCTGCCGAATCAAAACCAGAACCAACGACCTCCGCCACCGCAGAATCAAAACCAACAGCAAAATCAGCAGCCGAATGCGAATCAGCAGGGCAACCAAGGACGCCCTATGGGGAGGCTCAATGTGGTTAACCAAGCGGATGTGCCTGCACAAGGAGAAGTGATGGCAAGTACATTTCATGTTTTGAATACACCCCTTAGAGTTCTTTTTTATTCTGGAGCTAGTTGCTCAATCATAGCATCAAGAATAGTGCCTGAGTTAGATCTACCTAAGTGCAAGAGAATTAGCTTAGGAATTCAATTGCCTTCTGGAGAAGTAGTATCTTGCTCTAAACGATATAACGGAATTCCTATAGTGATAAAGAACGTAGAATTCTTCGCGAACTTAGTAGAATTTAATTTAAGAGACTTTGACATCATATTGGGGATGGATTGGTTATCCCAGTATAAAGCGGTGATCGAATGCCAAAAACAAAAGATCACCTTGTCAAAAAGTAGGGGAAAGAGAGTTATCTTTTACTCTCAGCCCCCTAAGAAGAGTAACAAAATCGTTAGTGCACTCAAACTAAGTAACTGATGAGTAAGGGGTATGAGCTATATGCGTGCTACGTGCACAACCTTGAGGCGGAAGAGAACAAGGTTGACAGCATACCAGTGGTAAGAGAATACTTAGATGTGTTTCCTGAAGACATCCCGGGCATGCCGCCTGAGCGAGATCTTGAATTCACGATAGATCTTATTCCGGGCACAGAGCCTGTCTCAAAACCTCCGTACCGGATGGCACCACTGGAAATGAAGGAGTTAAAGGACCAACTCGAGGAGCTGTTAGGAAAAGGGTACATAAGGCCGAGTACTTCCCCCTGGGGAGCACCGGTTTTATTTGTTAAGAAGAAAGACGGAGGATTACGTCTTTGCATAGACTATCGAGGGTTAAACCAAGTGACTATCAAAAATAAATACCCTTTGCCGAGAATAGAGGATCTATTTGATCAACTGAAGGGAGCTTCAGTATTCTCGAAGATCGACTTACGATCTGGGTATCACCAGTTGAGAATTGCCGAGGAAGACATTCCGAAGACGGCGTTATGAACTCGATACGGCCACTACGAGTTCGCAGTGTTATCCTTTGGGTTAAGAAATGATCCGGCAATGTTCATGAACCTCATGAACAATGTATTTCGAGAGCTGTTAGACCAGTGTGTAGTGGTGTTCATTGATGACATCCTGATCTACTCGAAAAGTGAGGAGGAGCACGCCCAGCACTTGCACCAACTGTTAGGGACCTTGCGAAAGAATCAGCTATATGGAAAATTGTCCAAATACGATTTTTTGTTGAAGGAGGTAACATTTCTTGGACACATAGTATCCGCTGATGGAGTTTCAGTGGATCCGGCAAAAGTCTCTGCCGTAACTGAATGGGCAACTCCAAAGAGCCAAACTGAGATAAGGAGTTTCCTTGGATTAGCCGGGTACTATAGACGGTTCGTGAAGGATTTTTCGAAAATCGCACGACCTTTGACCCAACTACTGAAGAAGGGAGTAAAATACGTGTGGCCAGAGGCTTGTGAGACAGCGTTTCAAGAGCTGAAGAAACGACTCACAACCACACCCGTATTGACACTACCATCAGAGGGTGGTGAATTCGAAGTTTACAGCGATGCTTCGAAGGAAGGTCTAGGTTGTGTCTTGATGCAAGACTCGAGAGCCGTAGCGTATGCATCACGCCAGCTAAAACCTCACGAGGAGAATTATCCGACACACGACCTGGAGTTGGGAGCGGTCGTTTTCGCTCTAAAGATATGGAGACATTATCTTTATGGGCGGAAGTGTCGAATGTTCACCGACCACAAGAGCTTGAAGTATATATTCACTCAGAATGAGTTGAATTTGAGACAGCAAATGTGGTTGGAACTTATTAAGGACTACGATTTGGAGATAGCCTACCACGAGAGGAAGGCGAATGTGGTAGTCGATGCCCTAAGTCGGAAAACCCAACACGTGACGAACTCGTTGGTAATTCCGCCGGCATTGTACATGGATTTAGCGAGATTGGACGTGGAACTTGTGCATCCGGGCACATTGAGTGAGACGATCAATGCAATGGTCGCAGAAACTCCAATACTGGACGAGATTAGGCTTGCCCAACCGGGCGACGCGAAATTAGAAAAGATAAAGGGGTACATTGCCGAGGGGAAGGCAATAGGATTTGTTGTCCACGAGGATGGAAGCATTCGTTTCAAAGGGAGATGTTGTGTGCCTCAAAAGTGTGTCGAGTTGAAGCAAAGGTTGATGGAGGAAGGGCACAACACGCTATACTCAGTGCATCCCGGAGGCGACAAGCTTTACAAAGATCTAGAGAAGATCTATTGGTGGCCGGGAATGAAAAAGGAAGTGGCAGACTTCGTGGCGAAATGCCTCACCTGCCAAAGGGTTAAGGCAGTGCGACATAAACCCTTAGGACTGATGCAACCACTAGAGATTCCAAGTTGGAAGTGGGATAACATCTCAATGGATTTTGTCTCGGGATTACCCCGATCACCTAAAGGCATGAACAAGATTTGGGTGATTGTGGATAGGCTAACAAAGACAGCCGTATTTATCCCGATGAAAGACACGTGGACTATGGACCAATTGGCCCGAGACTACGTTGATAATGTGGAACGACGACATGGAGTACCACATGACATCATTTCCGACAGAGACAGTAGATTTGTCTCTCACTTTTGGATGGAATTACAAAGAGCTCTCGGTACTCAAATCAAAATGAGCACCGCATTCCACCCGATGACGGATGGTCAAACCGAGAGAACAATCCAAACACTAGAAGACATGCTGAGAGCATGAGTGTTGGAATTTAAGGGAAATTGGGAATCCCATTTACCCTTAATCGAATTTTCTTATAATAATAGCTACCATGCTAGCATTGGCATGGCACCATTCGAGGCGTTGTATGGACGAAAGTTCCGAAGCCCGTTGAGCTGGGAAGAAAACGATAAGTCGGTGGTAGTGGGACCACAACTTATCGAAGACATGGCTCAACAAATCAAAGTGATTCAAGGAAAAATGAAAGCCGCTCAAGACCGTCAGAAGAGTTACGCTGACGTGAGACGACGAGACCTAGAATTTCAAGTGGGAGATAGGGTAATACTAAAGATATCACCCATGAAGGGGGTGATGCACTTTGGCAAACGAGGGAAGTTGAGTCCTCGATACATAGGACCTTACGAGATTCTAGAACGAGTCGGAAATTTGGCCTACCGACTGGCTTTACCGCCACAACTAGATCGAGTTCATAATGTCTTCCATGTCTCGCAACTAAAGAAGTATGCGCCGGACCCGACACATGTACTTCAACCGGAAGTAATCGAACTCGATGAGGATCTGACTTATGAAGAAGTCCCAGTGCGAATTCTGGACACTAAGGAGCGAGTAACGAGGAACAAAACTGTCAAAATGATCAAGGTTCTTTGGTCGGACCACGAAAGTGAGACGGCAACTTGGGAGGTAGAATCCAACATGAGAGAACGCTACCCGACATTGTTCCAAACCCACACCGACACAGTTATGGGGACATAACTGCAATCTTAAGGGGGAGAGGATGTCATACCATCTATTTTTCTTGCATTTTTGTAAAAAAACAAACAAATTCAAATTGTTTTGAACTACGTTATGGCTTGATCCCTTCACAGGGTACGTAGGCAGCTTAGAAGTTTTAATTCTAAATACAACTTCGAGGACAAAGTTGATTCTTAAGGAGGGTAGACTGTAATACCTGAGAATTTTGCAGCATAAAACAAATAATTAAATAAATAAACAATAAATAAAATAAATACAATAAATAAATAAATTCAGCAAATAAGTGAATAAGGATAAGGAAATGAGAAATGAAATTTAACTTAAAAATGAATTAAAGGAATTTAATTAAATAAAAAGAATTAATTGAAGATAAATAAATTGTACACCGAAACCCGACACCAATGAACTCGAGAATTCGAGTCCAAACATGCATTTAGACCCGAGTAAAAATTTAGAGAGGAAATCGGAATCCGGGAGCATAGGGGGATAGAAGTCCGAAAGAGAGGAGAAAAGGCACGACGGATCACACGACCCGCCCGGACCGAAGTCCAGGCGAGTGGCGGTGGCCGCGCGGTGAAGAGGGAAAGGGAGCGCCACGGCCCGCCAACGGACAGATTCGCCGGTTGCGAGATTCACTCGCCCGAATCTGGATTTTCCGACTTCGGTTGAACACCTTTCGGCACAAGACTCCCCAAGGCCGACCTTGGACGTCCCTAGGTCGTGCCTATCTATAAATAACACCTCTTGGAAGTCCCGAACACTTTTCAAAACGCTACGATACTCTCTATACACAAAACCCTAGATCCGGAAGTCATCGGAGGCACCAAAACCAAGCCGGAGACTGTTTGGACGAATTCGGAAGTCTTCCAACATCTTGGTAAGTCTGATCCGTTCATCCATCTCGTTTTTAATTCAAAAACAAAACCCTAACTCTCTTCTTTTCTTCTCTACACCCCGAATCGGATCTAGAACGAAGAACCCGACGAACGGAGAGGATAAACGGTGGATTGGAAGCCACGCCTCCGAACTCGACGATCCCGGACGACTACGAATCTGTAAGTTGACACTTACATAGTTTTGGGAGTAATTAAAACACCTAAATCTAAAAGCTTAATCAAAACTTTCGAAAATCTGTCAACATGCGATTTCTACCGGCGCAGCAAATTTTTCTAATTTTTCCGAACTTTTAAAAGTCTTCAAACGAAAAAACTTAAAACACAAAAAACGTTCCTAAGGCTTAGATTTATCTCCTGTAAAATTTTCAGAATTTTTTGTGATGATTTGGTACATGAAATCCTCCCTAAACAGAACTTAGGTCTGAACTTGATGACATTTTTGACATTAGTTTTAAGCCGATTTAGATATTTAGCCGAACATGAAAGTTGTAGACAAATGTCTTAAGAAGGTCTCTGTAAAATTTCGTTAAGTTTGGAGTTGATTTGTTATGGTAGATCTAGATAATCTTGAACTGTTGTATGATAAACTCGGACAGATTAATGTTTCTACGAAAATTGATGTTTTTGACCTATTTTGGTATTTCGGATTGAAAAAGTTAAAACACGAAAGTTGTTCATCTCGATGTTTCCGAGTCATTGGTAAATATTCGGAATTTTTAAACTTAAATCTGATTTTGAATTAATTTTAGAGTAAACAGCGGTTTACCGGGTCAAATCTTGAAATCTTGTTGAAACGGTGAAACTAGGCTTTAAGGTTTAAACGAGTAGAAGACTCTTTGAAATAAATACATAAAATCTGGAATTTAGGAAATCCCCTTTACAAACTTGATCTTTTAAAATTAGGGGGTGAGTGCTCTGCAGGGTGCCCTCCTAACGATTCACTTCGTGCCTTTATGGACGATGGTGACCCCGCGCGAAAATTTGAGATATGATAACGGCATGAGATATATGACCTACACTCTCGTGAATATCCACATGGGTTTTCCGAGGCTCCGGAGTGGTACTGGGTATGGCAGATACGGCTGCGGTCGCCGGTTTCCGGCTAAACTTGTTGATATCGCGATGCAATCGTGAAACAGTTGAAATTACTAAATCGGGGATGTAATGGGGAATTAAAATAAATTGGATTGTTTATAGTTGTCGTTTAAATTGTTAAATGCTTTGTTTAAATTAATTATGACTTTTATTTTTAAATTATGCTAAATGTATTGTTGTCTCGTGCCATGAAATATTATGCAAATTGGTTAAATAATTAAATTGAATTATTTATGGTATTATCATGTTTTTATGTAAATATTAAATTAATAACTTTTAAACCCTACGATCATGCATTTGTGTAAACTCACTCAGCAAGTTGTGCTGACCAAACCGTGTATTTTTCCTTTTTCCTTACAGGGTATGTGGAACAGACATGAGCACGTTCATGCATGGGGGGACTTATATTTTGCGAAACTTATTATTTTAAATTCTTACATTAGACGATAGAATAAACGAGTCTGTTTAACCCGTGTTTTGACCATGTCGGTCTTATTTACATTTCCACTGCAATATTATACTTAAACATTATTTCCGCTGCATTATGATATTATTATTTTCGAGACTATATTGTATGGGCTGTTTGCAAATGTTTTAAATATTTTTAAATACTGAAATACCTAGCCTTGCATCTCTTTAGTAAGCCGGAGAAACCGTGTCTTACTAGGGAGGTGTGGCGGTGACATCCCGACCTGGGTGACCAAAAATCGGGGTGTTACGACTGGGCTCAACTCCGCCGCTGTCCCGTAGGCCCTTGTCACCTTCATTTTATCCCTCTCCGGCCGGCCATAAGTCTCCATCAACCTCCAGCATCACCACCACCACCTCAAGGATACTCCCGAGCCATCGTCGTTCAGTATTGGCAAATCCGGCCACCCCGAAAACCGAAGCCTTGCCGAAGAGGAAAACCCCGAATCGCCGCCGCGAACTTCCAACTCCCTCCGGCCACTGCCTCCGATGTCTCCTCCGTCCCCGAAGTTGGCCTCCGGCAGCTTCACCTCCGTCTCCAACATTCCAACCACCTTTCGCGAGCTCCGGCCCATCCTCCACCCTTTCCGCCGCCTTCACCAACACCTGCTGCTCATCCATCCCACTTGAAGAGGAAAGCATCCTCAGTTCGTTCTAGAAGCAATCAAGGCAATTCGGTCTATTGCCCTTGGGAAACCGAATTGGACAATAGAAGACCGAATTGCACCCTTGGAGACCGAATTGCCACCCTTTTGGCCTCTTCTCCATTTTTTTTGCAATTAACCCCCTCAACTTTTCCCCTTAAACCGAATTATACCTTCTACAAACCGAACTCACCCATTCTCCTCCTCCATTCCATTTTTGCAACCAAGTCCCTACTCTTTCTTGCCTAAACCGAATTGATCTATTTAATGCCTATTGAAACCGAATTGGTCTCTAGACCGAACCTACTTGTTACATTTTATCTGTTTAAGTGCTTTCCTTGTATTTTCCTTATTTTTATTGCCTTGTTTAATTCCTAGCTAGGGTTGTTTATTTCTTTGTAATTGGGATGCCTATATATATAGTGGCCTCCCTCATTTTGTAAGACTCACCTTTTGAATTAATGAATATCTTGCTTGTTGCATGAACATTTTTCTTAAGGTCATTTGAGAGTTTTGAGGGAAACCGAAAATTCCTCACCATTCAATCGTGTCCTAGCCTTGAGCTATTTCCACGGTTCTTGGATCTTGAAGCAAATCCAAGGTTGGTAATCCATTGTTGAAGATTTGGAAGAGACAAGGTTGTTCCTAACTTCATTGCCTCAATATATCTTTAATTTTTGGAGCTTCCCTATCCTTCTACCCTTCATCCCATTTCTTGTTGATTATGCTTTATTATTGATTTCTTTGCTCTTGATCTTGGTCTACGGCAGCGAGTCAATTGAATAATTTTTCACTGGGATGATGTACATAGTTTTTACTTGGTTCGCATTGAGCCCTTCCTCATTGAGGTTACCCAACCCATAAAAAAACACCAACCATTCATTTGCACGCATTATATATCACAATTGGTTTTCATTATCTTGAGAAATACCAAAAACCACTGAGACCGAAAAGAAAATGCACTGCGATAGCTGTTGACCAGAACTCTTATGTTATTGTTGTGAATGGTTGTTGTTTTTTTATGGTTGGATAACCCCATTGAGGGCTCAATGCGAATCATGTAGAAATTATGTCCATCATCCCAGTAAAGAAGGATTCAATTGACCCACTAGAGCCTAAAGGTATTTATTAGAGTAGTGATATGTTATGGCTGCCTTCAAATATTTATTAATTTGGTGTGCTATTTGTGGAGACTCCAGATTGGTCACGGTGGATGTAAAATGAGATTTACTTCGGCCACGTCAACAACCTTAGGCTAATTACGTAATTAGGACCAAATTGGAAAAAAATTAGCAAACGTAGAGGACTATATGAGACTAAAAATTACTAACGGACCGATTTGGATATTTTGGAAAGAAAAAGGACTAAATAATTCTTTTTTTCCCTATTATGCGAATTGTTTTTCAAACCCATCCAGGCCCAAACGGTTCCCCGAGGCTTGGGAGTTGGGACAGCCTTTGGACGTGGACCATGTGGAGAAATCAATTTGGAGATTGATTTGGCAATTAATGTGGAAAAATTACCATTTTTTTGATATCTCACTATTTTGGGTAATTGAATTGTGCATTCAAATTGCTGAATTGGGGATGCTTTGGACATCCATGAGGGTTGGTAATTAAGAAAAAATCATGTCAAAATTTATTATTTAGTGGTAGTGGTGTATTCGTTTTACACATCTTTTTAAACCACAAGTATATAGTGTCGAATCAAGTAATGAAAAACTCTTAAGTATCGGATATTCAGAATATTATTTCATTCTGGCGAAAACTTAGTCATTTAAAGGGTTTAAATATCATTTAATGTTTAATTCAATAATAAAGTAAAAATTAACAATAAAAAATGCATAAAAAATAAAAATAATAAAAACAAAATGCAAATATAGCTATAAAAACAAAATGTCATCCTTACTATAATGTTTTGCTCTTCAATTGTGACCTCATTGTTCTTTTTAGGTGAATACCAGGGTATCCTCAGATCACATTGGACCCAAAACTAATCCCTCCAATATCTGGTGGGCATTGAAAGGTTGGTCTTTAATTGGGACCTCATTGTTTTTTTTTGGGTAAGCTTTGGGACCTCATTGTTGATTGTATAAAATGACTATCTTAATTTTAATATGTTTAAAAAATATTCCTAGAGCAATAGCTGGACTATAAAGCCCACTTAACAAAAGTAGTGGTATGATATGAGTTGGGCCTTATGCAGGTTGGGGCTCGTGAGTTGGGGCCCGAACGCATCTTTTTCACTGAACGGGAATCAAATCGTTCCCCGCACCCCAACTTCCTTCTATTCGTGGTGGGAATAATTGAATCCAATCAAAGCGACACCGGATCGAGCGTCTTCAACTGCCGTCCAGGACCATTTCCGGTCGCCAGAGATTCGGGTAATTTCACATCTCAATCCTATTGAGTTTACCTTTTCGCATAACCGCATTGACATGCTTTTGCGATCTTTTGTAGCCTTGCTTCAATTGAGTTTAGTTCGAATTACTTACCCCGTATTTCTTGTGTTACTGAGTATTTGGAATTTGGAAATTGGTATTGGATTTGTAATTGTGGATCTTTGAATTGATTTCTTACTCAAATCTGTTGTTGCAGGTACGGTATTAAAAAAAAAGGAAAATCAGTATTGTGTTGGGCAAAATTGGAGGAGATGGGTTTTCTCGTGACTACCCTAATTTTCGTTGTTGTTGGGATTATTGCATCCCTATGCGTCAGAATCTGCTTCAACAGAGGACCATCGACGAATCTGTACGTTCTAATAAGTATCTAGTTTTAAGAAATGAAAAAAATTGTCTTCCTCTGAAGTTCTTATTGAGTTTAATTTTCTTTTTAGCTTCTAAGTTGCATCTAACTACACCATAATATTTTTGCTCTTCATTCTCTGAATGTCTTTTTTCAACTCTAAAGAACATGAATTTGTGTATAAACTTTGAAAGCCAAGGAGTGAGCTACATCATCAAAACTACTTCGTCATCGTTGGAAATGCATTTTAATTGTGCAAGCCAGAGAATAAGCAAGAAATGCATTGAAACTTGTTTCTTGTTGGAAGTGTAGTTTTCTGTTTGTCAAATCTAACCATTAGTTGATACCAATTAGTGTTAGTATTTGGTATAATAGGAAAGCTAAAACCAATTTTTCTAAGCCATTTTCAAAATAAGTTTTGTTAAATCCTATAAGATAATTTAAAAAGTTATAAGAGGTGTTTGGCAAAACAACTAAATTGAATCAACTCGTTTGTGAGACAAAATAGTTATTTTAAAGAAACAAAATAACTTAAGACAGTATTCAATTAGTTCTTTTTGAATCTGCTGCAAAGAGAAGCTTTTGGATTTTAGCTTTTTGTAGGCAAAAAAAAGATGGTCTAGAAATTGCCAAACAACAAATTTTGATTAATTTATTGCTCACGTAATTAGCTAACAACTAACAACTAATTCCGGAACAGGCCCATATACTAAACACTAAGATTATTCAAACACCTAAAAGTGTTTTGAAAATCCAACTGCCTAACATCCTAAGGGCATATTATACTTTTAGTGATTAGCCTTGACAGATTATTTTATCAAGTCTAATCACATGTTCACTTTTCATGATTAGGGCACTTGATTATATAAGAACCCTTGACTAATGTGCTAATTTATGGTATAATTAATCCTATTGAACTAGGTGGGATGGGTTTTATACTCCCTTATAATGAAAACCTCCTAAGATTATTGTTTTCTGTGTCTAAAGATGGTGGAAATTTCTTGAATTACAGGCATGAGTGCAAATCCTGTTGTGTGGGAGTGTACTGGTTTGTAAATCAAGGATTGTTCTTTCTATTAAGATGCGTAGATTTTCTTATTGTTTTGGTCACTTACTCACTTAATTCCCAAAAACATAATAAAATTTATTGCTTAAAGAATTACAAAGTAATTATCTGAGAATGAACAAATATATTTTACAAGTGAAGGGAGAATGAATGACAGGAGTTGGATCAACATAAATGAAAATAATTGGTGAGTAGGAAAAGGTGGAATTTGAATAAAGAAGAGGAAATGGATACAAATTGTTGCCTTACCAAATACATGAAATAGGTGGTGATTATTAATTGAAGTTAATAATAAGTTAATAACTAAATTTCAATTTTTAGTTAATTGATACACTGTTTCGATGTTTGTGGCTACATGCTTAACTAATTGGTTTAATGATTTGTGAGACAAGTATAAAAGGAATTTAAAATATTGGAGGATGCATGGAAAATAGAGTTTAAAAGGGATTGTACTTATCCTCTCAAAGAGGATAGCAGAATGAAAGAGAACTTAATTTGTCTCACTTTTCTTGATTTCTTCATTGAAACTTATGAAGTCTTATTAGCGTTCCATCATTGTTATGCTTAATTAAAATCCTTAAATTCTGTATTCAGTTCATTTTATTTAATTTATGTTATTATTTTCCATTCTATCTTAAAAGCCATTTAATGCAAAAAAGGGAATGGAATTTTGAATTTCTTGTATGTTTCATTTTTCCCCAAATTCTTTTCATGCTGGTAGTGCTTGGGATTTGGGAGTGAAACTGTTTTACTATTATTGAACTTTTGACTTTGGCAACCAGAATGCTGTTTAGTTTTAGCATGTATGTGGCTATGTGGTTGCTTATGGCTATGTTGAGTTAAGTCTGATTACTGTTATCCCATTGACAAATATTTATCTGTTATTTAGATTCTGTGGATATCTGTTGGAGACATATATTTCTTCTGATAAAATATACTCCTTTACTGCTTGGAGTAGTATATTTTTCTCTGGGTTATTTTCAGCTTGTCTTTGCCTCACAGTTACTTCTTTACTGCACTCCAGGTTGCATCTGACGTTGGTTATTACTGCAACAGTATGCTGTTGGATGATGTAAGTTACTTTCCCCTTTTAAGCAGACAGTGTCCAAAATGCTCTCACAATCAAATTGCCCTTTTAGCTTGCACAATTTTCCTTTTTCTACTGTCCTGGTGTCTGCTGATGTTTGTTGCTTGCTTATTACTTGATCTATTGTACACCATGTAACTACCTTGCAGAAAGTTGGTTACAAAATTGATCTGATGCAATCATGCAAATTTGCATGGTTGGACATTATTAATTGTTCAATCTTAAAAAATGAAAAAAATCAGAGTCTGAATCCTGGCAAGATCCTGTACTAAATCATTATGTTTGATCTTGTGTCTTCTTCAATAAATCTTGGGACTAGAATTCTTTATTCGACTTCTTATGAAATTATACCCCAAGGGCTGCAAGTCTGGTTGATATGCTTTTTATGTTTCCATCAAGCATCTCTGCATTTCAGAGTGCACCTCAAATTTTTACCGTCATCAAGTCCACATTTTGAGGAATTTTCTTTACATTGTGTTGGGATGTTGATGGCTCTCTGATGCCGTTTGGACTGTTATTGTAAAACTTAGCATAGCAAAGAGGCTTCATTATTAAATGATTTTTTTGGTTGTTTTTTAATGCTATCTTTTAGTAAGTTTCTGAAATGTTAATACCATATGTTATCCATTGACAATTCATGTTGCTCTTTCTTTGTGTGTGTAGGTGGGCTATAGTCTACCTTTCACAGATGAAACCACTAATAGTCCCTATTTTAAATGAGTCGGAATGATATTATCTAGTCAGACCACATGCATTGATTTTCAATGAAGAATTGGAGAGTGAGGAGTCTGCAGTTGCCACGATTCTGTGGTGTCAGATATGTATTTTTCTTTAATTACTATATTCTCTGCTGTAAAACAGTTTATATTATTTATTGTTATGAACGAAGAAAAATTCTGTGCTCTCGCTAGGAAGAGAATAAGAAACTGGATTTGTATCCTGTTGCTTCTGTGTATTTTGTGTGTGAAACTTTGAAAAATGGTGATATCAGAGATTGATTATTTATATCTGCTGTAATCATTTTTTAGCATCTATGAAGGGTTGGGACTGGAGCATTTATCTGATTTGGTATTTGCATAACCTGCGACATGTTGTCTTACCATTCCTATGTAGTGCTAGTTTTGAAGTTGAGAATGCATTTTGAACGGAGGTAAATGGTGGCATTGGTGTGTTGTATTTCCAGTTGAACTAGGAGTCATATAGTAGGACCTTTTGATACCTGAAATGATTAAACTTGTGGAATTTGTCTGCTTGTGTTGTTTTGTGCCCTCCAGTCCACAAGCTCTTTTGATACCTGAAAAGATTATACTCCCGTTTTTTAAAAGCGACACATATTGACTATTAACACTCTTCCTTGATCAATTTTGGTCCAAATTTTTATTGCAATTATAAAAGGAAAACATAATCAAATAAGACGGATTAGTTTAATATTGTAGTTTTAAAATATTATTTATTTATTTGAGTTTTTTTTATAATTTGTATGTATACAAGATTTGAGTTATTATTGTTAAAAAAATACTACTATATATTTTTAACTGTATTGGATTGCGTGTGGGAGGGGAATGTTGCCCCAATTTATTGGATCGCATTGAACTGTCAACAATGCAATGTTCTCCCTTTCTGTGTTCTTGGTTAAGATAGGACACCTTTTGTTGACACAAGTGGAAATTCACCCTAAACCCATAACAGGAGTATTGTTTATGGCCACTATGAAATCTTATGAGCGAGCTGTTGTACGTGGGCGGCAATCAAGTTGGGTTTGAGTTGCATTATAATTGTTAAAATAAATGAGCCCGTTTAGGCTTGACTCGATATGATTCAGGATAGGTTCGAGTTCAGTGAGTTTATAATATAGTAGTTTTTTATTACATATATGTTGAATTTTTTTTACAAGTGTTTTAAATTACTTAACGAATTTATAAAATGAACTTTGTTCACTTTTAAACTCAAAATTTGATCATAACTAATTAGTTTTGAATTCGTTTAGAATTGGAGCTAAGCTCGTTCGTTCAAGTTTAACTAGTCAAGCCGCATTTATTTTTAATACTGGTTAAATTAATATTTCGAGTTTAATATCCACGACTCGAGCCCGCTCGCTTGTTTAACAGCTTTGCTGTTGGGTTGGATTATTTTGCAATAAGTTTTTTTAAGTTTAATGAAAATTAAATATAACCAAGTAGTATACAATAATTTATAAAATTCGGATGTGAGTTATTCTCAATTGGCACCAGTTAAGTCAAATTTGAGTTTTGAGTGTTAGTTTTCGCCTTACATTGTTTGTTAAGTTTCCTTGTTACGTTTAGGATGACTAATTTACTAGTCGACCTTGGTTGTACTCTTGTTATCGCCAAAGAAATCAACCATGATATTTGTTTCGACTCACGGATAGGAGTAACAAAATATTGTTACATCCTTAGCACTTCATCCGTCCCAGTTTGATTGTTACGTTTGACTTTTTGGCATTATCCACTGTTTAAGCTTAATTAGAATTTTTTATTATAGTTACGTAAGAAAAAACATAGTCAAGTGGGATCTTCTTGTTAGATTCGTCTAATCTTGTAGTTTTAGAATATCAAATTTTTATAATTTTTTATGGTACACAATTTAAGTTATTAACCGTTAAACATGTGTATCGGCATGCATGTCAGGTGGGTCCGTAACAATTATAATAAGACAGAGGTAGTAAATAAATAAATGAAATGATACCAGCTAATGTTGATCATAACTACTAAGTTGATCGAAACGGAAAATCAAACTGAAATTAAATTGGGTAGATGAAGCAAACCGAAGTGATGATCAAATTTGAGATAAGAAGAATTCCCGACAGCTAGATACATCCCTTTCTTGGAATCATGATTGTATTCGAATCAATTGAGAGCAACTTCGAGTTCAAAATAGGTGAATTTATTTACCAAAGGAATTCACAAGGTGGGTGAGATGATTCTCTCAAATGATTTTTGAATTTAATTTGATTGATAATTTTCAATAGCAAGGTTCAAAAGAATTTTCAAAATGGTGTTGGGAGCCTATTTCAATACAAAGGATCGATCAAGAATAATAAAAATAATAATGATAACATGGTAGCAGCGGGGAATCCCGCGTGACAACAGGAAAGGGAGGTCGTGCGAGAACACTTGTGGTGTGAAATCGTTGTCGTGTGGTGAGTGATTGTGGCATGAGGAGCTGGTTGTCGGCGGAAGTTGGTTGTCGTGCGTAATTGTCATGCGATAGTCCATAGGCCGCTCCCTTTATTCCGCTGTCATCTTCCTAGCTAATTGACAGTCCCTTGTGAGTAGGGTGTTAGTGAGATGTATTGACAACACACACAATTGCAGAAATATAAAGAGACAATTGTTTGTTGACCCGGTTCGGACCTCCTGTCCTACATCCGGGGGATTCCAATCCAGGCGAAGATTACTCAACTATGAACAAGAACAAACACAAGACTCGAGACCAATCCCGTTAACTCGATCTAGAAGCTGAATCTCTCCCCCTCAACTTCTAATCTCCCTAACTAGGATTACAGAGACAATCTCTGTTGTTCCTTCACCCTGTTGACGACCCTGAATCAAGAATCCTTTAGGCTATATCAAGAAGACTCCTCCTTGATTTACAACTCGATCTAAATGATATACACTGAATTACAACACAATTCTATCAAGAACAAAAACTCTCAAAACATCTAAACATGAAGAACAAGTTTTTGGCTCTCTTGAAGTATATCTTCTAAAACGAACTCTAAACTCTCTTGGTAGAATATTGAAGATAAAAGTTGCATAAAGTAAAGACTGACTCAAAGACTATTTATAAACTAAGAACATCTTGGTCTTTGAGTCCAGGTGCTGGTGAAGCTTTGATCTTTAAAACCATAACCGTATCGTTGTTAGAGCGTTGCAGTGACATCCAAATGATTCTGCATGAAATGTTAGTGCCAACAATCTCCCCCTCATTTCATGAAGAGGTTGATTCATCACAAACAGGTCTCAAACCAGTATGATGAATAGCAGTTCAGAATACCAACCTAACAACAATGGTTAAAAGATCAAGTGCAACAAATGTAATTAACATATAAGAGTAACACCAGCAGAACAATATCACAAAATAAGAAGATCGATCAAATAAGTTCATGCAAATCTAGTTCATCAGCAAAATAAACCACAATCATCAGCAAAAGTAAACAAGCATCAGCATCCAAGAGTATCAAAAATAGTGACCAACAGAAATAGCAAATTAGTTACAGACCCAAATCATAACCAAATTCAGTTTAGAATGTACCCCCTCAAAACGTTGTCATAATCACCCAAAAACCACAGTCAGTCAGTCAAATTGAGACCATACTTACTCCCCCTTGATGAATCAGGCCTCCTCATCATCCTCCTCTCCAGTGTGTGGAGGATCAAATGAGCTAGGAAGAAGCTTCAACATATTGTTGTTTTGCTTCCGGATGCGGAGGCCAGCATTGATGACAGTAGAAACCTCCTCATTCTGTCGAAGAATAATAGTCTTCAGGTGATTGACCAATGCAGTGCCGGACAGAGCAGGGCCAAGGAGGATGTCATTATGCATATTTCGTAGGTCAGTAGAGGGAGTGTTCTGCTTGATTGGAATGCGTTCTTCCTTAGGAACTTTGATCCCATTCTTTTTCAGAAAACGGGTAATCAAAGCAGGATAAGGAAGCAAATCATTCTTGCCAATGGATCCGCGAGAATAACCTAGCATCTTGGAAAGAACAGAGAGACCAAAGTTTGTCATATTTAAATACAATTCAATGCAAAACATGAGTTTACCCATATGAGAGGACACTTGGCTGGCGTTGGTTGTTGGAAGGATGTTCGAACTACACAGGCGGAAGAGACAGTTGTATTTAAGAGTGAGCTGCTGAACACGAAGCTGTCCCCTACCAAAAGCAACACTTTTGGTGTTTGAAATCTCATAAGCCACTTCGGCATTTGAGTTTGGCATGTAGCTCGTAACATCATCCAGGTTGCTGTTGAGCTGCACCTTTAACAACGCATTGATAACTTGAGGAAAAATCTCCAATATCTTGCCTCGTATGTAGATCTTTCCTCCGAATGGGGATTCACCATCCAAGACATCAGGATGTAGGTTGGCGTAGAACTCGCGAACCAAGGCAGGAGAGTAGTCCTCTAGTTTAGTAGCCCAGTAGATGAGTTTTGTGTCTTCCAAAAACTTCAAAAATCCAAGTTCCTTGTAGATTGGATGAGTAAACTGCTCCTCTGGTATGAAATCACGGTTGTTGAGATCTTTGGCAAACTTCTGTCCTTCCTTGTCGTAAAATCTGTAGTTTAGGGCATCACTAACAGTCATGGGGCCAACTTTCTTTGGTCGTTTCTGTGTGGTCTCGACAGCAGGTTGTTTATCTTTCCTCTTGCGCGAACGAGTCACAGGGGTACGGGCAACTGGACGATGTTCCGGAGTAACCTCTCGATCAGGTTCGTCGTCCCTCAGTTGTTCGTCATCTCCAGTGACAACATCATCAGCAGTGTTTGAGGTGAACAGATTGTCCTCATCATCTTGAGGATATTCCGTGGTTGTTCCATCATCCCAATCAACAGAGAAAGTTTCCTTCTGTGGTGCTGGAAGGGCAGGTACCGGCGGTGCAGGAAGTGCTCCAGCAGGGGGTAAGGAGTCAAGAGGTAAAACGTCAGTGACATTCTCATCGGCAGGTCCATCATCGCCATTGTTGTCAACATGTTCTGCAGACGACGCTCCAGCTTGAGATGTTGAGGGAACTGATTCACTCAGCGCTTGAAGAACAGATGTGACTATTTGAACTGGATCAATGGATGACTCAGTATTTGGTGGTATGGACGAATCGTTAGTAGTTTCAGAAGGAGATTTGGGGTTGGAAGAAGACGCCATTTGAGGAGAAGAGGGGAAAAAACTGCAACACTCAAAATAAACACAGAAAAGGAAGTAGTGCAGTAATAGAAATGAACAAAATATTTAAAGAGAGGAAAGAGGAGTCGAAACGTTTAACCACGATCACTTCAATCGGAGAAACGGCGAAGTAATGATGGCAGTTTTTGAGCGACGTGAGCTGCAGAGGTGAAGGGACGGTTACAGTCGTCACAGTGTGATGATGACACTCTGCAGACTTCAAATCAGAGATTCTCCCAAATGAAATCTTTCTTTTGTCTTTATCCGATTTCCCTCTCTAATGTGCTTGGGCCTGAAATGTTAGTATACAAAGAAAAACGAAATGGCCCAAAATGCAACTAAATTTAGTTTGTATAGAAACTTAGGCCCAGAATAGTTCTAAGCCTATCAAACTTATCTCCCTCCATGGCTTTGGTTAGGATGTCAGCGCGTTGCTCTGACGACCCTACATGTTGAATGTCACAAATATTTTCTTCAACCAAATCTCTAATGAAATGATACCTGATATCAATATGTTTGCTCCTATTGTGAAGTACAGGATTCTTGGAGATGTTTATAGCACTTGTGTTGTCACACAATACTACAAATTTCTCTTGATGCACTCCATAATCTGCCAAAGTTTGCTTCATCCACATAAGTTGAGAACAACAACATGTAGCTGCTATATATTCTGCTTCAGCTGTGGATAGAGCAACTATGTTCTGTTTCCTTGAATACCAACTAACCAAATTGTTGCCGAGATAGAAACAACCTCCTGTTGTCGAACGTCTGTCATCACAACTGCCAGCCCAGTCTGAATCTGTATATCCTATAAGATCCAATGATGACCTTTTAGAATACCAAATTCCAAGTCCAATGGTTCCCTTGATGTACCTCATAATTCTCTTAGCTGCTTTAAGATGTGTCTCTTTGGGTTGAGCTTGAAATCTGGCACATACTCCAGTGCTGTATGAGATATCTGGTCTGGTTGCTGTTAGGTAGAGTAAACTACCAATCATGCTCCTGTAAAGCTTTTGATCAACATCACAACTAGAATCTGCTTTAGAAAGCTTCTCATGAATACCCTGTGGTGTTCTTGCTACTTTGCTCTCTTCTAAGTTGAACTTCTTCAGCATATTTGTTGCATACTTCTCCTGAGATAAGAAGATTCCATCTTTTTCTTGTTTAATCTGTAATCCGAGGAAGTAATGCAATTCTCCAAGCATGCTCATCTCAAATTCAGTCTTCATATCATGTATAAATCCATCTCTAAGTTCTTCTGAAGTAGATCCAAAAATGATATCATCAACATAGACTTGAACTACAATGATATGCTTATCTGTGTGTTTGATGAAAAGTGTCTTATCCACATTTCCTCTTGTATATCCGTGGTCAACCAGGAATTTTGACAGCCTCTCATACCAAGCACGAGGTGCTTGTTTAAGACCATATAGAGCTCCCTTCACTCTATAAACATAGTCTGGATGTTTGTGATCTTCAAATCCAGCTGGTTGAGCTACATAAATTTCTTCTTTGATTTTCCCATTTAGAAAAGCAGTCTTGATGTCCATTTGATATAACTTGAAATCTAGATAACAAGCAACAGATAACAAAATCCTTACAGCTTCCATTCTGGCCACTGGTGCATAGGTTTCTCCATAGTCTAAACCTTCAATCTGTGTGTAGCCTTGTGCTACCAATCTAGCTTTATTTCTGACTATGTTTCCATGCTCATCTTTCTTATTTCTGAAGATCCATTTAGTACCAATGATGTTGATATTGTCAGGGGGTGGTACTAACTCCCATACAGAATTTCTTTCAAACTGTAATAGCTCATCCTGCATGGCAGCTATCCAATACTCATCTTTGAAGGCTTCAGTTGCATTCTTTGGTTCCATCTTGGATATAAAGCAGTTCATTCCAGCGAGTTGCTTGTAATCAACCTTCTTGCTTCTGGTTTGCCTAGGTGCATCCAATTCTCCAATGATATCAGTATTAGAATGATGCTTGAAAGTTCTAGGACCTTTCCTCTTATTTACAACAGCAGTGTCAAGCGGTTGTTGCTCTTCCTCAGTATCAACCAAAGATTCTGATTCAATTTCAGTTTCTACATCAGCTGCAGATGTTGGCTCATGTGTTTCCTCAGATGGTGGATCAAATACAGGAAAATAATGCAGACCATCTTCATATTCAGATAATCCTTTTGCTAGAGAATCTTCAAATAGAACATTCATAGATTCTATAACTTTCTTACTATCAGTCAGATAAACTCTGTAAGCTCTGGAGTTGTTAGCATAACCCAAAAACAACCCTTTTTCTGATCTGGCATCAAACTTCTTGAGCTGCTCCCTGTCTCTGTAAACATGACAAGGACAACCAAATGTATGAAAATATCTAACATTAGGAAGTTTATCATACCATATTTGATAAGGAGTGAAATTCGTCTTTGGCCTCAAAAGAACTCTGTTTGAAATGTGGCATGCTGTGTTGACAGCTTCTGCCCAAAAAGTCTTTGGCAGTGTGCTCCCATGAAGCATAGACCTTGCCATCTCCTGTAGGGTTCTATTCTTCCTTTCTACAATCCCATTTTGTTGAGGAGTCTTTGGGGCAGAGAACTCTTGAGAAATTCCATGTTGCTTACAAAAATCAGTAAACTGTTGATTGTCAAACTCTCTCCCATGATCAGTTCTAATCCTTTTGATTTTTCCTTGTTTTTGATTCATGATCTTCAGGCTTGTGGACTCAAAATATTCAAAGGCTTCATCTTTTGATCTGAGAAAACAAACAAAGGTAAATCTAGAAAAATCATCAACTATCACAAGTACATACCTTTTGCCATTAAGGCTTTCAACTTCCATTGGACCCATCAAGTCCATGTGAATTAGTTCAAGGCAGTGATTTGTGGTAATTTCATCAACTCGTTTGTGTTGAGCTTTGGTTTGTTTTCCTTTAGAACATCCTTCACAGACAATTTGAGAGTTGTTCTGTAGTTTTGGCAACCCTTTGACAGCTCCAGAAATGCTCAATTTGTAGAGAGTTTGATAATTCAAGTGTGCCATTCTCTTGTGCCATAGGCTTGTAAGATCTTCTTTCAAAATTAAAGCCCTGTCTACTGTTTCCTTTAGAACATAACAATTGTTAGTAGACCTTTTCCCTGACATGATACACTTGTAATCTTTAAAGACATAGCAAGTATTCATATCAAATAGCACTAAAGAATTTTCATCACATAATTGGCTTATGGAGATTAAATTGGTAGTTAAACCATCAACAAAGTAAACCTTAGAGAGATTAGAAAGAACTCCCTTATCAATTTTACCATAACCAGTGATTTTACTTTTGGCACCATCTCCATACATCACCTCTCCACAGTCTTGTTCTGTGAAATTTTGTAGTATATTTTTGGTTCCAGTCATATGCCTAGAGCATCCAGAATCAAAATACCACAAAGTGTTCTTTTGATGTGCCTGCAAAGATACAACAACAAGACCAAGTGACTGTTGATTAGAATGTTTAGGTATCCAGGCCTTACGAATCTGGATCTTCTTTTGTAGTTCTAACATCGGCCAGACAACAGGTCTTCCATTTAAGAGATCTCGAACAATTCTTAAACAAGTGTCTGCTTGATGACCGGGTAGACCACAATATATACAATCCCTTGAGTCTTGAGGTGCAATATTGACTTGAATTGGCACATTTCTATAAGCAGCAGCATTGCTTGGCTGTTCACCAAGGTATCCTCCACTAACAAAGTTTCTCTTGGTTGATTTGAAATTCTTTGCTTTACCTTTCTTCTTGTATCCAATACCTGAAAGATCACCGGGTCTTTTGCACATAGAAAGAACTGAATCCAATTTATTTTTACCTTTTACCGTTTGAGAGAGTTCATTGCATTTGGCTTGAAGTTGTAGATTTTCTGTGACCAAACATGTCTTTGCATCAGAAAGTTTGGAGCATTCATCTTGAAGTTCCTCAACTTTGAGCTTTGCAAGCTTTAATTCCTTTTGTAACTTGATCTTTTCAGCAGATAGATTATCATAAGAAATTCCGAGATCAGTCAGTTGTGTTAACAACTTTTTATTCTCGTTGAAGGCTGTATCATACTCGAACTTTAACTCTTCATATGCATCGACCAGTTTTGAGTATATTTCACTGATATTACCTGCATCCATAGAATCATCTTCATCAGTAGAATAATCTATTGAATTTGTCATACCTGGTTGAGGACTACAGTCTCGAATAGTCAAAGCGATAACATCTTCAGAGTCACTTTGTTGTTCCTCTGTTGCGTCAACATCGCATTCATCATCACTGAGTGTAGCTTGATAAGCTTTTCCTTCTTTCCTTTTGGCAGTAGGACATTCCTTTTTGAGATGTCCTTTTCCACCACACTCGTAACAAATAATAGAAGAGAATTTGTCAAATTTCTCAGGTTCCTTGAGTTTCTTGACATTACTGCCTTTGCCTTCGAACTTCTTAGATCCCTTGGACTGTTGTTTGTCAGAAGTTGAAACACCATGTGAACTGGATTTCTGAGGCTTGCCTTTCTGTAACTGTCTTGCTCTCTTTTCTTGAAGAAATTTGGCCATCCTTCTGGTGATCAAGGATAACTCTTCATCTAAATCATCATCTGATTCCTCAATCTTTTCAGCCTTTAGAGCAATACTCTTCGATTTTCCTTTGCTCCTTGATTCGAGATGGTTCATTTCATAATTTTGCAAATTTCCAACCAGCTCTTCCAAAGTCATGGTGTTGGTCTTCTCACTCTCTTCAAGAACTGAGATCTTTCCAGAATACTTAGGAGAAACTGTACGTAGCATTTTGCGAACCAATTTTTGTTCATCAAAATGCATTCCAAGCTCTATGCATTGATTGACTACATTTTGAAACCTCTCAAAGTATGTTGAAATATTTTCATCATCCGTCATCTCTAATCTGTCATAAAGGGATTCAACACGATGTAATCGGGTTAGTTTAACATCGGCAGAACCTTCAAACCTGACTTCAAGAAATCTCCACATCTCATAGGCATTTTTGCAATTCTTGATCATTCTGTGCTGTGCCTCTTCCATGGCTCCGCTGATCGCGTTCATGGCTGCGTAATTCCCTTGTTTTGCTGCTCTTTCTGCTGCAGTTAATTCGGCCTTCCTAGCAAGTCGTGTAATCGGTGCAACAGGTGGTACAGCCGTTGTTGTGGTAGCAGTGGTAGAGGTAGTGTCTGTTGAAGCAGATGTCGTCGTTGTTGTTGTGACAACCGCAGGAATTTCAGTCCTTATTGGTGGTTCCCATGCTTCTTCAACTGCATCCCAGACATCTTCTGTAACACCCCGGATTTGATAACCCAGGCCGGGATGTCACCGCCGCATTTCCCTAGTAAGACACGGCTTCCCGAGCTCGCTAAGGAAATGCAAGGCTTGTGGGTATGAAAAAGATTTAAAAACATTTCAAGATTTAGTCCGGAAATTTATAATACTTAGTACGATAGTAGAAATTATCACGTACGGAAAATAAATAAAGTAAGTGCAGCGGAAAGTAAAATCACGGCCAACATGGCCAAATCCTCGGGTTTAACAGACCCGGTAAAAAAAAACAGTACGATGCAGAAATTTAAAATGTCCATTATGATTTCCCCCAAGTGCATATGCAATGCGTCACTCGACGTACTCTGTAAGAAAAAGAAATGACAACGGTTGTCAGTATAAAAATATACTGAGTAAGTTAATCCCTAACTACAAATAAAAGGGGTTACAAGTGTTTAAACTAAAGATTTCGCATACCGTACGAGAATCTAAAAATACATGATTTATTAGCAGCGGAAAATCATGATTAAAGAACTTAATTTAAAAAGCGAAATTTAAAGCATAATTTAAGATGCATAAATTTTAAATACATAATTAAAGACAGGATAGATACGATCTAAGCATAATGAAACACTCACACGAGTCTTTTACTTTTCATCCCGTAAACTAAGAAGAGGACACCATACCGGGAGATCACTAACGAGGCAATCTCAACATAGGACCACTAACGAGGCAGTCCAAACAATGGGAGACCACTAACGAGGCAGTCTCAAAGATAGTAGGACCACTAACGAGGCGATCCAAAAAGATAGTAGGACCACTAACGAGGCGATCCACAAATACAGCGCGCGAGATCACTAACGAGGCAATCTCAGATAGTAAGGAGACCACTAACGAGGCAGTCTCAAAGATAATGATAGTATGAAGATCGGCTCAGCCTAGTGAACGGGATTTTTCGAAAGTTCGTATTTCAAAGTTATCAAAGGATCGATATCGCGTTTTCATAGTTCGAGTTTTCTCAAGTTCGAAAAATCCTATTCGAGGCAGTTCACGCCTTTCTTAATTTAAAATTCGTTTTTCCTCCAAAAATTCTGAAACTTGGCCAGTACCTCAAAAACACACACACGAACAACTTTCATGTTTTAAGTTTTTGGAAATAAGGTTCCGAAGTGAGTTGAAATTTGAGTTTATTGCAAAGAATGATTTCTGTCTTAAAAACTGTTTTCGTCACAGGTTCGTGTAACGCCGATTAAAAATTCATTTCAAAACCAATCGATGTGAAATTTTTACAGTAACTACACGACACATTAAGGAACAACTTTCATGTTTTAAGTTTTTGGAAATAATGAATTCTTGGTACTCAAAAGTCGAGTGCAACTCACTGCATACTCATGGCCCTTAAAACGAATTCAAAACAGTTCTAAAAACTTGGCCGTTTGACATATCAAATGAACACCAAAATTCGTGAAATTTTGTAGACATAATCTAGACACAATTATCTACAACTTTTGTTTAGAAATGCAAAGTTAAATCATTCGAAAAATGGGTGAAAAACATGCATCAAGTTGAATGAAGGATTCTGTCACAGATTTGAATCGTTCGGTTTGATACAGAAAGTTCATGGCGAAAATTGGGATAGCAAAACTTAATGTCAATGGCTGAAATTTGGACACAAGATAGATAAAGGTGTTAGGAACAACTTTTATGTTGAAAAGTTTTCGGTTTGAATTCCTGAAGGTCGAGTTTTTGGCGAGTCTTTAAAATTGGACGAAAATAGGGTTTTTGAAAACCGATTTTTGTTACAAGCCTATATCTCGAGATTTAAACAACAAACAACCACGAAAATTTGTGAGTAAGGTTTTAACTTACTGATTTGAAGATTAGGATTACTGGGATGGGTATCCGGATGCTCTAGGGTCGCGACGAACGGCCAATCCTTCCGATCGCTTTTCGTTCGTTTTCCGGCGTGAAATCGTAGTAAAGGAAACGGGTTAGATTTCGAGTTTCTAAGTGTTATGGACGAATTAAAATGTTTAACCATGGCTTACCAAGAGTCTAGAGGGCAGGGCTTGGTTCCTCTCGCCTCGTCGTCGCCGGAATGCTTGCCGGAAAGTGTCGCCGGAAGAGTTTCGGCTTGGGGAGGAAGTTTGGGAGTAATGTGGGAGTAGTTTCTGTAAGTCTAGGGTTTGGAGGCACCCCCAGCCGCCCTTAAGTCTCCCTCACGTCTGGGATTTGGTTTCCCTCGAAGGGAGTTGTAATTTCGGCAAGAAAATCACCCCCGAATGGAAAGATTACACCTTCAGCCCCTCTGGCGCGGAGGTGGCGCGCACCCACCCCTATGGCCGCGCGGAGCACGCGTGCCAGGCCTGGCGTCGCGACGCCCTTGGCCGCGCGGTGGCCGCGCGGCGGCGCGCGGACAGCGCGGGCCGGCCGGACCGGCCGGTTCGGCTCCGCGTGTTCCGTCGGGTCTTCCCTCGCTTTCCCCTATCGGTTTTCTACGTGTTAGCTCGATTCCCTGGGGCGTCTTCGTTGCGGAATCTTCTCCTTAATCTTGTTACGAGTCCGGCTTATCGCTCGCAACATTTCCGGGTCCTACTTAGCCTAGTCTAAATTGGTTTTAACATCCCCTATCGTCCTTGTGGTCTAATTCGTGATGTATTTTGTGATTTATTTCGTGACTGAACTTAGAAATTAGTTCTAAGCTGCCTACGTACCCTGTGAAGGGATCAAGTCATGACGTAGTTCAAAACAATTTGAATTTGTTTTTCCTCGGGTGTTACATCCTCCCCCCCTTAAGAATACAGTTATGTCCCCATAACTGTGGTCGGGTCGTCTTGGAAGAGGGTAGGGTAACGTTGCCTCATGTCGGCTTCCAACTCCCAGGTTGCCGTCTCCGTCTCGTGGTTGGACCACAGGACCTTGACCATCTTTACAGTTCTATTCCTTGTCACCCTTTCCTTGTAGTCGAGTATTTGCACCGGGGTTTCTTCATAGGTCAAGTCATCATCCAATTCGATTACGTCCGGTTGGAGTACATGCGACGTGTCGGGCACATACTTCTTTAGCTGGGAAACGTGAAACACGTTATGGACGCGTGCTAGTTGAGGCGGCAGCGCCAGCCGGTACGCCAGATTCCCTACTCTCTCTAGGATCTCATATGGCCCTATGTATCGTGGGCTCAGTTTCCCCCGCTTGCCAAAGCGCATTACGCCCTTCATTGGCGAGACCTTCAGCATGACCTTGTCACCGACTTGAAATTCCAAGTCCTGCCGTCTCACGTCCGCATAACTCTTTTGCCGGTCCTGAGCGGCTCTCATCTTCCCCTGGATAACCTTAACTTGCTGAGCCATGTCCTCCACCAGTTGTGGCCCTACTGTCATTACTCGATCGTTCTCTTCCCAACTCAATGGGCTCCGGCATCTTCGTCCATACAGTGCCTCGAAGGGCGCCATGCCGATGCTCGCATGGTAACTGTTGTTATAGGAGAACTCGATTAAGGGTAAATGGTGCTCCCAACTTCCCTTGAATTCCAACACACAAGCCCTCAACATGTCCTCCAGCGTCTGTATAGTTCGCTCCGTCTGTCCATCCGTCATAGGGTGGAACGCCGTACTCATCTTTATCTGCGTCCCCAGAGCTTCTTGCAGCTTGGTCCAAAACTGGGAGACGAATCTGCTATCCCTATCCGAGATGATGTCATGCGGCACCCCGTGCCGGCGTACCACATTGTCTATGTAAGCTCTTGCTAGTTGGTCCATTGTCCAAGTGTCCTTCATCGGGATGAAAATGGCGGCCTTCGTTAACCTATCCACGATCACCCAGATCTTATTCATTCCTTTTGGCGATCGTGGCAACCCTGAAACAAAATCCATGGAGATGCTATCCCACTTCCAGCTTGGGATCTCCAATGGTTGCATTAATCCTAAGGGCTTTTGCCGTACTGCCTTGATCTTCTGGCAGGTAAGGCACCTTGCCACGAATTCGGCCACCTCTCTCTTCATGTTCGGCCACCAATAATTTTTCTTTAAGTCCTTGTACAGCTTATCCCCTCCGGGGTGGACCGAGTAGGGGGTGCTATGGCCTTCCTCCATCACCTTCTTCTTCAGATCTGCGGACTCCCGCGGTATACACCATCTTCCCCTGAAGCGGATGCTCCCGTCCTCGTGAATCTGGAAATCTACTGCCTTTCCTTCGGCAATGCTTCTCCTTATTTCCTCCATCTGTTCGTCACTCGACTGAGCGAGTCGTATTTCTTCGAATACGGTAGGGCTTACTACCATCGCGTTGACGACCTCGGTTACCGTACCGGGCTGCACCAGTTCCAGGCTTAGTTTCGCCAAATCTCTGTACAATTCGGCGGGTATCACCAGTGAGTTCGTGACATGTTGCGCCTTCCGACTCAAGGCGTCGGCCACGACGTTGGCCTTGCCCTCGTGATACGCGACTTCTAGGTCGTAATCTTTGATCAACTCCAACCATCTCCTCTGCCTCAAGTTCAGTTCTCTTTGCGTGAATATGTACTTGAGGCTCTTATGGTCGGTAAACATCCGACACTTCCGCCCATAGAGGTAGTGTCTCCAGATTTTCAGGGCGAACACGACCGCGGCCAGTTCCAGGTCGTGCGTCGGGTAGTTTTGCTCGTGTGGTTTCAGCTGTCGTGATGCGTATGCTATGACCTTTTGATCCTGCATCAGTACGCATCCCAGTCCTTCTCTCGAGGCGTCGCTATACACCTCGAAGTCTCCATCCTCTGATGGTAATGCCAACACCGGCGCCGTGGTAAGTCGTTTCTTCAGCTCCTGGAATGCGGCTTCGCACTCGCCAGTCCAGTCATACTTCACCCCCTTCTTCAGCAGTTGGGTCAATGGGCGGGCGATTTTGGAGAAATCTTGGACAAATCGCCTGTAGTAGCCCGCCAGTCCGAGAAAGCTTCTTATCTCCGTTGGGCTCTTCGGGGGTACCCACTCGGTTACAGCCGAGATTTTCGCCGGGTCTACCGCCACTCCGCTGGCGGATACGATATGCCCAAGGAATGTTACCTCCCTCAGCCAGAAGTCGCATTTGGACAACTTCCCATATAGCTGATTTTCTCGGAGGATCCTCAGCACTTTATGTAAGTGCTTGGAATGTTCTTCCTCGTCCCTTGAGTAGACCAAGATGTCGTCTATGAATACCACTACGCATTGATCTAACAGTCCTCGGAACACGTTGTTCATGAGGTTCATGAACATCGCCGGGGCATTCGTCAGTCCGAATGACAGGACTGTGAATTCGTAGTGTCCGTAGCGAGTCCTGAACGCTGTCTTTGGGATGTCCTTCTCAGCAATTCGCAGCTGATGATATCCCGATCGCAGGTCGATCTTGGAGAACACAGTAGCTCCCTTCAGCTGGTCAAACAGATCCTCGATTCTGGGCAACGGATACTTGTTCTTGATAGTGACTTGATTAAGTCCCCTATAGTCAATACACAGTCTCAGACTCCCATCCTTCTTTTTGACAAATAAGACCGGTGCTCCCCATGGAGACGTACTCGGTCGGATATATCCCTTTTCCAGCAATTCTTCGAGCTGTTCCTTTAGCTCCTTCATCTCCGGCGGTGCCATGCGGTAAGGAGCCTTTGATACAGGTTCCGTTCCCGGGATAAGATCTATGGTGAACTCGAGATCCCTCTCAGGGGGCATGCCAGGAACGTCCTCTGGGAACACATCCGGGTACTCTCTCACCACCGGAATGTTGTCTATCTTTACCCCTTCAGCCTCGAGGTTGTGAACGTAGCATGCGTATAGCGCGTGGCCCTTACGCATTAGGCTACCCAACTCTAGGACGTTGATTAACTTGTTAGATTTCTTAGGGGGTTGAGAGTAGAAGATGACTCTTTTCCCCCTACTTTTTGACAGCGTGATCTTTTGCTTTTGGCATTCGATCACGGCCTTATACCGGGTTAGCCAATCCATTCCTAGTATGACGTCAAAGTCCCTGACGTTGAACTCTACCAGGTTTGCGAAAAACTCTACGTTCTTTATCACTATAGGTATTCCATTGTAGCGTTTAGAGCATGCTATTACTTCTCCAGAGGGCAGTTGGATGCCTAAGCTAATTATCTCGCACTTAGGTAGATCTAGTTCAGTTACGACTCTCGAAGATACAATCGAGCAACTGGCTCCGGAATCAAATAAGACTCTAAGTGGAGTACTTAGGACATGGAAAGTACCTGCCATCACGTCACCCTGCGCGGGTATGTCAGCCTGGTTGATCACGTTCAACCTCCCCATCGGCCTCCCTTGATTGGCTGGCTGGTTCTGATTTGGGTTTGCATTTTGCTGCTGGTTCGGAGGGCGTTGGTTTGGATTCGGAGGAGGCCGATATCCTTGATTGTTGCCATTCCTACCTCCCTGGTTGAACGGCTCGTTAGGTCCAATGACCAAGTCTTCTCTTTTCGTGATGTTCTCGAGTCGGGTTCGACATTCCTCCCTCCGATGGCCAATTCGGCCGCACCGGAAGCACTCGCCCATCTGAGGACACCTCCTTACCAGGTGCGGCCTGCCACATCGTGGGCACGGCGGCACTCGCCCTCCTTGGTTGACATTCCGACCATTGTTGTTCTGAGCATTCCCGTTCGGCCCTCGCCGAAAGTTGTCCCCGCCAGTAGTGTTGCTTGTCCGGTTATCCCTGTTCCTCTTGTCTGGGCCTTGCGCCCCTCGGCTGGATTCCCCAGCAGCCTTCCTCTTTAGCTGTTGCACTCGTGCTACTGCTACTGCACGATCGTAGACAGATTGCAGGTCCGGGTAGTTAACTCCAGTGATCACCTCTCGAATCGACAAGTTCAATCCCTTTTCGAACTTTTGCGCCTTCTCCCCGTCAGTAGGTACCATCCTGGGCGCAAATCTCACCAATTCCTTAAACCGTGCATAGTATTCTTGAACAGATTTCTCTCCCTGCTTCAGGGATGAGAACTCCTCGTACAGTGCTGCCTTAGTACTCATCGGGTAGAAGCGCTCCCGGAGTAACTCCATGAACTCGTTCCACGAGTAAGGTTCATCATCCTCTGCCAGCCTCCCTTGGGTAGCCTGCCACCAGTCGTCGGCCTCGCCACCCAGATAGTACGAGGCCACGTGGACCTTCTCCCCCTCCGGGCATCTTACTGCCTTTAGCAATTTGTCGAAGGTTCTCAACCATTCCTCCAGCTTAGCGGGGTCTTCCTCCCCGACGTAGTAAGGTGGTCGGTAGGGGTTCACCGCAGCCAAGTAGTTGATCCTCGCTTCCGGTGGTGGCGCCGCGGCAGCTCCACCCTGGTTAACGTAAGCATTACCCAGTGCGATTAGTAATTCTTCCATATTTCTCAATCGCCCTTCCGCAGGGTTAGGCATTGGTCCTGCCGGGTTTGGCATCTCCGCGTCAGGTGCCTGCTCATTGGGTTGTCCCGGCGTGCCGTGGGTGTTGGGGGTGGCAGGGAAGGGCCTTGGTCGTCCTCGAGGTGCCATCCTGTTACAACCGAGGAAGGTGTAAAGTTCAGGGAGATTCGATAAAGTGGGAAAGAGAAAAAAAAGTCTTGCTGAATTGTATGGTGCTTATCAGGAGTTGGTCAGTATTTGCATTTATTTATTCAGTCGTTTAGGGTTTAGGGTCTGAGGTACTTGTCGTTTTGTTATGCAGAAATAGATGCGTTGTTTGTCTGTCGGCGCTTTGTTAAGATATAAAGAGAGTGTATAAAATAAGTGTTTGTCTCTTTATTGCTCAGTAGAAGTTTTTGTTTCGATACAAGCGACGAGTAGCAAAGATCCTGAAAATAGTTTTGGGAAAATAGAAAAGGAGAACAATGGGAATAATGCATCAAAAATCTCTAATCCTGCGAAGGGTAGGTGGTCGGGTCCTCCATGGGGTCATCCTCATCACTTGATTCCTCGATGGTGCCCATGCCAAGGGGACCATGGAACACTGGGCTGGCTGGCCAACTGGGCCCAGCAACAGGAGCAGGATCAACGAATGCAACTGGGGTTTGGACGGCTGCAGAGACAGCGACAGGGTCAATAACGAGGCTAGTGACAGGAGGAGTTCCTGGGTTGAGTGGGGCAGGTGGAAGCAGATCATCCTTCAGGTGATGCAGTTGATGTCCCAAGACCCCTGCTTGGGTCTCTACGTCGTCAATCTGGGTCCGAAGCTCAGTCTCGCGGGTCTGGAGTTCGTTGATTTAGACTTGGAGTTGGGTTATATCTTGGTGTCCTGCTTGGCCCAGATTAGTTAGGTGGCCCAAGTTAGCTTCCATTTGCTCTACCCTTAGTCTGAAGTTGTTCACGTTTTGAGGAGATTCGAGGTATGCTTCAATCAACCTCATTAGTAGGTTGATCATGTTCACGTTTGGGGAAGCCATCTAGTGTTAACAAGGTAGGTTAGAGTTAGATGTTTTTCAGGCAAAGTTAAGATATGCACAATTTAAATCTACATGCAACATGCAAGTGCGAGTCCCTTCCCAAAAAAAATTTTAGCTTGAAATAAATTGCTAAAGGTTGGGCCTCTATAGTGGGCCAAAATTTAATATTTCTTGGGCTAAGATTTGGGCTATGTAAAAAGGATTATAGATTTTTGGGCTAAAAATAGTACTAGTAGTCAAATAAATAATTTTAAAAGAAATAACACTTGGGCTTAAAAATATTGGTTTAAAATAATAGTAGTAGCTTTAAAAATTTTTCCGGGCTCTGATACCAACTTGTAACACCCCGGATTTGATAACCCAGGCCGGGATGTCACCGCCGCATTTCCCTAGTAAGACACGGCTTCCCGAGCTCGCTAAGGAAATGTAAGGCTTGTGGGTATGAAAAAGATTTAAAAACATTTCAAGATTTAGTCCGGAAATTTATAATACTTAGTACGATAGTAGAAATTATCACGTACGGAAAATAAATAAAGTAAGTGCAGCGGAAAGTAAAATCACGGCCAACATGGCCAAATCCTCGGGTTTAACAGACCCGGTAAAAAAAAACTGTACGATGCAGAAATTTAAAATGTCCATTATGATTTCCCCCAAGTGCATATGCAATGCGTCACTCGACGTACTCTGTAAGAAAAAGAAATGACAACGGTTGTCAGTATAAAAATATACTGAGTAAGTTAATCCCTAACTACAAATAAAAGGGGTTACAAGTGTTTAAACTAAAGATTTCGCCTACCGTACGAGAATCTAAAAATACATGATTTATTAGCAGCGGAAAATCATGATTAAAGAACTTAATTTAAAAAGCGAAATTTAAAGCATAATTTAAGATGCATAAATTTTAAATACATAATTAAAGACAGGATAGATACGATTTAAGCATAATGAAACACTCACACGAGTCTTTTACTTTTCATCCCGTAAACTAAGAAGAGGACACCATATCGGGAGATCACTAACGAGGCAATCTCAACATAGGACCACTAACGAGGCAGTCCAAACAATGGGAGACCACTAACGAGGCAGTCTCAAAGATAGTAGGACCACTAACGAGGCGATCCAAAAAGATAGTAGGACCACTAACGAGGCGATCCACAAATACAGCGCGCGAGATCACTAACGAGGCAATCTCAGATAGTAAGGAGACCACTAACGAGGCAGTCTCAAAGATAATGATAGTATGAAGATCGGCTCAGCCTAGTGAACGGGATTTTTCGAAAGTTCGTATTTCAAAGTTATCAAAGGATCGATATCGCGTTTTCATAGTTCGAGTTTTCTCAAGTTCGAAAAATCCTATTCGAGGCAGTTCACGCCTTTCTTAATTTAAAATTCGTTTTTCCTCCAAAAATTCTGAAACTTGGCCAGTACCTCAAAAACACACACACGAACAACTTTCATGTTTTAAGTTTTTGGAAATAAGGTTCTGAAGTGAGTTGAAATTTGAGTTTATTGCAAAGAATGATTTCTGTCTTAAAAACTGTTTTCGTCACAGGTTCGTGTAACGCCGATTAAAAATTCATTTCAAAACCAATCGATGTGAAATTTTTACAATAACTACACGACACATTAAGGAACAACTTTCATGTTTTAAGTTTTTGGAAATAATGAATTCTTGGTACTCAAAAGTCGAGTGCAACTCACTGCATACTCATGGCCCTTAAAACGAATTCAAAACAGTTCTAAAAACTTGGCCGTTTGACATATCAAATGAACACCAAAATTCGTGAAATTTTGTAGACATAATCTAGACACAATTATCTACAACTTTTGTTTAGAAATGCAAAGTTAAATCATTCGAAAAATGGGTGAAAAACATGCATCAAGTTGAATGAAGGATTCTGTCACAGATTTGAATCGTTCGGTTTGATACAGAAAGTTCATGGCGAAAATTGGGATAGCAAAACTTAATGTCAATGGCTGAAATTTGGACACAAGATAGATAAAGGTGTTAGGAACAACTTTTATGTTGAAAGGTTTTCGGTTTGAATTCCCGAAGGTCGAGTTTTTGGCGAGTCTTTAAAATTGGACGAAAATAGGGTTTTTGAAAACCGATTTTTGTTACAAGCCTATATCTCGAGATTTAAACAACAAACAACCACGAAAATTTGTGAGTAAGGTTTTAACTTACTGATTTGAAGATTAGGATTACTGGGATGGGTATCCGGATGCTCTAGGGTCGCGACGAACGGCCAATCCTTCCGATCGCTTTTCGTTCGTTTTCCGGCGTGAAATCGTAGTAAAGGAAACGGGTTAGATTTCGAGTTTCTAAGTGTTATGGACGAATTAAAATGTTTAACCATGGCTTACCAAGAGTCTAGAGGGCAGGGCTTGGTTCCTCTCGCCTCGTCGTCGCCGGAATGCTTGCCGGAAAGTGTCGCCGGAAGAGTTTCGGCTTGGGGAGGAAGTTTGGGAGTAATGTGGGAGTAGTTTCTGTAAGTCTAGGGTTTGGAGGCACCCCCAGCCGCCCTTAAGTCTCCCTCACGTCTAGGATTTGGTTTCCCTCGAAGGGAGTTGTAATTTCGGCAAGAAAATCACCCCCAAATGGAAAGATTACACCTTCAGCCCCTCTGGCGCGGAGGTGGCGCGCACCCACCCCTATGGCCGCGCGGAGCACGCGTGCCAGGCCTGGCGTCGCGACGCCCTTGGCCGCGCGGTGGCCGCGCGGCGGCGCGCGGACAGCGCGGGCCGGCCGGACCGGCCGGTTCGGCTCCGCGTGTTCCGTCGGGTCTTCCCTCGCTTTCCCCTATCGGTTTTCTACGTGTTAGCTCGATTCCCTGGGGCGTCTTCGTTGCGGAATCTTCTCCTTAATCTTGTTACGAGTCCGGCTTATCGCTCGCAACATTTCCGGGTCCTACTTAGCCTAGTCTAAATTGGTTTTAACATCCCCTATCGTCCTTGTGGTCTAATTCGTGATGTATTTTGTGATTTATTTCGTGACTGAACTTAGAAATTAGTTCTAAGCTGCCTACGTACCCTGTGAAGGGATCAAGTCATGACGTAGTTCAAAACAATTTGAATTTGTTTTTCCTCGGGTGTTACATCTTCCCCAAGAGCTCTGAGATAACACTCCATTCTTGATTTCCAATAGCTAAAATTGTTTCCATCGAAGATTGGTGGACGAAGATGCGAAATTTCCCTACTCATCTTGAATCTTGAATCTCCAGTAAACGATTGAAGATTGGCTCTGATACCAAATGACAGTCCCTTGTGAGTAGGGTGTTAGTGAGATGTATTGACAACACACACAATTGCAGAAATATAAAGAGACAATTGTTTGTTGACCCGGTTCGGACCTCCTGTCCTACATCCGGGGGATTCCAATCCAGGCGAAGATTACTCAACTATGAACAAGAACAAACACAAGACTCGAGACCAATCCCGTTAACTCGATCTAGAAGCTGAATCTCTCCCCCTCAACTTCTAATCTCCCTAACTAGGATTACAGAGACAATCTCTGTTGTTCCTTCACCCTGTTGACGACCCTGAATCAAGAATCCTTTAGGCTATATCAAGAAGACTCCTTCTCCTTGATTTACAACTCGATCTAAATGATATACACTGAATTACAACACAATTCTATCAAGAACAAAAACTCTCAAAACATCTAAACATGAAGAACAAGTTTTTGGCTCTCTTGAAGTATATCTTCTAAAACGAACTCTAAACTCTCTTGGTAGAATATTGAAGATAAAAGTTGCATAAAGTAAAGACTGACTCAAAGACTATTTATAAACTAAGAACATCTTGGTCTTTGAGTCCAGGTGCTGGTGAAGCTTTGATCTTTAAAACCATAACCGTATCGTTGTTAGAGCGTTGCAGTGACATCCAAATGATTCTGCATGAAATGTTAGTGCCAACACTAATCATTAAGCTTACCCTGGGTCGAGTTTCATTTCTTCAAAGGCAGATATCTTTGATGAGTATTTCTCAGAGAGACCGTTCGTAACATCTTCCTTACACAAGAGTGCCATTCTCATACTTCATACCAAGTAGATGTGCTTGATTCACCAAATCCTTGAATCTCTCATTCTATTAAAAGCAGGCCCTATTATTGTAGCTTTGTAGCGCACACATCAGCAAAACCTTCATGAGAATTCGAAAGAGCTTGCCAAGCTTCATAAGCAGTTGAGCATGTAGAAACCATCGTATATTGATTCTCATCCACATCACTAAAAATTGCATTAAAGTGCTTTCTCCCTTTGAGTTACTCCTCATATGGTGTAGGTTCAAGAACAGTGGCTTGATTGTTGTCATCATTGTCTCCAGAATTCTAGACTATGTGCATATATACTAATGTGTGAGACCTGTTTTCACTCCCATACATGGTAGAATAAGTAGGGATGTCAACTTTACCCGTAGGGTCGGGTAACCCGTCGGGTAATCGGGTATCGGGTAGGGTAGGGTAGAGATAATCGGGTAATCGGGTAGGGTATTACCCGAAACCGAAATAAATCATATCGGGTGCGGGTAGGGTACGGATTTCATATATTACCCGATTACCCTACCCGATTACCCGATTAAATATATATATATATATTTATTTATCTATATATACTTATATATATTTAATTTATGTTATATATTGAGATATATTTATATGTTTGTTTATTTATTTATTTATTTTTATATTTTAAATTTATTAACGTTTGAGATTTGACAGTAAAAAAATTTATGGATTTTTTACTGAATATTCTTAAATATTACAGTATTTATTTATGTTGCTTTAGCGGTTTCTTTTAAATATTCTTTTAAATTTTATTCTCGTGCAATAATGAAGGTTTTATTTATTTTTTTATGGTGAAAAATAAGGTTTTTCTTTATTAAAGTTGGGTCGGGTAGAGTCGGTTAACGTGTAATATTTAAGATTTTTGGTACCCGTTTACCCGCGGATAATCCGCATACCCGACGGGTATTACCCGAATCCTACCTGATATTTAATTTTAGGGTAATAGGGTAGGGTACGGGTAGGATAATTATATTTCGGGTAGTGAGTGGAGGTGGTCTACCCGTACCCTACCCTACCCGTTTACATCCCTAAGAATAAGGCATTTTTTGTCAAACTTGGGTGATTTTTCTAGAAAATATTTGGTTTTTTTTTTTTTTTGTCATTTCATACAACACAAACATGATTTATTTGGAAAATTTCAAAACTAGAAGTCTTTGATTGAAAATCAAATTGGTTTTAAAATTGGAACACTTAGGACTAATAATGGGCTTGAATTATATAATCACCAATTTGTGAATAATCTGGGGTTAAAAGACATAAATATTTACCATATTCACCTCAGCAGAATGTGTTAATTGAAAGAAAGATCATAAGTTTATTAGAGAAGGTTAGGTGCTGATGGCACCTACTAGTTTTTATAAAACAAATTTGAGGGGCTGCACTTATGACTGCTGCTTATATGGTTAACAGATTATCCAGGTCCCTCTAAATTGTAAATCTTCATATTTGTCTCTTTTTTTTTTTTTTTAATTTTTAAAACCTATGAATTATGAACATCTAAATTGTTTTTAATGTGCTTCTGGTATGCATGTAAATAATAATAAATTAGACTCAGAACTAAGAAATGTATTTTCTTAGGAGATATACATTTTGTTGTATGATCTCTTGGGGGTTTAAAATCATAGTTAGCACGATGTTGTGTTTAATGAAACTGAGTTCCCTATGAAATTGTTGAAACTGGTAATGTTGAGGTTCAGGTAGAGATTGGTGTAACACCACCATTTTCAAAACCAAATGTAAGGCCAAGATGCTACTGCTATTTCTCTCAACTAAGCTCGCTCTTGGCTAACCTAATTGAAAAATGTTAAGGTTCAAGTTGTACCAAACATTTAAATTCAACGTTACATACTTTATACAGGAATGACATTATATTTGGATTTGACTGTATAGCGGCCAGAAATTGACTCATTCCAAATCCATGGGGAAAATTCACTTTTGGTCCCATAGGAATTTCTCTCACATACTTTTAGTTCCAAATTTCTGAAATTTCCACTTTTGGTCCCATAAGATAATTATTTTTTCCACATATAAAAATATATTTCAATTAATTTTATTACATAATAATTTTCTAAATTTTATAAATATGAAATATTTTATTTTGTGTTATTATATTTGTTATATTTTTAATTAAAAATATTACTTTAAATATTATATTTAACAAAATTTCATAAAGCTAGCATATTTATTAGAAATTTAAAATTAACTATCTAATAGATATTATTCTTTTAATAAATTTAGAATACAAATGAATAAATTTATGTTCAATAATTTTTTAAATGAATTGTGGGTATCTTGTAAATAAACAAAATTTAAAAATTTGCGTGTTGACCCCAATTAATATTTTTTTTCTTAAAAGATAGCCTGGTGGACCAAAAGTGGAAAAATTAAATATCTTATAAGACTACAAGTGAAAATTTTATAAACTTGAGACCAAAAGTGGGTGAGAGGAAATACTATTTGACCAACAATGAAATTTTCCCCAAATCCATGCATCCGGCAGCGAATCGTGAAGGGGCGGTGGCGGGTCAGTGGAAATTTCTTCAATCAGCACGGCGGGCATATATTATTATTGAAAAAAAAATAAATAGGTCCTTTTTCTTTTCAAAAAATTCAAATCAGTCCTTTTTCAATTTTATTACCAAAACAGTCCTCTACAAATGCTAATTATGTTCAAATCAGTCCTTTTTTCACTAATTATATTCTAATAGCTTACGTGGCAAGGGTTTTAATTTAAACCTAATACGTGTGCATAATATTAGTCCTTTTTCTTTTATCTTTTGCCAATTCAGTCCTAAACTTTTATTTTGTTCTATTTAGTCCTCTACCCCAATCACTCATTTTTATATTAATTGGCCTCAAACCTTTCAAATTATTTCATTTTAGGCCCAGAACCTTAAATTTTAAATTATTACTAATCCATTTATCAAATAAATGCACAACATACTTCCATAAATAAAATTAAACACCAAACCTCATATATTGGGTTCGACTGCTTTGTTATCGGGTCTTTCAAGTACCGGAATTTTACGGACTCTCTCTAATAACCACTCGACCGCAACCGATTGTTCATTGGTTTTAGTTTCCTTCAGTAAATCAACAGAATCTTACTTTGCGTCCTACCTTAGGATGTAACAATATTTGAGTAAATAATTTAACTTGAATTTTTGGAAGGTTATGGATACAGGAAGCCTTGGTTTTATTGAAAAATATTAATATTATTAAAAATATTAAAAAAATAGCCTGAATTTTATTGTCCACAAAGTATGATTGTGCTGATTGTTGCTGAAGAAACCAGAACCAATGAACCATCGTTACGGTCGGGTGGTTAGAGAGAGTCCATAAAATTCGGAACTTCGAAGACCCGGTAACAAGGCGGTCAAACCCAATGTATGAGGTTTGATATTTAATTTTATTTACGGAAGTATGTTGAGCATTTATTTGATAAATGTATTAGTAATAATAAAAAAATTAAGGTTCTGGGCCTAAAATGAAATAATTTGAAATGTTTGAGGCCAATTAATATAAAAATGAGTGATTTGGGTAGAGGACTAAATAGAACAAAATAAAAGTTTAGGACTGAATTGGTAAAAGATAAAAGAAAAAGGACTAATATTATGCACACGTGTCAGATTTAAATTAAAACCCTTGCCACGTCAGCAATTAGAATATAATTAGTGAAAAAAGGACTGATTTGAACATAATTAGCATTTGTAGAGGACTGTTTTGGTAATAAAATAGAAAAATGACTGATTTGAATTTTTTGAAAAGAAAAAGGACCTATTTATCATTTTTTTCTATTATTATTTATTACTCCAATCCCATGTATCATCATGGATAACATCCTCGACACAAAGCTCAACATCCTGTATAGCAACATATGGAATCTCTGGAGCCAAATGCTTTTATACATGTTTTTATAGTATCCATGTAATGTAAAATATATATTACTTCCTCCGTTTTGTTTTGTTAGCTACATTGCAAATTTTGCTACTGTTCATTGAATTGTTTTGATTTCAATTTTTCTCATAGTTATACAAGTTAAAATATAGCCAAGTGAGATCTTGTTAGATTCGTCTCGTCTTATAGTTTTTAAATATGAGACTTTTAGAATTTTTACTTTTACCAAACTTGAGTTATTAACGGTTTAAAATATGTATTAGACTGCGTGCATTGTGGGTCCGTAGCAAACAAATAAAAACGGAGGAAGTATTACTTTAAAAAAAATAGCTATAAAATTCATTAGTTACCAAAGATTTAGCTATCGATTTCGTTAAATACTGAGTAATAATTTAACTACCAAATTCAATAGTTAATTTCTTTTTTTTTTAAAATTAAATTGGTGTAAGAGAAAATTAATAAGAGAAAGTAAAATACAAAAACAAGTGGGGAAAGAACGCTCCAGGTTTTCATTATGTCAATCAAAACCATGAATTTGATACAAATCATATATTGAGAAATTATATGCAAGTAATGGAAAATAAAATCAGTATAATCTTTAAAAACATATATACAACACCTGACGCTAGTATATAAGATTTCAATTTGTTCTTTTTTCTTTTTTTTTTTCACATAAATATTCCAATTTGTTGTTGATTAACTAATATGGAATTATTTAGACTTGCGAATGACAAGGAGTTTGAGTGTTCTACCCGGCCAGCCTAATATAAAATTGATCAACAAGGAGTTTGAACTTTGAAATGTTCTATGCAGTCTATTATTTAGATCAAAATTATCAAAATGTCTACTAACAACACAACAGTTGGCTGTAGTGGATTATGGTTTTAGTTGCTTAAGCAAGGTGAATTATGGCTGTAGTGGTATCCAGTTATTCAAAAAAAAAAATTATCAAAATGTCATTTGTAATTCAGAAATATGGATGTTAAATTTCAACTGTGTTCAGTTGTTAAATTATTATCTGTTTTTTAAAAAATAAAAATAAACAAATAAATAAATAAATGTATTATTAATCAATAAAAGTTCGACAGTTGTAATAAACTTTTATCATCGACTCATCCACACAGTTTCGGGTAAAGTCAATGTAGTTTTGGAGACCCCAATTTGAAGAAAATTAACACAAAATAGAAACGTACAACAGAAACAAACTATTGTCAGTTTTCCATATAATGAAAGTCATTACTCAGAGATGACACTAATTCATTGTTAGAAGACAATAATAATTTACAGATTGAAATTAAGCTGCAGCTGGCTTCAATAGAACCAGTAAAGTGAATATAGGCTATAGCTCGTTGACAACACGCGCCGCCCGAAATGTGGAAGCTCTGGCCGGTCTTAGGCTTCGTTTCACTGCTGCCGCTGCTGCTTTTCTCGTTGCCGACTTTAATTTCTGCACAAAGCTCCAACACCACATGGCAAACACTTCGAGGTAAAACATCGGAACTTTTTTCTCCTCCATTTTTTTTTATAAGTATATAATTGATAAAAATATTCAAGTTTGATGATGTTAGATTCGTCTAATCGCATAGTTTTATAATATATATTTTATATAATTTTTACTTATACACATTTTGAGATATTAACTTTTTACATTGGACTGCATGTCCAAATCATTATTATGTCTTGAAATGGGATGGGACGGAGGGAGTACTAAATTGTAGCCTAGGCAGGATTTTCGCTAACATTGACGAATGACGATGATGTGTTCTTCTTATCATTATTATGTCTTGAAACTCATGTTCCAAATTGTTGATTCTTTGGATTAATTAATACTAGAAAATAGCTTATATATGTAGACTGCCTTGTGGTCAAAAATTACTCTATTCCTCGGTTGTTTGATTCTTAGGATTACACAGAAAAAGTTTATTCAATTTGTTTTGGTTGTTCAATTTCTTTATCACGTGGGCTTGATCGTATAGTTATAGCAAAGGGTTCATACGAATCCCTAGCTTGTGATGACACATAAAGTAGTAGAAGAATACATATACTAATATATAGGAGAAGCAGAGCTGCAATTACCTTTATTGTTCCCCAAGTAAAGAAAGAAATTTTGCAAGTGCAGGGAATCGGCCTTTGGTTGTAGCCAGGGGTGGTTTGTCAGGACTATTTCCGGATTCAAGTCGTTTAGCATACGGAGCAGCGGTGCTGTTTGGTTTGCCAAATTTGGTTGCATGGTGCGATGTTCAACTTACAAAAGATGAAGTCGGAATCTGCATTCCGGATATCAGGATGCAGAATGTGACCACCATAGATGAAGCTTATGCTAACCGTAGCAACACCTATACCGTCAATGGAGTTTCCATTGAAGGATGGTTCTCGGTGGATTTCACCTTTGATGACCTAGCAACAGTTGGCTGTAAGGCTTTCGTTTTCTTTGTTCATCGTCATGCTTTCGATGAATAACTATTATATAATCAATCTTTTTTATGCTCTGTGTAAACATGAAACAGTGAAACAATGGATTCTCTCCCGGACAGAGAGGTTTGATGGTCAATCAATTCTTACAGTGGATGATTTGGCTAGGAACATAACACCACCTAGATTGTGGTTAAATATACCGGTAAACAAGTTAGATCGTCCCGGCTGTGCTTCAAATCTTTGTAAGCTAGAAGTATATGTTATCAGGCATATTCTGATCGGTTGCATTTTTGCAGTACGATGCATTTTTCAGTGAGCACAATCTGAGCATGCGGAGCTTCATTCTTTCTGTATCCAATCGCACAACTATTGATTACATTTCATCCCCGGAGGTGGGCTTCCTGCGTAGTCTTGTGTCAAGATTCAGACGCAGAAGAACAAAGCTTATATTCCAGTTTCTAGAACCTGATCACATGGAGCCTTCAACTAACGAAACATATGGCTCGCTTTTGAAAAATCTAACATCGATCAGAACTTTCGCAGCAGGAATTCTTGTACCTAAAAATTATACATGGCCTGTAGACGATACTTATTTACGAAATCACACATCACTCGTACTCGATGCTCATAAAGCCGGCCTAGAAGTCTTTGCATATAAATTTGAAAATGATGGTGGTATACCGTATGATTTCAGCTTTGATCCTGTAGCTGAGACTCTGTCCTTTGTCGATAATGGCCAATTTTCAGTGGATGGTGTGGTATCCGACTTCTCAATAACTGCATCTGCAACTATGGGTGAGTAGACGATCTTTTATTACAACATGTTGATATGTTTTTGAATATAATCTGTAAGTGTGAATCTTCTCTGTCCTGATGATGCCTGCCTAATTTTCTGTTTTCCCTCTAGATTGCTTCTCTCATATACCAAAACAAGCCAATGTACAAGGTAGGTTCACCCATTATTCATCGCTTTGTTTTTGTGATGTATGATGTAAACCGCGTGGAATTGGTATAAAGCCTCCTTAACGATGACATGATCGATCGTTGTATTTTTTGATGCAGCAAGAGTTTTGATCATCTCAAATGAAGGCGCGAGTGGGGACTTTCCTGGTTGTACCGATAAGGCATACGAGAAAGCTGTATTGGACGGCGTTGATATCCTAGACTGTCCTGTTCAAATCACGAGTGATGGAATACCTTTCTGCCTGGGGTCGATCAACCTCAGAGACAGAACAAACGTTATCGAATCAGGTTTTGGCAACCTGACCGCGAACAATCAAGACCTCCAGGTGGAAAACGGAATTTTCACCTATGATCTAACATGGAGCCAAATCCAGACATTGAAACGTAAGTGACACTCGAAAATTTGTTCTGTTTGTTATTATGATCTGAGAAAAAAACTGGTAAGCCTTCTCTGGTTGTGCTTGAGTGCAGCATGTTCTCTTGATGATCAATTCCTGGAAAGCTCATTGATGTTGTAACTTTTCCCTTTCATTACTGCAGCTGTCATGCACAATCCATACACAAAATATAAGCTTTTCCGAAATCCAAAGGCCGGAAGAGACATGAAATTAATGCTGTTATCCGATTTCCTGGCATTTGCAAGCAATGCATCTTCTGTCTCCGCTGTCTTGATCAGCATAGAGGTTAGTTTACTTTATCCAGCTTAAACGCCTCTCTATTCGCGTCTTTAATTTTCCAGCAGGGTGCAATGCATGAAACGTTACATTCTTGTTCCCGGTTTGTAGAATGCTGCCTATCTCGCTCAAAAACAAGGATTAGGCATCACCGATGCAGTCTTGGATGTCGTAAGCAAATCTTCCTATACTAAGAAGATAATGATAAGATCGAGCAGCAGCGCTGTCCTGTCTAAGGTCAAGAACAGCAGCAGGCACGAGTGTGTCTACCGAGTTAATCAGGATATCAGCGACATCCTGAACTCGACCATTCTTGAGATCAAAAAATTTGCCAACGCCATAGTTGTATCCAAAGCATCTGTGTTACCTGAGAACATAAAATTTCTCACGAACAATACAGACATTGTGCCAAAGCTGCACGCCTTTAATCTCTCCGTCTACGTGCAGTACTTCCAAAATGAATTTGTCTCAATTCCATGGGACTTCTTCGCGGATCCATATGTTGAGATCAACAGTCATGTCCGGATGGGAATCGATGGCGTCATCACTGATTTCCCAGCTACAGCTGACAGATACAGAAGTAAGTTACAGTTTTAAATAAGAACTCAAGATTGGCATTCACCCCGATTTAGAGACTTAAAAACTGATGCGGGGCTTTAATTTGTATGAGTACAGGGAACCGGTGTCTACGATATAAGGAGTTACCATCATACATGAAACCGGCCCAACCAGGCGGCCTAATTGGCCTTATGGAAACATTAAATAGACAGCCACCACCGAAACCTCCAAGCCCAGTCCTCACCGTGAAAGATGTAACAGAGGATCCTCTGCCACCCATCATACCGAAGCCACCTAAGAACACAGGCAACGGCTCCACAGCGCCCGCCCCAAGTCCACCGAATGGCCAGCCAACGGTTGTTGGAAGCATAAGCACCGTCCTCGTTGGTATTGTTGTTGTTGTTGTTCATGCAGTTTTTGAGCTGTGGTGAGGATGAAAGGACGAACCTCTCTGCGTACAGTTTGATCATATATTTCGAGTGCTTCTGGGGTATATGATTATGTAGATTCATACACGTAAAATCATCAATGATGGCCGTGACTAAATTAAATAAAGTATTATATTATTACCAGTATTATGATTTATGAATAACTAGTATTACCGCCGTGGGAATGTCAGAGCTCCATACCACTCAAGTCAATTGCGTTCGGTGGGAATATGGAAAATTTTAACAAAAACTTTGAATTTAACAAATAAAATAGCTAAATTTCATTATGTCTCCCAAGTTCATTAATTTATTGTAAGTATTACATGAATGCATCCATATATTGCAGATTGCCCTAAAAAATATTAGGTTAGTAAAACCAACAAAAGAATGAAAAAGAAAAAAAAAAACTTTCTATTTACAGCTCTAATGACATGCACGCGCAAATGAAGTACACAAAAAGTAGAACACTGTAACACCCATGTTTTTAGTCATCTAGGTCGGGATGTCACCGCCACACCTCCCTAGCAAGACACGGTTTCTCCGAGCTTACTAAAGAGATGCAAGGCTAGGTATTACAGTATTTAAAATATTTAAAACATTTAAAAACAGCCCATACAATATAAGTTCGAAAATAATATCATAATGCAGCGGAAAAATAATATATAAGTACAAGTATTGCAGCGGAAATGTAAATAGGGCCAACATGGCCAAAACACGGGTTAAACAGACCCGTTTATACTATAGTCTAATGCAAGAATTTAAAAATAAAGTTTCCCAAAAATTCCCCCCATGCATGTACGTGCTCATGCTCATTCCACATACTCTGTAAGAAAAAGAAAATAAATGGTTTGGTCAGTACAACTTGCTGAGTAAGCTAACACATACATAATCGTGGGGTTTCAAGCCATTAATTTAATACTTAAATAAAAGCATGCCATTAAATCATAAACAATTTAATTTAATTAACTAAATAGCTTACATAATTTAATTCATGGCTCTAATTAAAAACACATTTAAAAATAATTAATTTAAAGAGAGCATTAAATAATTTAAATAGACCAAAAATAAACATTTTAATTATCCTCATTACACCCAAGATTTAATATTTCGGTATTTCACGATTGCATTGCAATCTCATCGAGTTTAGCCGGTAGTCCGGCGGCCGCAACCGTATCTGTCATACCCAGTACCACTCCGGAGCCTCGGGAAACCCATGTGGATATTCACGAGAGTGTAGGCCATATATCTCATGCCGTTTTGGTAATGTATCTCAAATTTCGCGTGGGGTCACCATCGTCCATAAAGGCACGAAGTGAATAGTTAGGGGGCACCCTGCAGAGCACTCACCCCTAATTTTAATTAACCAAGTTTGTAAGGAGATTTTGTTTTCTTCAAATTTCTGATTTCACTTAATTTATTTAAAAAGATATTTCGACTCGTTTCAACCTTAAAGGCTAATTTCACCGTTTCACAAGATTTCAATATTTGACTCCGTTAAACCACTGTTTACTCTAAAATTAAATAAAAATACGTTTTAACTCCGAAAATTCTAAAATTTGATCCGTGACTCGAAAACACAAAGATGAACAAGTTTCGTGTTTAACTTTTTCGATCCGAGTTAAGTAAATAGGTCAAAAACGTAGATTTCTATTAGGTTACAAATTTGTCCGAAAATTTCAACACCAGTTTCAAGATTTCGAGATCTAGCATAGCAAACTAACTCCAAATTTGATTAAATTTTACAGAGAGATACCTAAGACATATATCTACAACTTCATGTTCGGCTAAAGATCTGAATCGGCCTAGAACTACCGTCAAAAACGTCTACAAGTTCGGACCTAAGTTCTGTCAAGATTCCAAGATCCAAATTCAAAACAGTTCGGTTCGGGGTCAATTTCAGATATCAAAACATCATGAAAAATCCCAAAATTTTTAAACAAGCTAGATTAATGTCTTAGGAACGTTTTTCGTGTTTTAAGTTTTCTCGTTTGAACAAGTTTAAGGGTTCGGAAAAATCATGCAAAAATGCTGCGCCGTTAAAGATTTCGTTTTGAAAGATTTTACGTTCTTGGTTTAAATTTTTAGATTAAGTGTATTTTAAATCCTCCCAAAACCATGTAAGCGTTAACTTACAGATCTTTGGTCGTCCGGGTTCGTCGATTCGGAGGCGTGGCTTCCAGTCCACCGTTTATCTCCTCGGTTCATCGGGTTCTTCGTTCTAGATCCGATTCGGGGTGTAGAAAATAAAGAGATTAAGTTAGGATTCGTTTTCGAATCAATAATCAGTAAAGAACTAGCGGATCAGAACTTACCACGATGTTGGAAGACTCCGAATTCGTCCAAAGCAGTCCTCTTTTGGTCTCGTGCCTCCGACGACTCCGGGATTAGTGTTTTCGAACGTATAGAGAGTATGAATGTTTTGAAAAGTGTTTGGGATCGATTCCAAGGTTTATTTATAGAGGTAAGGGATCTATGGACGTCCAGGGTCGGCCTTGGTGAGTCTTGATCCGAAAGGAAAACAACCGAAGTCGAAAAATCCGGATTCGGGTGAGAGAATCTCGCAACGGGCGTATCTGTCTGCTGGCGCGGGGTGGCGCGTCGAATAAGGGAAACCCCGCCGGCCACCGCGCGGTCCACGCCTGGACTTTGGTCCGGGCGGGTCGTGCGATCCGTCGTGTGTTTCCTCCTCTCTTTCGGACTTCTATCCCTCTATGTTCTCGGATTCGGATTTTCGGGATATTTTCGGGCTCCTATTTCCTATCTTAATTTTTACTCGAGTCTAAATGTATGTTTGGACTCGAATTCTCGAGTTCATTGGTGTCGGGTTTCGGTGTACACTTTATTCGATTAAATTATCTTGAGTGTTGGAACTTTAATTCCTTTTTAGATTAGATTTCATTTCTCACATTTCTTTTCTCCTTATTTATTTAGTATATTTATTTATTATTTATTTATTTAATTATTTGTTTTATGTTGCAAAATTCTCGGGTATTACAGTCTACCCTCCTTAAGAATCAACTTCGTCCTCGAAGTTGTGTTTCGGCTTTTCTCGTGCTAAGGACTTTTTGTTTGTTGTATTAATTTGTGACTGAACTTAGAATTAAAACTTCTAAGCTGCCTACGTACCCTGTGAAGGGATCAAGACATAACGTAGTTCAAAACAAGTTGAATTTGTTTGTTTGTTTACAAAAATGCACGAAAAATACACGGTGTGACATCCTCTCCCCCTTAAGATTACAGTTATGTCCCCATAACTGTGTCGGTATCGGCTTGGAACAGTGTCGGGTATTGCTCTCTCATGTCGGATTCTAATTCCCAAGTCGCGGTTTCACTTTCATGGTTCGACCAAAGAACCTTGACCATCTTGATGGTTTTATTCCTCGTTATTCGCTCCTTAACGTCTAGAATTCGCACTGGGACTTCTTCGTAAGTCAGATCGTCATCGTGTTCGATCACTTTCGGCTGAAGTACATGTGTCGGATCCGGCACATATTTCTTTAGTTGTGAGACATGGAAGACATTATGGACTCGATCTAATTGTGGCGGTAAAGCCAGTCGGTAGGCTAAGTTCCCGACTCGTTCTAGAATTTCATAAGGTCCTATGTATCGAGGACTCAACTTTCCTCGTTTGTCAAAGCGCATCACCCCCTTCATGGGTGATATCTTTAGCATGACCCTATCTCCCACTTGAAATTCTAGGTCTCGTCGTCTCACGTCAGCATAACCCTTCTGACGGTCTTGAGCGGCTTTCATTTTCCCTTGGATCACCTTTATTTGTTGAGCCATTTCTTCTACAAGTTGTGGTCCCACTACCACAGACTTATCGTTTTCTTCCCAGCTCAATGGGCTTCGGCACTTTCGTCCATACAACGCCTCGAAAGGTGCCATGCCGATGCTAGCATGGTAGCTATTGTTATAGGAAAACTCAATTAAGGGTAAATGAGTTTCCCAGTTTCCCTTAAATTCCAATACGCATGCTCTCAGCATGTCTTCTAGTGTTTGGATCGTTCTCTCGGTTTGTCCATCCGTCATCGGGTGGAATGCAGTGGTCATTTTGATTTGAGTACTGAGAGCTTTTTGTAATTCCGTCCAGAAGTGAGAGAAAAATCTACTGTCTCTGTCAGAAATGATGTCATGTGGTACCCCATGTCGTCGTACCACATTATCAATGTAGGCTCGGGCCAATTGGTCCATAGTCCACGTGTCCTTCATTGGGATAAATATGGCTGTCTTTGTTAGCCTATCCACAATCACCCAAATCTTGTTCATGCCTTTAGGTGATCGTGGTAATCCCGAGACAAAGTCCATTGAGATGCTATCCCACTTCCAACTTGGAATCTCCAGTGGTTGCATCAGTCCTAAGGGTTTATGTCTCACTGCCTTAACCCTTTGGCAGGTGAGGCATTTCGCCACGAAGTCTGCTACTTCCTTCTTCATTCCCGGCCACCAGTAGATCTTCTTCAGATCTTTGTAAAGTTTGTCACCTCCGGGATGCACTGAGTATGGCGTGTTATGTCCTTCTTCCATCAACCTTTGCTTCAACTCGGCACACTTCTGGGGCACGCACCATCTACCCTTGAAGCGAATGCTTCCATCCTCGTGGATAGCAAATCCTATTGCATTAGCCATGGCAATATACGCCTTTATCTTTTCGAGTTTCGCATCGCCCGGTTGAGCGAGTTTATTCTCGTCCAATATTGGAGTCTCTACGACCATGGCCTTGATCGTTTCACTTACTGTGCCCGGATACACAAGTTCCACATCCAATCTCGCCAAATCCATGTACAATGCCGGCGGAATTACCAACGAGTTTGTCACGTGTTGGGTTTTCCTGCTTAGGGCATCGGCTACCACATTCGCATTCCCTTCGTGGTAGGATATCTCCAAATCATAGTCCTTAATAAGTTCCAACCACCTTCACTGTCTGAAATTCAACTCCTTCTGAGTGAATATATATTTCAAGCTCTTGTGGTCGGTGAACATTCGACACTTTCGCCCGTAAAGATAATGTCTCCATATCTTTAGAGCGAAAACGACCGCTGCCAACTCCAGGTCGTGTGTCGGGTTATTTTCTTCGTGAGGTTTCAGTTGGCGTGATGCGTACGCAACGAACCTCGAGTCTTGCATCAAGACACAACCTAAACCTTCATTCGAAGCAACGCTGTAAACTTCGAAGTCACCATTCTCTGATGGTAGCGTCAATACGGGTGTCGTTGTGAGTCGTTTCTTCAACTCTTGAAACGCAGCCTCACACGCCTCTGTCCACTCGTATTTTACTCCCTTCTTCAGTAGCTGGGTTAAAGGACGTGCGATTTTCGAAAAATCCTTCACGAAACGTCTATAGTACCCAGCCAATCCAAGGAAACTCCTTATTTCTGTTGGACTCGTCGGCGCTGCCCACTCTGTTACAGCAGAATATTTTGCCGGATCCACTGAAACTCCATCAGCGGATACTATATGTCCAAGAAATGCTACCTCTTTTAACCAGAAATCGCATTTGGACAACTTGCCGTATAGTTGGTTGTGTAAAATAATAGAAGGTAAGGAAAATAAAAAAAAAAATTTAAAAAAACTTTTTTCGTGGCCCGCGCGGTGTCCGCGTGGCAGCGCGCGGGGACCGCGCGGCCACAACAGTTCGGGAAAAAGGGGCTCGCGCCCCGCGCGAGCCACTCTGCCCATTTTCACATCCGAGGCTTCTTCTAGCTTGTTCCCAAATTCGCTCTCCCGTTCTCAAATTCTCCCATTCCCGACTTCGATTTTGCTTTGCAAGGTATGTATCTACTACTTCCACTTGTCAATTCTAATTTTCATGCTTTGTATAGTTTGATTTTTGAGTGAATTTTGAAATTAGGGTTTAGGTACAAGAATTGGGGATTTGTTGTTTCTAGGCTTGATTCATGCAATTAGCGAGTTTATGTGATACTTGGTGCTATTTTATTGATTAGGTAGTGTTTGTGCGGTAATGTATGCCCATTTTGGGGTAGTTTCTATTAGAATTTGGGTATTAGGACGGATATGGAGTTTTCGAATTATGTTGGTATTGTGATATGAGAATGGTTTGATTGTTATTGTTTATCGACACATTGCGATTATGGGTCGTTTTTCAAGTACTTGTTTGGTTTTGTGGAAAATTCCCCTATGTTTGTAAGGAAACTTTAAACTTGGTTAATTGCGCACTTAACGTGTTCGATGAAATGCCACAATGAGTTTTGGACTTTATTTGAGCACATTCTTTGGTTTGGTTACTTCCCGGTTTATATTGACAAACTCTTGGATTGGATACCCTCTTGGATTGCTCGCATTGGAGCCTATACTTAATGTTCTTGCGTATTTCTGCTATATAATTATTGCGTTGAAATTAGCCTTATAATTGGTGTTGGTTGGGTGTTTGCAGGATGTTGCTTTTCTTGTGGGTTGTCTGGGCGTCTCTTATGGTTCTTCCGGGGGCCAAGAGACGAGCCACTCGGCGTGACGCAGCTGGCCCTAGTACTGCTGCTCCGGTGATGCCGGATACTGATGACAGTGAGTCTAAGGAGGACGAGGAGCAGCGGGGCCCGAGACTCAGGGGTCTTCCTGATGAGGTGCGTCCCCGCCGGCACGATAGGTATCGGTTTGCGACGATGGCCTCCCAGGAGTTCTATTTCGACGAGCTTCGTCGGAACAGGGCTTATGTTCCGGAGAGAGGCATGTATCCTCGTCACGTAGACGATGACAGGGTTAGGGCGGTTTTGGACCATCTTCAGTGGACTGGACTCGCGCGCCATCCCGAGGGCATTGCTTCCGGTTATTTAGCTATGGAGGTCATTGCCAATATTGGCGGTCTTGGGGAGAACAGCGACTTATCTCAAGTCTGGGTTCGTGGTCGCTACCTAGATTTTAGTGCTCGGGTGATCAATGTCTACTTCGGTCTCCCTGACGACGGCGTATTTCGGCCACAGCCTGAGGGTCGTGTACCCCCGCCTGCGTGGGGTGTTTTGTGCACTGAGGTGGCACCTCGGCTCGAGCACGATCACGAGCTGCGGTTGACGACGATGGACTCACGTGGCGTGAGCTTACTAAGATACGGTTAGGGCGCGTCCGGACGATTACCCGGAGCCATATCGTCCTAGATCATGTCTATGAGACCATTTGTTTTATCGCCCGAGGTGGTAGGGTGAATGTTGGGGCTTGTATCGAGGACAGTCTGAGGGGTATGCGCCGAGGACGAAGGAGTAGGGTGATCACTCATGTTCACCTTATTTGTGGTTTGTGTGCGGCTTAGGGGATCCGTACGACACCGGCGACGGATCCTTACGAGTTAGCTGCTGGTGACTACTACTGTATCCCTACCTACGCTGCTCGACGCGGTGCCTTGCGACGTGGAGCTCCTCGGGCTGTCCTTCGCCCGGAGCCCGATGGTGATGGTTTGATTTTAGTTGTTCCTCCTGAGCTGCCACCTCCATCTCCCGTGGTTCCCCAGCAGGATCCGGAGATGCCGCTGATACTTCAGATGATGCAGGGTATGGAGCTTAGTATAGATGCGGGGTTCGCAGCCGGGCAGGCTCGTTATGACGCCTTGGATGCCAGGATGGATCTATACCAGGCTCGCATGGATACGATCACTACGAGGCAGCTGAGCAGCAGGCCACCATGACCGACATGTATGCCTACATGCGTCAGATGGACGAGTATATGCGTCGTCAGTTCCCGCCTCCCGACCAGTGATCTTTCGTCTCTGCATCTCCATTTAGGCTCGTAGTGATAGTGTTTTATTCGGTTGTTTTTCTATGAGACTGTATAACGGTGATCTTGCTGATTATGTTTAGTAGTTTATGCTTCCGTTGTATCCTTGCTTAGTTGTTTGGTTTGACTGTTGTCGTTTAGAGAAAATGTGGTTGAACCATTCCGTCCTCCTTCTATGATTGTTTTTTTTTCATCATTGACTTGTTTAGGGTTAAAGAGTTTCAAAGAATCAAACTTGTATTTTATTCCTTAAAAGAAATTTAATACAAGTAATAGGATGCGCAAAATAAATGTACGGTCTAAGACAAAGTATCTAAAAGATCTATGCTCCTTCTGGCAGAGTAGTAGGGTCTTCCATTGGATCATCCTCATCAGAGACTTGGCTGGTGCCCAAAGGTCCATAAAACACTGGGGACGGTGGATCGACGGCTTCCGGAGTGGGTTCTTGTAGTTCCTCCAAATGGTTCTCCACAGGGCTTAGGTTTGGCGACGGGCGGACCATGTGAGGCCACAGTCCAAGGGTTCCGTAGCGCCCACGGATAAGGCCTGACGGGCTCTCAACTGCGGGTGTTGGGCTTCGTGGTCCCATCAAATGGTCTTTCACAGGGCTGTATGGTACCACTATATCAGTGAGGTTGTGCAGGTCCATCTCTAGGTCCTTGATTTGGTCTATCATCGCATCGCCCCGTTCAGTGAGTTTTCGCACTTGAGTTTCTAAGTCTTTTATGCGACCTTGATCAACAGCTCTCAAGTTCAGGAAGTGTTGGAGGTCAGCTTCCCTTAAGTCTCCCATTTGGTTCAGATTTGCTTCCAATTGAGCTATACAACGTTTCATTTGTTCTATGGTTTGTTGGGAATCGAAGTGAGCGTTCATCATTTTGACCATTAGGTTCATCATATCTTGGTTCGCCATCTAATGCAAGCAAAAGATCCAAGTTAAAATTCGCCAAGATTCTAAGTTCTCTAAATAAGGGAAATGCAGTATGCAAATGCAAATGATGATTCCCCCCAAAAATAATTCAAGCATTGTTTATATATATATATTTTTTCTAATTTCCATGGGTTTTAAAAATAAAAATTTATTCCATGGAAATAATACTTTAAAATTTAAAATAATAGTCAAAATGCTAGTGCACACTTAAAAATATTAATAATAATAATAACAGTAGTTTTAAGGTTTAAAAATAATAGTTTAAAAATAGCCGGGCTCTGATACCAACTTGTAACACCCCGGTTTTTTGTCACCCAGGTCGGGATGTCACCGCCACACCTCCCTAGCAAGACACGGTTTCTCCGAGCTTACTAAAGAGATGCAAGGCTAGGTTTTGCAGTATTTAAAATATTTAAAACATTTAAAAACAGCCCATACAATATAAGTTCGAAAATAATATCATAATGCAGCGGAAAAATAATATATAAGTACAAGTATTGCAGCGGAAATGTAAATAGGGCCAACATGGCCAAAACACGGGTTAAACAGGCCCGTTTATACTATAGTCTAATGCAAGAATTTAAAAACAAAGTTTCCCCAAAATTCCCCCCATGCATGTACGTGCTCATGCTCATTCCACATACTCTGTAAGAAAAAAAATAAATGGTTTGGTCAGCACAACTTGCTGAGTAAGCTAAGACATACATAATCGTGGGGTTTCAAGCCATTAATTTAATACTTAAATAAAAGCATGCCATTAAATCATAAATAATTTAACTTAATTAACTAAATAGCTTACATAATTTAATTCATGGCTCTAATTAAAAACACATTTAAAATAAAAGTCATAATTAATTTAAAGAGAGCATTAAATAATTTAAATAGACGAAAACTAAACATTTTAATTATCCCCATTACACCCAAGATTTAATATTTCGGTATTTCACGATTGCATTGCAATCTCATCAAGTTTAGCCAGTAGTCCGGCGGCCGCAACCGTATCTGCCATTTCCAGTACCACTCCGGAGCCTCGGGAAACCCATGTGGATACTCACGAGAGTGTAGGCCATATATCTCATGCCGTTTTGACAATGTATCTCAAATTTCGCGTGGGGTCACCATCGTCCATAAAGGCACGAAGTGAATAGTTAGGGGGCACCCTGCAGAGCACTCACCCCTAATTTTAATTGACCAAGTTTGTAAGGGGATTTTGTGTTATACCCGAGAATTTTCCAACATAAAATAAAACAATAATTAAATAAATAAACAATAAATAAAATAAATAAATAAATCCAGCAAATAAATAAATAAAGATAAGGAAATGAGAAATGAGAGTTAACTTAAAAAGGAATTAAAGGAATTTAATTAAATAAAAAGAATTATTAAAGGTAAATAAATTATACACCGAAACCCGACACCAATGAACTCGAGGATTCGAGTCCAAACGTTCAATTAGACCCGTGTAAAAATTTAGAGAGAAAGTAGAAACCCGGAGATACCCCGGAACTCAGAATTCGGGAGCATAGAGGGATGGAAATCCGAAAGAGAGGAGGAAATGCACGACGGATCGCACGACCCGCCCGGACCGAAGTCCAGGCGAGTGTTGCGCGGTGGCCGCGCGGTCGAAGAAGGGAGAGCGCGCCATGACCGCGCCGTCGGACAGATTCGCCCGTGCGGGATTTTCTCGCCCGAATTCGGATTTTCCGACTTCGATTGAACACCATTCGGCTCAAGACTCCTAGGGCAGACCTTAGGCGTCCCTAGGGCTTGTTTAACTATAAATAAGCCCTCTTAAAAGCTCCGAATACTTTTCCAAAACCCTACAACTCTCTAAACGTCCGAAAACCCTAATTCCGGAGTCGTCGGAGGCACGAGACCAAGGCGAGACTGATTTTGACGAAAATCAGAGTCTCCTAGACGTCGTGGTAAGTTCCGATCCAATCGTATCTTACATTTTGATTCGAAAACGAATCCTAATCTTCTTATCTTTCTTTCTACGCCCCGAATTGGATCTAGAACGTAGAACCCGACGAACGGAGAGGATAGACGGAGGACTGGAAGCCACGCCTTCAAAATAGACGATCCCGGATATCTGCAAATCAGTAAGTTAATACTTACATGATTTTGGGAGTAATTAAAACACGAAACCTAAAAGCTTAATCGAATCTTGCGAAAATCTGTCATTGAATGTTTTCTACCGGTGCAACAGTTTTGACAAATTTTTCCGAACCTTAAAACTTCAAATGGAAAAACTTAAAACACGAAAAACGTTCCTAAGGCTTAGATCTATCTACTGTAAAATTTTCAGAATTTTTAGAGACGATTTGATATGTCAAAACCAACCGAAACCGAACTGCTTGAGATTAGATCTTGAAATTCTTGACAGAACTTAGGTCTGATCTTGATCACATTTTTGATACTAGTTCTAGACCGATTTAGATCTTTGGCCGAACATGAAAGTTGTAGATAAATGTCTTAAGAAGGGCTCTATAAAATTTCATTAAATTTGGAGTTGATTTGCTACGTTAGATCTTGATAATCTTGAACTGCTGTATACGAATTTCGGACAGATTTAGGCTGTGACGACAATTGATGATTTTGACCTATTTCGGTAACTCGGATTGAAAAAGTTAAAACACGAAATTTGTTCATCTCGATGTTTCTGAGACAGTGGTAAAATTTCCGAATTTTTGGAAATAAACCCGATTTTTACTGAATTTTAGAGTAAACTGTGGTTGGCCGAGTCAAATCTTGAAATCTTGTTGAAACGGTGAAACTAGCCTTTAAGGTTGAAACGAGTAGAAGACTCTTTGAAATAATTATATGAAATCTGGAAATTTAGGAAATCCCCTTTACGAACTTGATCGTTAAAATTAGGGGGTGAGTGCTCTGCAGGGTGCCCTCCTAACGATTCACTTCGTGCCTATATGGACGATGGTGACCCCGCGCGAAATATTTGAGATATGTTGCCAAAACGGCATGAGATATATGGCCTACACTCTCGTGAATATTCTTATGGGTTTCTCGAGGCTCCGGAGTGGTACTGGGTATGGCAGATACGGCTGCGGCCGCCGGTTTCCGGCTAAATTGACGAGATTGCGATGCAATCGTGAAATACTTGCTATATTATCTTGGGAGTAATGGGGATAGTTAAATCTTAATAATTGTTGTTCTTTAAATTATTAAATGCTTTATTTAAATTACTTATGGCTTCATTTAAATTATTTATGAATATTATCATGCTTTTATGTAAATATTAAATTAATGGTTTCTAAACCCTACGATCATGCATGTGTTAACTTACTCAGCAAGTTGTGCTGACCAAACCATCATATTTTCCTTTTTCCTTACAGAGTATGTGGAAAGATCATGAGCTCATGCATGGGGGAACTATATTTTGCAACTTTATTATTTAAATTCTTGCATTGGACATTAGAATAAACGGGTCTGTTTAACCCGTGTTTTGACCATGTTGGTCGTATTTATATTTCCGCTGCAATATTATACTTAAATACTTTTTCCGCTGCGCTATGATATTATTATTTTCGAGATTATATTGTATGGGTTGTTTGCAAATGTTTTCAAACTTTTAAATACTGAAATACCTAGCCTTGCATCTCTTTAGTAAGCCGGAGAAACCGTGTCTTACTGGGGAGGTGTGGCGGTGACATCCCGACCTGGGTGACCAAAAACCGGGGTGTTACAAGTTGGTATCAGAGACCGGCTATTTTTAAAATATTATTTTTAAACCATTATTATTTTCAAACTACTATTAGTACTTTGACTATTATTTTAAATTTTAAAGTATTATTTCCATGGAGGAAATTTTTATTTTAAAACCCATGGAAAAAAATATATATATAGTGCATTAAATTATTTTGGGGGGGGGGGGGGAATCATCATTTGCATTTGCATATTGCATCTCTTTTATGAACTTATAATCTTGGTGAATTTCAACTTAGAATCTTGGCGAATTTGAACATAGAATCTTGACGAATCTGAACTTAGAATCTTGGCGAAATTAAACTTAGAATCTTGGCGAATATTAACTTAGATCTCTTGCTTGCGCTAGATGGCTAGTCAAGATATGATGCAGTTGATGATCAAAATGATGAACATTCACCTTGATTCCCAACAAACCATACAACAAATGAAAAATCGTATAGCTCACTTGGAGGCAAATCTGCACCAAATGGGAGACTTACGGGAAGCTGACCTCCAGCACTTCCTGAACTTGAGAGCCACTGATCAAGATCGCATAAAAGACTTAGAAACTCAAGTGCAAAAACTCACCGAACGGAGTGATGCTGTGATAGATAGAATCGAGGATCTAGGGACGGACCTACTTGACCTCACTGACATAGTAGTACCATATAGCCCTGTGGAAGACCATTTGATGGGACCACGAAGCCCAACACCCCCAGTAGAGAGCCCATCCGGCCTTATCCGTGGACGCTACGGAACCCTTGGACTCTGGCCCCACATGGTCCGCCCGTCGCCAAACCCGGGCCCCGTGGAGAACCGTCTGGAGGAGTCACCGGAACCAGTTCCGGAAGCCGTTGATCCACCATCCCCAGTGTTTCATGGACCCTTGGGCACCGGCCAGGTCTCTGATGAGGATGATCCTATGGAAGACCCCGCTACTCTGCCAGAGGACGCAGAGATCTTTTAGATACTTTGTCTTAGATAGTACATTTATTTTGCTCATCCTATTACTTGTATTAATTTTCTTTTAAAGGAATAAAGTGCGAGTTGATTTTTTTGAAATCCTTCAGCCCAAAATTATCGAAAAAAAAATCCGGACAGACCTGTCCGCAAAAAAAAAGAAAAAAAAAAAGAAAAAAAAGAGAGAGAAAGACGAACCGGAACAGTTCCACCGCATTTTCTCTAAACGACAACAGTCAAATCAGACAACTGAGCAAGGATATAACGGGAACATAAACTACGAAGCAAAACACAGCAAGATCATCCTTGTACAGTCCATAAGAAAACAACTAAATAAAACACTACTACTGCAAGCCTAGATGGAAACGCGGAAACGAAGGATCACTGGTCGGGAGGCGGGAACTGACGACGCATTGACTCGTCCATCTGACGCATGTAGGCATACATGTCGGTCATGGTGGCCTGCTGCTCCAGCTGCCTCGTAGTGATCGTATCCATGCGAGCCTGGTATAGATCCATCCGGGCATCCAGAGCGTCGTAACGAGCCTGCCCGGCTGCAAACCCAGCGTCCATACGAGCAAAACCCGCATCCATACTAAGCTGCATACCCTGCATCATCTGAACTATCTGCGGCATCTCCGCACCCTGCTGGGGAACCACGGGAGGCGGAGGTGGCTGCTCAGGAGGGACAACTAGAATCAAACCATCACCATTGGGCTCCGGGCGAAGGACAGCCGGAGGAGCCCCACGTCGAAGAGCACTGCGTTGAGCGGCGTAGGTAGGGATACGGTAGTAGCCGCCAGCGGTTAGCTCGTAAGGATCCGTCTCTGGTGACGTACGGATCCCCTGAGCCGCACACATGCCACAAATAAGATGGACGTGGGTAATCACCCTACTCCCTCGTCCTCGGCGCATACCCCTCAGGTTGTCCGCGATACAAGCCCCAACATTCACCCTACCACCTCGGGCGAGAAAGCAGATGGTCTCATAGACGTGGTCTATAACAATATGGCTCCGGGTAATCAGTCGGACACGACCTAACCATATCTGAGCAAGCTCGCACCCACGGAGAGTCCATCGTCGTCAACCGCAACTCATGATCATGCTCGAGCTGAGGAGCCAACAAGGTGCATAAAACGTCCCACGCAGGCGGGGGTATACGACCCTCAGGCTGTGGCCGGAATACACCATCGTCAGGAAGGCCGAAGTAGACGTTGATCGCCCGAGCACTGAAATCTAGATGGTGACCCCGAACCCAGACTCGAGACAAGTCGTTGTTCTCCCCGAGACCGCCAATGTTGGCGATGACCTCCATAGCTAAATAACCAGAAGCGATGCCCTCGGGATGGCGCGCAAGTCCAGTCCACTGAAGAAGGCCCAAAACTGGACTAACCCTGTCGTCGTCCATATGGCGAGGATCCATGCCTCTCTCTGGGACATAAGACCTGTTCCGACGAAGCTCGTCGAAATAGAACTCCTGAGAGGCCATAGTAGCAAACCGATACCTGTCGTGTCGATGGGGACGCACCTCGTCGGGAAGACCCTTGAGCTTAGGGCCCCGCTGCTCCTCGTCCTCCTCTGACTCGCTCTCGTCGAAGTCAGGCATCGCCGGAGCGGCAGTGCTAGGGCCAGCCTGGTCACGCTGAGCAACCCGTCTCCTGGTCCTCGGGGGACACATGAGTGACGCCAAAACAACCCATAAAAAGAGCAGCATCCTGCAGATACCCAACCAATACCAAATGTAAGGATAAATCCTACACAGCGATTACATCAAGTATAGGTTAGAAAACACAAGAACATGAAGTGTAAGCTCTAACACGAGCAATCAAGAGGATAACCAAACCAAGACTGTGTCTAAACAAATCCCTAAACTCTTTGGGACATTTAGTCAAACACGTTGTGTGCGCAATAAATCAAGTTCAAAGTTTACTTGTAAACACATGGGAAACGTCCCCAAATCAAAGCAATTGCTTAGGCAATAACTCATCGTCATAATAGGGCACAAAACAACGACAACGAACTCATCCTCATGCCCACAATGCCAACACAAATCGGGAAATTCATACTCTCCCTAAAGTATGGAATCTAGTAAAAACTTCCTCCAACTATCACACCAAGTATCACATAAACTCGCTAGTTGCACAAATTAAGTCTAAAAACAACAAATCCCCAAATTTTGTCCCTAAACCCTAAGTTCGAAATTCATCCAAAGATCAAAGCTAAACAAGGCATAAATTCTGAAATTGACAAGTAGAGGTAGTAGACACATACCTTGCAATGAAAAATCGAAGCCGGGAATGGGAGAATTGGGGAATGAGAGAACGAATTTGAGAGCAAACTAGAAGAAGCCTCGGAAGTGGAAATGGGGCGGAATGGCTCGCGCTCCGCGCGAGCCCTTTTTTTTCAAACTGCTATGGCCGCGCGGTCGCCGCGCGCTGCCGCGCGGGCACCGCGCGAGCCTCGAAAAGCGTTCTTTTTATTTTATTTTTTTTATTTTCTTACCTTCTGTTGTTTACTCGATCAACTATACGGCAAACTGTCCAAATGCGATTTTTGGTTGAAGGAGGTAGCATTTCTTGGACATATAGTATCCGCTGAGGGAGTTTCAGTGGATCCGGCAAAAGTCTCTACCGTAACTGAATGGGCAACTCCCAAGAGAAAAACTGAGATAAGGAGTTTCCTTGGCTTAGCCGGATACTATAGACGGTTCGTGAAGGATTTTTCGAAAATCGCACGACCTTTAACCTAGCTACTTAAGAAGGGAGTAAAATATGTGTGGACAGAGGCTTGTGAGACACCATTTCAAGAGCTGAAGAAATGACTCACAACCACACCCGTAGAGAAAGGTGACTTCGAAGTTTACAGCGATGCTTCGAATGAAGGTTTAGGTTGCGTTTTGATGCAAGACTCGAGAGTCGTAGCATATGCATCACGCCAACTGAAACCTCACGATGAGAATTATCCGACACATGACCTGGAGTTGGCAGCGGTCGTTTTCGCTCTAAAGATATGGAGACATTATCTTTATGGGCGGAAGTGTCGAATGTTCACCGACCACAAGAGCTTGAAATATATATTCACTCAGAAGGAGTTGAATTTGAGACAGCGAAGGTGGTTGGAACTTATTAATGACTACGATTTAGAGATAGCATACCACGAGGGGAAGGCGAATGTGGTAGCAGATGCCCTAAGTCGGAAAACCCAACACGTGACAAACTTGTTGGTAATTCCACCGGCATTGTACATGGAGTTAGCAAGATTGGAGTTAGAACTTGTGCATCCTGGCACAGTGAGTGAAACGATCAACGCCATGGGCGTAGAAACTCCAATATTGGACGAGATTTAGCTCGCCCAACCGGGCGATGCGAAACTCGAGAAGATAAGGGGGTATATTGCCGAAGGAAAGGCAATAGGATTTGCTGTCCATGAGAATGGAAACATTCGTTTCAAAGGAAGATGGTGTGTGCCCCTTAAATGTGCCGAGTTGAAGCAAAGGTTGATTTAGGAAGGGCACAACACCCCATATTCAGTGCATCCCGGAGGCGACAAACTTTACAAAGATCTGAAGAAGATCTATTGGTGGCCGGGAATGAAGAAGGAAGTGGCAGACTTCGTGGCGAAATTTCTCACCTGCCAAAAGGTCAAGGCAGTGCGACATAAACCCTTAGGATTGATGCAACCACTAGAGATTCCAAGTTGGAAGTGGGATAGCATCTCGATGGACTTTGTTTCGGGATTACCCCGATCACCTAAAGGCATGGATAGGCTAACGAAGACAGCCATATTTATCCCGATGAAGGACACGTGGACTATGGACCAATTGGCCCGAGCCTACATTGATAATGTGGTACGACAACATGGAGTACCACATGACATCATTTCCGATAGAGACAGTAGATTTGTCTCTCACTTTTGGACGGAGTTACAAAAGGCTCTTGGTACTCAAATCAAAATGAGCATCGCATTCCACCCAATGACGGATGGTCAAACCGAGAGAACAATCCAAACACTAGAAGACATGCTGAGAGCATGCGTGTTGGAATTTAAGGGAAGTTGGGAATCCCATTTACCCTTAATCGAATTCTCTTATAATAATAGCTATCCTGCTAGCATTGGCATGGCACCTTTCGAGGCGTTGTATGGACGAAAGTGTCGTAGCCCGTTGAGCTGGGAAGAAAACGATAAGTCGGTGGTAGTGGGACCACAACTTATCGAAGACATGGCTCAACAAATCAAAGTGATTCAAGGAAAAATGAAAGCTGCTCAAGACCGTCAGAAGAGTTACGCTGACGTGAGACGACGAGACCTAGAATTTCAAGTGGGAGATAGGGTCATGCTAAAGATATCACCCATGAAGGGGGTGATGCGCTTTGGCAAGCGAGGAAAGTTGAGTCCTCGATACATAGGACCTTACGAGATTCTAGAATGAGTCGGAAATTTAGCCTACCGACTGGCTTTACCACCGCAATTAGATCGAGTTCAAAATGTCTTCCATGTCTCACAACTAAAAAAGTATGTGCCGGACCCGACACATGTACTTCAACCGGAGATAATTGACTCGATGAGGATTTGACTTACGAAGAAGTCCAAGTATGAATCCTAGACACTAAGGAGCGAGTAACTAGGAACAAAACCGTCAAAATGATCAAGGTTCTTTGGTCGAACCACGAAAGTGAGACGGAAACTTGGGAAGTAGAATCCGACATGAGAGAACGCTACCCGACATTGTTCCAAACTGATACCGACATTGTTATGGGGACATAACTGCAATCTTAAGGGGGAGAGGATGTCATACCACCTATTTTTCGTGCATTTTTGTAAACTTTTGAACTATGTTATGGCTTGATCCCTTCACAGGGTACGTAGGCAACTAAGAAGTTTTAATTCTAAGTTCAGTCACAAATTAATAAAACAAACAAAAGACCTTAGCACGAGAAAGGTCGAAACACAACTTCGAGGACGAAGTTGATTCTTAAGGAGGGTAGACTGTAATACCCGAGAATTTTCAAAATAAAATAAAACAATAATTAAATAAATAAACAATAAATAAAATAAATAAATAAATCCAGCAAATAAATAAATAAAGATAAGGAAATGAGAAATGAGAGTTAACTTAAAAAGGAATTAAAGGAACTTAATTAAATAAAAAGAATTATTAAAAGTAAATAAATTATACACCGAAACCCGACACCAATGAACTCGAGGATTCGAGTCCAAACGTTCAATTAGACCCGAGTAAAAATTTAGAGAGAAAGTAGAAACCCGGAGATACCCCGGAACTCAGAATTCGGGAGCATAGAGGGATAGAAATCCGAAAGAGAGGAGGAAATGCACGACGGATCGCACGACCCGCTCGGACCGAAGTCCAGGCGAGTGTCGCGCGGTGGCCGCGTGGTCGAAAAAGGGAGAGCGCGCCACGACCGCGCCGTCGGACAGATTCGCCCGTGCAAGATTTTCTTGCCCGAATTCGGATTTTCCGACTTCGGTTGAACACCATTCGGCTCAAGACTCCTAGGGCAGACCTTAGGCGTCCCTAGGGCTTGTTTAACTATAAATAAGCCCTCTTAAAAGCTCCGAATACTTTTCCAAAACCCTACAACTCTCTAAACGTCCGAAAACCCTAATTCCGGAGTCGTCGGAGGCACGAGACCAAGGCGAGACCGATTTGGACGAAAATCAGAGTCTCCTAGACCTCGTGGTAAGTTCCAATCCAATCGTATCTTACGTTTTGATTCGAAAACGAATCCTAATCTTCTTTTCTTTCTTTCTACGCCCCGAATTGGATCTAGAACGTAGAACCCGACGAACGGAGAGGATAGATGGAGGACTGGAAGCCACGCCTTCGAAATAGATGATCCCGGATATCTGCAAATCAGTAAGTTAACACTTACATGGTTTTGGGAGTAACTAAAACACGAAACCTAAAAGCTTAATCGAATCTTGCGAAAATCTGTCATTGAATGTTTTCTACCGGTGCAACAGTTTTGACGATTTTTTCCGAACCTTAAAACGACTTCAAACGGAAAAACGTAAAACACAAAAAACGTTCCTAACGCTTAGATCTATCTACTGTAAAATTTTCCGAATTTTTAGAGACGATTTGATATGTGAAAACCAACCGAAACCGAACTGCTTGAGATTATATCTTGAAATTCTTGACAGAACTTAGGTCCGATCTTGATCACGTTTTTGATACTAGTTCTAGATTGATTTAGATCTTTGGCCGAATATGAAAGTTTTTGATAAATGTCTTAAGAAGATCTCTGTAAAATTTCATTAAATTTGGAGTTGATTTGCTACGTTAGATCTTGATAATCTTGAACTGCTGTATACGAATTTCGGACAGATTTAGGTTGTGACGAAAATTAATGATTTTCACCTATTTCGGTACCTCGGATTGAAAAAGTTAAAACACGAAAGTTGTTCATCTCGATGTTTTTGAGTCAGTGGTAAAACTTTAGAATATTTGGAATTAAACTCGATTTTTACTGAATTTTAGACTAAACTGTGGTTGACCGAGTCAAATCTTGAAATCTTGTTGAAACGGTGAAACTAGCCTTTAAGGTTGAAACGAGTAGAAGACTCTTTGAAATAATTATATGAAATCTGGAAATTTAGGAAATCCTTTTTACGAACTTGATCGTTAAAATTAGGGGGTGAGTGCTCTGCAGGGTGCCCTCCTAACGATTCACTTCGTGCCTATATGGACGATGGTGACCCCGCGCGAAATATTTGAGATATGTTGCCAAAACGGCATGAGATATATGGCCTACACTCTCGTGAATATCCTTATGGGTTTTTCGAGGCTCCGGAGTGGTACTGGGTATGGCAGATACGGCTGCGGCCGCCGGTTTCATGCTAAATTGACGAGATTGCGATGCAATCGTGAAATACTTGCTATATTATCTTGGGAGTAATGGGGATAGTTAAATCTTAATAATTGTTATTCTTTAAATTATTAAATGCTTTATTTAAATTACTTATGGCTTCTTTTAAATTATTTATGAATATTATCATGCTTTTATGTAAATATTAAATTAATGGCTTTTAAACCCTACGATCATGCATGTGTTAACTTACTCAGCAAGTTGTGCTGACCAAACCATCCTATTTTCCTTTTTCCTTACAGAGTATGTGGAATGATCATGAGCTCATGCATGGGGGAACTATATTTTGCAACTTTATTATTTAAATTCTTGCATTAGACATTAGAATAAACAGGCCTGTTTAACCCGTGTTTTGACCATGTTGGTCGTATTTATATTTCCGCTGCAATATTATACTTAAATACTTTTTCCGCTGCGCTATGATATTATTATTTTCGAGATTATATTGTATGGGCTGTTTGCAAATGTTTTCACAGCTTTTAAATACTGAAATACCTAGCCTTGCATCTCTTTAGTAAGCCGGAGAAACCGTGTCTTACTGGGGAGGTGTGGCGGTGACATCCCGACCTGGGTGACCAAAAACCGGGGTGTTACATTTGTTGTCTTCAAATTTCTGATTTCACTTAATTTATTTAAAAAGAGATTTCGACTCGTTTCAACCTTAAAGGCTAATTTCACCGTTTCACAAGATTTCAAGATTTGACTCCGGTAAACCACTGTTTACTCTAAAATTAAATAAAAATCAGTTTTAACTCCAAAAAATCTAAAATTTGACCAGTGACTCGAAAACACAGAGATGAACAAGTTTCATGTTTTAACTTTTTCGACCCGAGTTAAGGAAATACGTCAAAAACGTAGATTTCTATCAGGTTAAAAATCTGTCCGAAAATTTCAACACCAGTTTCAAGATTTCGAGATCTAGCATAGCAAACTAACTCCAAATTTGATGAAATTTTACAGAGAGATACTTAAGACATATATCTACAACTTTCATGTTCGGCTAAAGATCTGAATCAGCTTAGAACTATCGTCAAAAACGTCTACAAGTTCGGACCTAAGTTCTGTCAAGATTCCAAGATCCAAATTCAAAGCAGTTCGGTTCGGGGTCGATTTCAGATAACAAACATCATGAAAAATTCCGAAATTTTTACAGAAGCTAGACTAATGTCTTAGGAACGTTTTTCGTGTTTTAAGTTTTCTCATTTTAACAGGTTTAAGGGTTCGGAAAAATCATGCAAAAATGCTGCACCGTTAAAGATTTCGTTTTGACAGATTTTACGTTCTTGGTTTAAATCTTTAGATTAAGTGTATTTTAAATCCTCCCAAAACCATGTAAGCGTTAACTTACAGATCTTTGGTCGTCCGGGTTCGTCGATTCGGAGGCGTGGCTTCCAGTCCACTGTTTATCTCCTCGATTCGTCGGGTTCTTCGTTCTAGATCCGATTCGGGGTGTAGAAAATAAAGAGATTAAGTTAGGATTCGTTTTCGAATCAATAATCAGTAAAGAACTAGCGGATCAGAACTTACCACGACGTTGGAAGACTCCGAATTCGTCCAAAGCAGTCCTCTCTTGGTCTCGTGCCTCCGACGACTCCGGGATTAGGGTTTTCGAACGTATAGAGAGTATGAATGTTTTGAAAAGTGTTTGGGATCGATTCCAAGGTTTATTTATAGAGGTAAGGGATCTATGGACGTCCAGGGTCGGCCTTGATGAGTCTTGAGCCGAAAGGAAAACAGCCGAAGTCGAAAAATCCGGATTCGGGCGAGAGAATCTCGCAACAGGCGTATCTGTCTGCTGGCGCGGGGTGTCGCGTCGAATAGGGGAAACCCCGCGCGGCCACCGGGCGGTCCACGCCTGGACTTCGGTGTAACACCCCGGATTTGATAACCCAGGCCGGGATGTCACCGCCACACCTCCCAAGCAAGACACGAGTTCATTCGAGCTCACTTGAGAGATGCAAGGCTAAAGGTATTTCAAAGATAATTTAAAAACAAGCCCAAAAGATTTATTTTAAAATTACATAGTATAATTCACACAAAATAAAGTAAGTCGCAGCGGAAAATTTAAATATGGGCCGACATGGCCAAAACGCAGTGGGTAATTTAAGTCTAACAAAATACAACATTAACAATTACTAATTTAATTCCCGAGCCCCAATATGCGTGCATGCTCATGTCATTTCTTCATGCTCTGTAAAGGAAAATATAAACAACAGGTTTTATCAGTATATAAAATTCTGAGTAAGTTAATCCCTAACGTAACAATAAATTTTAAAAATTACTTAAATAAATTCAAAATACTTTTACTCATGCATAATTTGAAACTTTAAAATTCGTAGTTTAACTTTAGCAGAAAAGCATTTCTATTTATTGCAAGATATAGAGTAAACAATTTAGAGGCATAATATAAAGGGCATAATTTAATTGCATAAATAAAATTTAAACTTAAGTTCAAGTCTTTTAGTCCTCTTGACAAAATATCAATTATCCGTCTAAGTAATACGAATTTAATTAAATAGAAAGGAAGGTTTAATTAAAGATTTTCTTTTCACTCACGCACAGATTAAAAATATGATTCGACAGTTTGCCAAAAGGATTCTAAAGGCATACTTAAAAAGACATGTTTTCTAAATCTCATTCTTCTATCAATGTTTCAGTTATAGTCAAAGATGTTCCATCCTTGGGGAATCGAACCCGCAAGAATTCAATTACGTCCTAGGGAATCGAACCCATAGGAATTCACACACACATCCTGGGGAATCGAACCCGCAGGGAAACATAAACAAACATCCTGGGGAATCGAACCCGCAGGAAAATTTACATCTTGGGGAATCGAACCCGCAAGAATTCACATACACGTCCTGGGGAATCGAACTCGCAAGGGATGAGCCGTTTTGGCATAGTAAGGAGATCACTAACGAGGCAATCTCAATAATCGTAGGACCACTAACGAGGCAGTCCAAATAAAAGGGAGACCACTAACGAGGCAGTCTCAAAGATAGCAGGACCACTAATGAGGCAATCCAAAAATACAGCGCGCGAGATTACTAACGAGGCAATCTCAGATAGTTGGGAGACCACTAACGAGGCAGTCTCAAAAATGTTAGTATGAAGATCGGCTCAGCCTAGTGAACGGGATCTTTCGAAATTTTACATTTCGTCGCTTGCAAAGGATTCGATATCGCATTTCATAGTTCAAGCTTTCTTAAGTCTCAAAAATCCGATTCGTCACAGTTTGCGACTTTTAAAATTAAAAATTCACCTTTTAACCAAACATTCTGAAATTTACACAGTAGCTCAAGAACACCCATACGAACAACTTTCATGTTTCGAGTTTTTGGAAATAAGGTTCGGAAGTGTATCAAATTTCGAGTTCTTTACAAAAGAAGAATTCTTCCCAAGAGACTGACTCGCACACAGTTTCGTGCAACATCGATTAAAAATTTGTTTCAACTCCAATTGATCAGAAATTTTTACAGGTTGGAGAAAACATCTTAATGAACATCTTTCGTGTTTTAAGTTGGAAATAACGAGATTTAGTCGTTCAAAAATCATCATCAAAACACTGTTTACGCGCGGACTTGAAAATCGAGTTGAAACAGTTTCTGAAATCGTCCGTTTTGACATATCAAATGAACTCCAAAATTCATGAAATTTTATACACATAATCTAGACATAATATCCTACAAATTTTGTTTAGAAATGCAAGTTTAATTCATTCTTTAAAAGGGTGAAAAATATGCATCGAGTCGAGTCATAAAAACTGTCAGGATTTCAGATTTGGCGATTCAACTCTTGACGACTTTTTGGCATATCAAACGTGGTTCAAAAATTATGAAATTTTCCAGGGGTAAACTAGACACAATCATCTACAAATTTCGTTTGTATCACGGGGTTCAAAACGGACTGGATCAATTCGAAAAACGCTCTTCAAGTTCGACTACATAATCTGTCCACCTTTCCGTTAAATCACAATCTGTTTCCGAGGGTTTTTGAGTATGCAAACGTTAACGAAAATGCGTGAAATTTTACGGAAACAATATTTGGACAGTTAGCTACAACTTTTATATTTACATCAAAGTTTAATTTTGAAGGATTCCATTAGAAAAACGCCAAGGAACTCGAACCCGAATTTCTGTCAGTTTTCTTCGGTTTTGAAAACAACTCAGAAAATACCAGACGCGTTTTCGGGGGTCAAAACTTGATCAAAATACTTGAAAATTTGACACAACGTAGATCACAATGTGGGGAACAAATCTTCAGTTCAAAGTTTCTCGTTTCGGATTCTCGAAAAAAGAGTTTTTACCGGATTTCAGAAAATGCGCGGATTGGGGTTTTTAAGTCCGATTTTTTTACGTTTTTGATTGGATCTATTGATTCGTTCGATTTTAGTCACCCAGAATTGATACGCAAGGAATCAACTTACAGTGTTAGAGTTTAGGATCGTCACAGAGCTCTCTCGGGTTGTCTAGGGTCGCGACGAGCGGGTATCTTCCACCGATCTCCTTCTTCTTCGCCCCCGAAGTGAACTCGTACTAAAGTTTCGATGGTTAGGTTCGAATTTACTACATTATAGACTAATACAAAACTGCACAACACCTTACCAACGTCCTAGAAGGTAGGGGGCTTTATCTTGATCGTTCTCTTGGCCGGAATCCTCGCCGGAAAGTCGTCGAGAGGTCGGAACTTGGGTTTTCGGTTTTTGGGAGAGTTTTTGGATGGAGGAGGGTTTGAAATTCGGATAATGGGGTGGGAGAGCAGTCATAGGTCGACCTAATTGCCTTTCTCCCGACTGGGATCGAGTTTCCTTAGTCGGGGTCGGAAATTTAGGCAATAGAATCGCCGAAATCGCGTTTGGCAGCTGCTGCTGCTCTGGCGCGCAGGTGGCACGGTTTCTCCCTAAAGACCGCGCGGAGACCGCGCGGCTCCGGCCTAGGCTGCGGCCTGGGCCGGATCGTGCGATCCGTCGGGCCTTTTCTCATCTCTTTCGGACTTCTGTGCTTCTGTAACACCCCGGATTTGATAACCCAGGCCGAGGTGTCACCGCTGCATCTCCCTAGCAAGGCACGGATTCCCGAGCTCGCCAAGGAAATGCAAGGCTTGTGGGCACGTAAAAGATTTAAAAACATTTCAACGTATAGTCCGGAATGTAATAATACTTAAGTCAAAATACGGAAGTAAAGGTCATCATGCACGAATAAAGTAAATGCAACAGAAAGTAGTCACGACCAACACGGTCAAAACCTCGTGTTTGACAGACCTGGTAAAAACAGTAGTATGATGTAGTAAATAAAAATGTTCACAAATATATCCCCCCAAATGCGCGTGCATGCGTCACTCGACATACTCTGTAAAAAGAAATGACAACGGTTGTCAGTATAAAGATATACTGAGTAAGTTAATCCCTAACTAACAAATAAAAGGGGTTATATGTGTTTAAACTAAAGATTTCGCTTACCATACGTAAATTTAAAATACATAATTTATTTGCAGCGGAAGAACGTGATTAAATGACGTAATTTTAAAAGCGTAATTTAAAGCATAATTTAAGATGCATAATTTTAAATACATAATTTAAAAGCATGATAAATACGATTTAAGCATAATGGAACACTCACGCAAGTCTTTTACATTTTATCCCGTAGACTAAGAAGAGGACACCATACCGGGAGATCACTAACGAGGCAATCTCAACATAGGACCACTAACGAGGCAGTCCAAACAATGGGAGACCACTAACGAGGCAGTCTCAAAAAGATAGCAGGACCACTAATGAGGCGATCCAAAAATACAGCGCGCGAGATCACTAACGAGGCAATCTCAGATAGTAAGGAGACCACTAACGAGGCAGTCTCAAAGATAATGATAGCATGAAGATCAGCTCAGCCTAGTGAACGGGATTTTTCGAAAGTTCGTATTTCAATGTTATCAAATGATCGATATCGCGTTTTCATAGTTCGAGTTTTCTTAAGTTCGAAAAATCCTATTCGAGGCAGTTTACGCATTTCTTAATTAAAAATTCGTCTTTACACCAAAAATTCTAAAATTTTTACAGTAGTTCAAAAATACACACACGAACAACTTTCATGTTTTAAGCTTTTGGAAATAAGGTTCCGAAGTGGGTCGAAATTCGAGTTCATTGCAAAGAATGATTTCTGTCTTAAAAACTGGTTCCGTCACAGGTTCGTGCAACGCCGATTAAAAATTCATTTCAAAACCAATTGATGCGAAACTTTTACAGTAACTACAAAACACGTTAAGGAACAACTTTCATGTTTTAAGAATTCGGAAATAATGAATTCTTGGTACTCAAAAATCGACCACAACTCACTGCATACTCGCGGGCTCCGAATAGGTTTTAAAACAGTTCTGAAAATTTGCCCGTTTGACATATCAAATGAACACCAAAATCCGTGAAATTTCATATGCATAATCTAGACACAATTATCTACAACTTTTGTTTAGGAATGCAAAGTTGAATCATTCGAAAAATGGGTGAAAAACATGCATCAAGTCGAGTAAGGGAAACTGTCACAGTTTAAAAATGTTCGGGATGTCACAGAAAGTTTACGGCGTGATTTGGGATAGCAAATCTTAATTTCAACGGCTGAAATTTGGACACAAGATAGATAAAGGTGTTAGGAACAACTTTTATGTTGAAAAGTTTTCGGTTTGAATTCCCGAAGGTCGAGTTTTAGGCGAGTCTTTGAAATTGGACGAAAATAGGGTTTTTGAAAACCGATTTTTGTTACAAGCCTATATCTCGAGTTTAAAACAACAAACAACCACGAAAATTTGTGAGTAAGGTTTTAACTTACAGATTTGAAGATTAGGATTACTGGGATGGGTATCCGGATGCTCTAGGGTCGCGACGAACGGCCAATCCTTCCGATCGCTTTTCGTTCGTTTTCCGGCGTGGAATCGTAGTAAAGGAAACGGGTTAGATTTTGAGTTTCTAAGTGTTATGGACGAATTAAAATGTTAAACCATGGCTTACCAAGAGTCTAGAGGGCAGGGCTTGGTTCCTTTCGCCTCGTCGTCGCCGGAATGTTCGTCGGAAAGTGGGTTTGGAGAGCTTTTGGCTTGGAGAGGAAGAAAGGGAGGTCTAGGGTTTGTTTTCTGTAAAGTGGTGGAAAGGGGCGCCCAAAATCCGACTTTAAGCCTTTCCCTAAGGCTGTGATCGGCTTGCCACCGATAGAGGTCGGATTTTTGGGAAGAAAATCGCCATGGAAGGAAAGTTTACACCTCCTGCACCTCTGGCGCGCTGGTGACGCGCACATAGGCCTTTGTACGCGCGAACCATCCAGGGATGCGACTCCCTTTGGCCGCGCGGTGGCCGCGCGCATGCGCGCGGGGTGCGCGCCGCCCGAACCGGCCGGTTCGGGCGTTTGTGTGGTGCGTCGGTTCTTTTCTTCCTTTTCTCGATCGGGTTTCTATCCTTCGCGCTCTTGGTCCGACTTTTTGGGTCATTCCCGACTCGAAATTCTCATGTGGGTTTATCTACGAATTCGATCTAACTCCCGTATGATAATTCGTCTACTTAAACTCGTCCCGTCCTTCCTTAATGATTTTACTGAAGTTGTGTTTTGGTTTCTTCGGGTGTAAACGATGGGATGCTTTCGGTTATGTTTTTATTTTGTGATTTATTTTATGACTGAACTTAGAAATTAGTTCCAAGCTGCCTACGTACCCTGTGAAGGGATCAAGTCATGACGTAGTTCAAAACAATTTGAATTTGTTTTTCCTCGGGTGTTACATCCTCCCCCCTTAAGAATACAGTTATGTCCCCATAACTGTGGTCGGGTCGTCTTGGAAGAGGGTAGGGTAACGTTGTCTCATGTCGGCTTCAAATTCCCAGATCGCCGTTTCTGTCTCGTGGTTAGACCACAGGACCTTGACCATCTTTACAGATTTATTCATTGTCACCCTTTCCTTGTAGTCGAGTATTTGCACTGGGGCTTCTTCATAGGTCAAGCCATCATTCAATTCGATTACGTCCGGTTGGGGGTACATGCGACGTGTCGGGCACATACTTCTCCAGTTGGGAGACGTGAAACACGTCGTGAATACGAGCAACTGTGGTGGGGACGTTAGTTAATAAGCGGTTTCCTATCCCCTACGGAATTTCTTATGGTCCCTATGTATTTACGTCCCGAGGGTTTCCTGTAGTCCTGCGGAAGGAGGACGTGAGGCAATTCTGCTGTCCTTGCCAGGAATAATGCCAGGTGATGCCCCATGTTGTTGTATTTCACTGTCAATGTATGCTCGGGTTCAGTGAGGAGCGTATAGCAAAAGAGATTAAGCAAAACAGGAAAAATAAAACTCCCTCCGGGTCCCGCGCGGTGGCCGCGCGGTATGGGGCCTCAGCGCGCGGCGAGCGCGCGGCTGCCCCTGCTCGAGAAAATAGGGCTCGCGCTTCGCGCGAGCCACTTCCCCCATTTCGCATTCGAGAACACACCCTCAATTCTCTCTAAATCCAGCGAGTTACCTTCCTGTTTGCTTGATTTTGACTTCAATTTCACTCATCGAGGTATGAATCTACTAAACCCACTTACTAATTTCAACTTTTATGCTTTGAATGACTTGATTTGTGAAGAGATTTAGGAAATTAGGGTTTGTGTACAAAAATTGGGGGTCTGTTACTTTTAGGCTTGATTTGTGCAAATTAGCAAGTGTACGTGGCAATCGTTGTTACTCTAGTTGCCTTGCCTATGTTTATGTTATAACGTGTTTATGTTTTTGGCAAATTCTTGTTGAATTCGAATCCTTAGAAAGGCTATGAAGTTTTTGATGTTTGGTTGTTATTGGGGTGTGATTATTAGTTCGTTCCCCTGTTTTTGGTGCTGTAAGATATGCTGTGTTGTTATTAGAATGATTGTCTCGTTCTGTGGGCAATTCCCGTGTGTTGTTAGTAACTTAGGTTTTGGTTTATTGCGCACATAACGTGTTCGACGAAATACCACAAAGGGTTTGGGCACTAGTTTGAGCATATCCTTTGTCTAGATTACCTCCTGATTGGTCTTAGCAAACGGTAGGATTTGCTGTCCTTACAGTATATTCACGTTGGAAGTGTATATTGGTGCCCATTACGTATTTTCGCTTGACTTTTGTGTGGGACTTAGTCTTATAATCGGTATTTGGTAACTTGCAGGATGTTGCTCTTTTTGTGGGTCGTTTTGGCGTCTCTCATGTGTCCTCCGAGGACTAGGAGACGAGTTACTGATGAGGCTGGCCCCCAGTCATGCCGCTCCGGCGATGCCTGATTCCGACGAGAGCGAGCCAGAGGAGTACGAGGAGCAGCGGGGCCCGCGACTCAGGGGTCTCCCGGACGAGGTGCGTCCTCACCAGCACGACAGGTTCCGGTTTAGGACGAGGGCTGCCCAGGACTTTTATTTCGACGAGCTTCGTCGAAACAGGGCTTACGTCCCTGGGAGAGGCATATATCCTCTTCATCTGGGCGATGACAGGGTCAGTGCAGTCTTGGAGTATTTGCAGTGGACCGGTCTGGCACGTCATCCCGAGGGTGTTGCCTCCGGTTATCTGGCTATGGAGGTTATCGCCAACATTGGCGGTCTCGGGGAGGGTGACGACCTATCTCGGGTATGGGTCCGTGGTCGCTATCTCGACCTCAGTGCTCGGGCGATCAATGTCTATTTTGGCTTGCCTGACGATGGCGTATTTCGCCCACAGCCTGAGGGACGTGTTCTTGCTCCTGCGTGGAACACCTCGTGCACCATAGTGCCTCCTCAGCTCGAGCACGGTCATGAGCTTCGTTTGACGACGATGGACTCCCCTTGGCGAGAGCTTGCTCAGCTGTGGTTAGGGCGCGTCCGGCCAATCACCCGGAGCCACATTGTCCTGGATCACGTCTACGAGACCATTTGCTTTATCGCGCGAGACAGTAGGGTGAATGTAGGAGCTTGCATCGAGGACAACTTGCGGGGTATGCGGAGAGGACGAGGGAGAAGGGTGATTACACATGTTCACCTCATCTGTGGGTTGTGCGCGGCGCAGGGGATTCGCACTACGCCGGAGACAGACCCGTACGACCTAGCACCGGGCCGTTGCTACCGTATCCCGACTTATGCTGACCGGCGTAGCGCCTTACGTCGTGGGGCTCCCCGTGCTGTACTTCGCCCGCAGCCTAATGACGGTGGCCTGATCCTTGTTGTACCACCGGAGCAACCACCCCCTCCTCCAGTAGTTCCACCTCCTGCTGTGGCACCCCAGGGGCAGGAGATGACTCAGATGCTGCAGATGATGCAGGAGATGCGGGTCGGTATGGACGCCGGGTTTGCAGCTGGGCAGGCTCGTTATGACGCCATCGACGCTAGGTTGGACTTCTATCAGACCCGTATGGACTCGTTTGCTACGAGGCAGGCTCAGCAGCAGGCCACCATGTCCGACATGTACGCCTATGTGCGGCAGATGGACGACTTCATGCGCCGGCAGTTCCCGCCTCCCGATCAGTGATGTCTCCTTTCATATTTGCGGTTTCGTTTAGGTTCTGCATTAGACGTACTTTGTTTAGTTTCCTCCTTATGAGGACGTTGCCGTTGTCTGGGATTTGTGATTTATATTTTCGTTATGTTATTGCTTAGTTATGTGTTTGACATGTGTTAGTAGTCTATTGTTGTTTAGAAACATGGTTCAATGGTTCCGCCTATTTTATGGTTTGTGATTTTCTGGATTTACTGTTACCTTCCTATCGTATCTATATGTGCGTGGGTTGCCCAACAATACTTGCGCCGTTGCTTAACTAAACCGCTACGAGGAACTTAGGTTAACTAGTGTGATAAGATATACGGGGTAGAGTTTACATGTTAAATAAATAGCTGCTTGCAAGGGGAAAATTTTATTGAATGAAGATTAGTCTTTTGATATGTATCAATTTATTGGGGTCTGTTTGTAGAGGTTGCTGGAACTTAGGTAAAATTTATTTATTTATTTATTTTTATTTTTTATTTTTTATTTTTTTATTTTTTTTATTATTATTATTATTTTTTTTTTGGGTCTACGGTTGTATGTTCCTCTCTTGATCATGGTAGTTAATGAATTAAATAGAATGTACGGAAAAAAATAGGCTTGTATTTTTATTATTCAAGAAATAAAATTTGGGTTACAAGCATTCGAAACGGAAATAGCAATGGTGCATCAGTATGGATCTCTAAGTCTAGAGTGACTAGGCAGGTACATCCTCGATGGGATCGTCCTCGTCGCTGGATAAGTCAATGGGAATGGGTGTCCCCACCGGGCTCGGGCTCGGGGGAAATATGTCACCCTCTAGGCCCAGCAGCTCAGCTCCTAAGTGTCCTATTTGCATCATCAGTTCGTTATCCTTGTTTTGGAGTGTGATCACTTGGGTTTGGAGTTCGGCGACTTGGGCCTTGAGTTGGGTTATTTCCTGATGGTCAGCTTCCCTAAGATGTCTCAGGTAGTCCACGTTACTCTCTAGATGCCCCACTCGAGCCTTGAAGTGATTAATATACTGTTGGGACTCGAGGTATGCGTTGGTCAGTTTCATCATCAGATTGGTCATGTTTGCATTGGGCTCGGCCATCTAATGTCAACAAGGGAGGTTAGAGTTAGACATATTTCAGGCAAGGTTAAGATATGCAGAAATTTAAATCTATATGAAATTTGCATATGCAACATGCAAGTGCAAGTCCCTTCCCCATTAAAATTTATTTTATTCGTATGTTTAAAATAAATTGCTAAAGGTTGGGCCTCTATAATGGGCCAAAAATTTAATACTTCTTTTATTGGCTAAAACGTCGGGCTATGAATAAATTTTTGGACTAAATAAAACTAGTGGTCTTTAAAAGTGATATACTAAAAAAAAAAAATATTACTAGGGTTTAAAATATTAGTATCAAAATAATTATAGTAATAATATTACTAATAATAATAATAACTTCAAAATAAAATTCCGGGCTCTGATACCAACTTGTAACACCCCGGATTTGATAACCCAGGCCGAGGTGTCACCGCCGCATCTCCATAGCAAGGCACGGATTCCCGAGCTCGCCAAGGAAATGCAAGGCTTGTGGGCACGTAAAAGATTTAAAAACATTTCAACGTATAGTCTGGAATGTAATAATACTTAAGTCAAAATACGAAAGTAAAGGTCATCATGCACGAATAAAGTAAATGCAACAGAAAGTAGTCACGGCCAACACGGCCAAAACCTCGGGTTTAACAGACCCGGTAAAAATAGTAGTATGATTTAGTAAATAAAAATGTTCACAAATATATCCCCCCAAATGCGCGTGCATGCGTCACTCGACATACTCTGTAAAAAGAAATGACAACGGTTGTCAGTATAAAGATATACTGAGTAAGTTAATCCCTAACTAACAAATAAAAGTGGTTACATGTGTTTAAACTAAAGATTTTGCTTACCATACGTAAATTTAAAATACATAATTTATTTGCAGCGGAAGAACGTGATTAAAGGACTTAATTTTAAAAGCGTAATTTAAAGCATAATTTAAGATGCATAATTTTAAATACATAATTTAAAAGCAAGATAAATACGATTTAAGCATAATGGAACACTCACGCAAGTCTTTTACATTTTATCCCGTAGACTAAGAAGAGGACACCATACCGGGAGATCACTAACGAGGCAATCTCAACATAGGACCACTAACGAGGCAGTCCAAACAATGGGAGACCACTAACGAGGCAGTCTCAAAAAGATAGCAAGACCACTAACGAGGCGATCCAAAAATACAGCGCGCGAGATCACTAACGAGGCAATCTTAGATAGTAAGGAGACCACTAACGAGGCAGTGTAACACCCCGGATTTGATTTCCCAGGCCAGGGCATTACCGCCACACTTTTCTAAACAAGACCCGACCCAAGTCGAGCTCATCTAGAAAAATGCTAAGGCTAAGTTGTATCAATTTTTCAAAACAATTTAAAAACTATTCAATCATGCCCGAATTAAAATCAGAGTATCTCATGCATCACAGTAATAATCAGTGCGGAAGCTAAAACAAATAAAAATGGGGCCAAACAGACGGCCAAAAACCAAAGTCCAAAGTCCAGCATCAAAGTCCAAAGTGCAGAAATTTAAAATAACAGTAAAATGCGACAAGTCTTTATTTTTTTTGGAGAATCCCATCCCAATGCGCCATCACTTACTCTGCGAAAAATAAGAAATAACAATTTATCAGTACAAACGGTACTGAGTAAGTTAATGTATAGCATAACGAAATTTAAAGATTTAGAAGAGTAATAAAAAGTTAGGAATTTAATCTAACGAACGAGTAAAAATAATTTACAGGGATTTCTTTTTTATACGTTACCACACCAATGTTCATTTTGATCGAGGACATCCAAAACATTACCCGCTTGGGCGCTTATGTCCACAAGCTGCCGGTATCGACGATCCAGGGCCTTAGCCGTTTTGGGATCAATTACCCGCTTGGGCACTTATGTCCACAAGCCGACGGTATCCACAATGTGAGAGCAGCGGACCCTATACAGACACACTCCGGAGCCCTAGGTAACCCCTACGGATACACCTAGGAGTATAGACTCATACAATCACGCAACATAATACTCCCTCCGTCCCACCCCAAGTGTCTTGTTACTGTTGGGCACGGGAATTAAGGTAGAATTGGTTTGTGAGTATATAGTGGGGTCCACATAGTTGTTGGAGGGGAAAATTATTTCTATTTATAGAAAGAAGACATTTGTAATGGGACATCCAAAAATAGTAAGTAGGACATTTGGAATGGGACGGAGGGAGTAATATTTCCTTGGCGCCGTTTTGGCCACCAAAAAGAGGGGGCGGCCCAACGAGCCCACGCCAAGTGCACTTACCCTCCAAATTGAACATCTAACTCGATCAAAACTCACAAAGTTTCAAAAATCACATTTTAATCATTACAACATATGTCTACATTTCCAGAATTCATAGGATTCATCAAAGAGTAGCCATCGACTCAAAATCTACCGAAACGTACGAAACCAAATTTCACCGGTAAGACTACACTGTGGCAGTTTCCAAAATCGTATTAGGAAATGTAGTAAAACTTTGTGAAAAATTCTGAAAATTTTACAGGTGCTAGGCGACATCAAAATAAACATTTTTCTCAGAAATAGGCCTTAGCAAATTCGGACTCTAAGTCACTCAAACAAAATCATTTCAGAAACTTGTTTTCAAAAGGGTGCAAAGACCACTGTTCATCCGACCACAGCTTACTTAAAAATCCATAACAATTCGAAGGTTGTTCCAAAAATTCTGAAATTTAACAGGAGTAAACTAGACACATAAATGAACAATTTTCATGAAGAAGTCGACCATCAAAAACGACCATAGCTAGGAGAAATATGAACTACAAAACTGAACATGCTAGGAATTTAAATCTGTCACCAAGTATAGCAGAAAATACCAGATTCGTTATCGTCGACCAAATCAATTCCAAAAATTATGAAAATTTACAGAGGTCATCTTTAAAGTGTTAGGAACATTTTTCATTTAGACAAGTTCTCCCAAAAATGAACGGATCTTGACGAAAAACGCTGAACAAATAAACTACTCGGATAGAAACCCTAATTGACAGTTTTGGCACAAGATGAAGATAGAACTATATCTCGAAGAATACTCAACCAAACACTCTAAAAATTGATATACACATCATTAACTTACTTCTCAAGAGTGTAGTGTCGAAATCCTCTTTGGTTGAACCCTCAATTTCGCCCGGGACAGCCTCAAACCTCCAAGATCTACCGAACGAATCCTATTTTGAGGTGTTTGGATAAAAGCTTGATGTTAGGGCCTAGAATCCGAAGTAAGGAACAAGGAATTGGTTTAGCAACCTTACCTAGACGTAGGAGAAGGGATTGGAATGCTTGAACTCGCTCAACACCTCTGGAACAAGGAAGAACACTCAAAACTCTCACCAACTCTCTCTAGAATCTGAATTTTCGAAGTGAAGTGAGGGTGGGATTTTGGGGTCTGATTGAGGGTAAAGAATGGGATGCTAAGGTTCCCAATGGTGGCTTAAAGGCCCTAGGGACTGTGAAGGACGAAGTAATGACAGTCTCCCTTGGGAAAACACTCCCCCAAAACTCATCCAAATCACCTAACACTCCTTGGTTCAAGAATCATCCTAATGCATGCATCCTCCAAACTCACAGCCATAAAGGGGTTCTAGAAGCTTCTAGATTCGTCCATTAGTGTCTCAATACATCCACCAACATCTGGAAAAGGGTTAGGAGTAGATTCAAAGCATCAAAATCGAACTTAATGCAAAAACCAAGCCAAAACGCGTAGGCAGCGTTCGAACTGCTGCCACTGGGGTGGTGGCGCGCTGGTGGCGCGCCACCGCGCGGCCACCGCGCCACCCCAGGTAGCGAATTTCTTCCCCTTTTTTTTTTTTTTTTTATAATATGATTTTTGATCTTTTAAAAATCATATTTGGATTATCCGCTTGTTGGATACTCCGATAACTCTCTTCGAGTTGCTATCGTGCGAAAATATTTAATTCCGCTCTCCCGGAATTATTTCGGTTGCGATAGTTAAATCCAATTAATTAATTCAATTAATTAATTTTTCGGATTTAATACTCGATGTTGATTTCTCGGGTATTACAGTCTACCCTCCTTAGAAATCAACTTCGTCCTCGAAGTTGGGTCGCACTTCGGAAAATAATAATTGGCACAAAGAAATTATTGAGACTCGCAATTTTAAAATTCTTACCTCGCATGCGACGACTCTGCGCGGGGTGTCACATCCTCTCCCCCTTAGGACTGCAGTTATGTCCCCATAACTGCTTCTGAGTCGCTTCGGAAAAGGTTGGGATATCTTTGCCTCATATCCGCTTCCAATTCCCACGTCGCTTCCTCGGTGCCATGATTCGACCATAGGATCTTCACCATCCTCACAGTCTTGTTTCTTGTGACCCTTTCCTTGACATCAAGTACCTCGATCGGATACTCCTCGTATGTCAAGTCATCATCTAGCTCAATCACGTCGGGTTGCAACACGTGAGTTGGGTCGTGCACATATTTCTTCAGTTGAGAAACATGGAATACGTTGTGCACTCGCGACAACTCTGGTGGAAGTGCCAAACGATAAGCCAAGGTACCTACACGATCCAAAATCTCGTACGGACCAATGTAGCGAGGACTTAGCTTCCCCCGTTTACCGAATCGCATCACCCCCTTCATGGGCGATACTTTCAGCATAACTTTGTCTCCCACCTCGAATTCCAGCTCTTGCCGCCTAGTGTCGGCGTAACTCTTCTGCCTATCTTGCGCGACTTTCATTTTCTGTTGAACCACCTTGATCTTGCTATTCATATCCTCAATGAGCTGCGGTCCAACAACTACCGAATCATCATCCTTCGTCCAGCACAACGGACTACGACACTTCCGTCCGTAAAGCGCTTCGAACGGTGCCATGCCTATGCTAGCGTGATAACTGTTGTTGTACGAGAATTCAATCAACGGCAAGTGGTCTTCCCAACTTCCCTTGAATTCGAGTACACACGCTCTTAGCATGTCTTCGAGCGTCTGAATCGTGCGCTCAGTCTGACCATCCGTCATTGGATGAAAAGCTGTGCTCATCTTGATTTGGGTTCCTAAGGCTTCTTGTAATTTAGTCCAGAAGTTGGAGACGAATCTACTATCTCGGTCTGAGATAATATCATGCGGTACTCCGTGCCTTCGGACCACATTCTCGATGTATGCTTTAGCTAGTTGATCCATCGACCAATTTTCCTTCATTGGTATGAAAATGGCGGTCTTCGTTAACCGATCAACTATTACCCAAATCTTATTCATTCCTCGGGGAGATCTTGGCAACCCCGAAACAAAATCCATGGAGATGCTGTCCCACTTCCAGCTTGGGATCTCCAATGGCTTTACCAATCCTAGCGGTTTTTGCCTCACTGCCTTCACCTTCTGGCAGGTTATGCACTTAGCCACAAAGTCGGTAACATCCTTCTTCATCCGCGGCCACCAATAGATTTTCTTTAAGTCTTTGTACAACTTATCCCCACCAGGGTGGACTGAATAAGGTGTACTGTGGCCTTCTTCCATAAGTTTCCTCTTCAATTCCTCGCACTTATGAGGAACGCACCATCTTCCTTTAAAACGAACACTTCCGTCTTCATGGATCGTGAATCCTACCGCCTTTCCTTCACTTATTTTTCCTTTGATCCTCTGGAGATTCTCGTCGTCCGGTTGGGCTTCTCGAATCTCGTCAAATACGGTAGATTCAACTGTTATGGCGTTCACTGTCTCCACCACGGTTCCATAATGGACTAGTTCAGTATCTAACTTAGCTAGGTCCATATACAGTCCCGAAGGTAGAATGAGCGTGTTCACCGTGTGACGCGTCTTGCGACTCAACGCATCCGCTACGACGTTTGCCTTGCCTTCATGGTAGGCTATATCCAGATCGTAATCCTTGATCAGCTCGAGCCATCTCCTCTGCCTCATATTTAACTCTTTCTGAGTAAATATATACTTGAGGCTTTTGTGATCTGTAAACATCCGACAAGTTCGTCCATATAGATAGTGTCGCCAGATCTTAAGAGCGAACACTACCGCTGCCAGTTCCAGATCATGTGTCGGGTAGTTTACCTCGTGCGTCTTGAGTTGCCTAGATGCATAAGCAATCACTCTACGGTTTTGCATTAGCACGCAACCGAGACCTTCCTTTGAGGCGTCGCTATACACCTCATAATCCTCAGTCTCTGATGGCAACGCTAAAACCGGTGCTGATGTGAGTCTCCCCTTAAGCTCACGGAATGACTGTTCACACTCAGCTGTCCAATCAAACTTCAATCCTTTCTTCAGCAATTGGGTTATCGGTCTCGCAATTTTAGAAAAGTCCTTCACGAATCTTCGGTAGTATCCGGCTAGACCTAGGAAACTTCTTACCTCGGTCTGGTTTGTTGGTGCCGGCCATTCAGACACTGCTGATATCTTCGCCGGGTCGACTGATACTCCTTTAGCCGATACTATATGACCTAGAAAAGCGACTTCATTCTTCCAAAACTCGCACTTCGACAGCTTCGCGTAGAGTTGATTCTTCCTCAAAAGTCCGAGTACTTGGTGCAAATGACTACTATGCTCTTCCTCATTCCTCGAGTAAACTAGGATGTCGTCAATGAATACGACTACACATGTGTCTAGTAACTCTCGGAAAACGCTATTCATGAGGTTCATGAATACTGCGGGAGCATTAGTCAGACCGAAGGACATTACGGTGAATTCGTAGTGCCCATATCTTGTTCGGAAAGCTGTCTTGGGTATATCATTCTCGGCGATACGCAATTGGTGGTATCCCGACCTTAGATCGACCTTTGAAAATACCGACGCTCCTTTCAGTTGATCGAAGAGATCTTCGATCCTAGGTAGCGGGTACTTGTTCTTAATCGTCACTTGATTAAGACCTCGGTAGTCGATGCACAATCGGAGTCCGCCGTCCTTCTTTTTCACGAACAGGACTGGAGCTCCCCATGGTGATGTGCTCGGCCGAATATATCCCTTGGATAACAACTCTTCTAGTTGTTCTTTCAGCTCCTTCATCTCAGCAGGCGCCATGCGATATGGTGCCTTTGACACCGGTTCGATTCCGGGCACGAGATCGATCGTGAACTCCACTTCTCGCTCAGGAGGCATTCCTGGGATATCCTCCGGAAAGACATCTGGGTATTCGTTCACGACGGGGATATTGTCGATCTTGTTCTCCTCGCCTTCCAGATTATGCACGTAGCACGCGTACAGTTGGTATCCCTTCTGCATGAGATTGCCGAACTTTAATGTATTTACTATCTTGGCACCCTTCTTCTGAGGCTGCATATAGTAAATGACCTTCTTTCCGCGACTTTTCGCCAACGAGATCTTCTGCTTCTGGCACTCGATGATAGCCTTGTACTTCGTCAACCAGTCCATTCCCAAAATGATGTCGAAATCCTTAAGGTCAAATTCTATGAGATTCGCAAAGAATTCAGTGTTCTTGATTACTATCGGGATCCCGTCATATCGTTTGGAACACGATACTATCTTACCCGATGGTAATTGGATTCCTAAGTTAATGTTATTCGGCGCTAGTAGATCTAACGCAGATATAATTCTCGTGGAAATCAAAGAGCAACTCGCTCCTGAGTCAAATAAGACCTTGACAGGTACGCTTAAAGCAGTAAACGTACCTTCGATCACGTCGCCTTGGGCAGCTAAGTCCGCTTGATTTATCACGTTCAGGCGTCCTACTGGCCTCCCTTGATTCCCATGCTGGTTTGGATTCTGAGGTGGCCTCTGTGCCTGTGGGAATCTCTGTCCTTGGTTGTCCTGCTGGTTTGGCCCGGCTGGCCTGTTGCCCTGAGGACGGTTTATCAGGTCCAACCTCTTGTCAATGCGATCCTCCCTCGTCCGGCATTCCTTCTTCATGTGACCTTCTCGGCCACACCGGTAGCAATGCCCCGGTCTTGGGCATTCACGCACCAAGTGCGGAATGTTGCATTCCCGGCATCTGGGTATGAAGGCGCCCTGGTTATCCGGCCTCCAACCTCCTTGGCCTCCTCGGTCGAGTTCTCTGTTGTCCGGCTTCCTTTGACCATCATTCCTTCCTTGGTCATTCCCCCTTCTGAAGTGATTCCCAGAGTTGTTGTTCCGATTCCTCTTATCGAAATTGTTTAGGCCCTTGCTCGCCTCTCCATGATCCTTGCGCTTCAGCTGTTGTACTCGTGCAATTGCCACTGCACGATCGTAAACAGCTTGCAGAGTAGTGTGCTGTCCGCCAACCAAGATCTCTCTGATGCTGAGATTCAGCCCCATCTCGAATTTCTGGGCTTTATCAGCATCGGTTGGTACCAGCCTTGGAGCGAATCGGACGAGCTCTTTAAACTTCGCATAGTATTCTTGAACTGTCTGAGTGCCTTGTCGGAGATTAATGAATTCCTCATACTTAGCAGTCTTTATGCTGAGGGGATAGAACCTTTCCCTCATCATCTCCTTAAACTCTTCCCAGAAGTAGGCATGTTCACCATCAGCAAGTCCTTCTTGGTGGTTTTGCCACCATTCGTCAGCCTCTCCTCTCAGGTAGTACACAGCCACACCAACCTTTTCATTCGCGGGACACCTGATGGCAGTAAGCAGTTTGTCAAAAGTCCTTAGCCAATCCTCTAACTTCGCGGGATCCTCCTGTCCCTCGTAATGAGGCGGCTGGTAAGGGTTCACCATCGCCAGATAATTTATCCGAGCTGCTGGGGGTGGTACTGCTGCTTGAGCTCGGTTGACTTCAGCATTTCCTAGAGCAACGAGGACTTGCTCAACTGTCCTCAACCTCTCATCAAGTGCGTTGGGAACGGGGTTAGCTTGAACTCCCGGATTCGGCGGGTTCGCATTGGCTGGAGCATTAACGTTCTCATTCACTGGGATCTCAGCTCTAGGTCTCCCTCTGGGCGGCATTCTGATGATCAAGCACGCAGAGGTTAGATTCACGGTTAGATGAAAGTTAATAGTCAAGTTAGGCTATGGTTAGAACTCAGTCTCATAGGTTCTAAGTGTTAAAGACCACTGAAATGGGCAAGAAAGGAAAGAGAATACTAAATACGAAATCCCACTAGATGATAACGATTTAATAACAAGGCTACTACATCAAATACTACTAGGTCACCACTACATAAAATGTGGTACCATCAGGATAATCAATATGCGGTAATAAGTACGGAAATGATAGGAAACTAGTAGGGAAAAGCGGTAAAAGTCCAACAAGATAGAACGCAAGATAAAGTCTAGATCAAGTAGTCGGGAGAATAGCCAAGCATCCGGCGATCAGCCTCGATCTCCTCGTCGGTATCAAGAGGCAGTGGAGGGTTCTCCACAACCTCCTCGGGGTCCTCCTCTTCCTCCTCAACGTTGATGAACTCATCGGGGTCAAACTCCTCCTCCTCTTCCATCTCGGGTTCGGGGTTAAGCTGGTTTTGCAGCCCAACAATGACTTCCTCCAACGCAAAGATGCGTCCCTGTAGCATATGCACGTGGTGTCTGCAATCCTCGAACTCGGTTGCAAGAGCATCATGGCGAGCAACCATCTGGGTACTCCTAATGGTCATAGCCTCCATCCTCTCTTCTATAGCCACAATTCTATTTCTATCGTTTGCGGCATCCCTAGAGATATGGCGAAGTTCGTGCGTGATATCCGACATGGAGCACAATAAACGCATGATGGAATCTTGTAACCTCGGGTCGGCCATCTAATCATGCAAATTTTACATTAAGGGATATGTCACACATAAAATAACTTGTTAATGCACATGCTACCCCCCCAAAATAGTACTAAGTTTTTTAAGACTTGTCGAATTTGCAAAATATACCTTTCCATGGGTTTCAAAAATAAAATTCCCTTTTTCCATGGAAATAATACTTAAAATGCTTAAAAATAATATTAAATAATTTGGGCCTCTATAGTGGGCCGAAAAATAATAGCTTTAAAATTTTCGGGCTCTGATACCACTTTGTAACACCCCGGATTTGATTTCCCAGGCCAGGGCATTACCGCCACACTTTTCTAAACAAGACCCGACCCAAGTCGAGCTCATCTAGAAAAATGCTAAGGCTAAGTTGTATCAATTTTTCAAAACAATTTAAAAACTATTCAATCATGCCCGAATTAAAATCAGAGTATCTCATGCATCACAGTAATAATCAGTGCGGAAGCTAAAACAAATAAAAATGGGGCCAAACAGACGGCCAAAAACCAAAGTCCAAAGTCCAGCATCAAAGTCCAAAGTGCAGAAATTTAAAATAACAGTAAAATGCGACAAGTCTTTATTTTTTTTGGAGAATCCCATCCCAATGCGCCATCACTTACTCTGCGAAAAATAAGAAATAACAATTTATCAGTACAAACGGTACTGAGTAAGTTAATGTATAGCATAACGAAATTTAAAGATTTAGAAGAGTAATAAAAAGTTAGGAATTTAATCTAACGAACGAGTAAAAATAATTTACAGGGATTTCTTTTTTATACGTTACCACACCAATGTTCATTTTGATCGAGGACATCCAAAACATTACCCGCTTGGGCGCTTATGTCCACAAGCTGCCGGTATCGACGATCCAGGGCCTTAGCCGTTTTGGGATCAATTACCCGCTTGGGCACTTATGTCCACAAGCCGACGGTATCCACAATGTGAGAGCAGCGGACCCTATACAGACACACTCCGGAGCCCTAGGTAACCCCTACGGATACACCTAGGAGTATAGACTCATACAATCACGCAACATAATAATATTTCCTTGGCGCCGTTTTGGCCATCAAAAAGAGGGGGCGGCCCAACGAGCCCACGCCAAGTGCACTTACCCTCCAAATTGAACATCTAACTCGATCAAAACTCACAAAGTTTCAAAAATCACATTTTAATCATTACAACATATGTCTACATTTCCAGAATTCATAGGATTCATCAAAGAGTAGCCATCGACTCAAAATCTACCGAAACGTACGAAACCAAATTTCACCGGTAAGACTACACTGTGGCAGTTTCCAAAATCGTATCAGGAAATGTAGTAAAACTTTGTGAAAAATTCTGAAAATTTTACAGGTGCTAGGCGACATCAAAATAAACATTTTTCTCAGAAATAGGCCTTAGCAAATTCGGACTCTAAGTCACTCAAAAAAAATCATTTCAGAAACTTGTTTTCAAAAGGGTGCAAAGACCACTGTTCATCCGACCACAGCTTACTTAAAAATCCATAACAATTCGAAGGTTGTCCCAAAAATTCTGAAATTTAACAGGAGTAAACTAGACACATAGATGAACAATTTTCATGAAGAAGTCGACCATCAAAAACGACCATAGCTAGGAGAAATATGAACTACAAAACTGAACATGCTAGGAATTTAAATCTGTCACCAAGTATAGCAGAAAATACCAGATTCGTTATCGTCGACCAAATCAATTCCAAAAATTATGAAAATTTATAGAGGTCATCTTTAAAGTGTTAACATTTTTCATTTAGACAAGTTCTCCCAAAAATGAACGGATCTTGACGAAAAACGCTGAACAAATAAACTACTCGGATAGAAACCCTAATTGACAGTTTTGGCACAAGATGAAGATAGAACTATATCTCGAAGAATACTCAACCAAACACTCTAAAAATTGATATGCACATCATTAACTTACTTCTCAAGAGTGTAGTGTCGAAATCCTCTTTGGTTGAACCCTCAATTTCGCCCGGGACAGCCTCAAACCTCCAAGATCTACCGAACGAATCCTATTTTGAGGTGTTTGGATAAAAGCTTGATGTTAGGGCCTAGAATCCGAAGTAAGGAACAAGGAATTGGTTTAGCAACCTTACCTAGACGTAGGAGAAGGGATTGGAATGCTTGAACTCGCTCAACACCTCTGGAACAAGGAAGAACACTCAAAACTCTCACCAACTCTCTCTAGAATCTGAATTTTCGAAGTGAAGTGAGGGTGGGATTTTGGGGTCTGATTGAGGGTAAAGAATGGGATGCTAAGGTTTCCAATGGTGGCTTAAAGGCCCTAGGGACTGTGAAGGACGAAGTAATGACAGTCTCCCTTGGGAAAACACTCCCCCAAAACTCATCCAAATCACCTAACACTCCTTGGTTCAAGAATCATCCTAATGCATGCATCCTCCAAACTCACAACCATAAAGGGGTTCTAGAAGCTTCTAGATTCGTCCATTAGTGTCTCAATACATCCACCAACATCTGGAAAAGGGTTAGGAGTAGATTCAAAGCATCAAAATCGAACTTAATGCAAAAACCAAGCCAAAACGCGTAGGCAGCGTTCGAACTGCTGCCACTGGGGCGGTGGCGCGCCGGTGGCGCGCCACCGCGCGGCCACCGCGCCACCCCAGGTAGCGAATTTCTTCCCCTTTTTTTTTTTTATAATATGATTTTTGATCTTTTAAAAATCATATTTGGATTATCCGCTTGTTGGATACTCCGATAACTCTCTTCGAGTTGCTATCGTGCGAAAATATTTAATTCCGCTCTCCCGGAATTATTTCGGTTGCGATAGTTAAATCCAATTAATTAATTCAATTAATTAATTTTTCGGATTTAATACTCGATGTTGATTTCTCGGGTATTACAGGCAGTCTCAAAGATAATGATAGCATGAAGATCGGCTCAGCCTAGTGAACGGGATTTTTCGAAAGTCCGTATTTCAATGTTATCAAATGATCGATATCGCGTTTTCATAGTTCGAGTTTTCTCAAGTTCGAAAAATCCTATTCGAGGCAGTTTACGCCTTTCTTAATTAAAAATTCGTCTTTACACCAAAAATTCTGAAATTTTTACAATAGTTCAAAAACACACACACGAACAACTTTCATGTTTTAAGTTTTTGGAAATAAGGTTCCGAAGGGGGTCGAAATTCGAGTTCATTGCAAAGAATGATTTATGTCTTAAAAACTGTTTCCGTCACAGGTTAGTGCAACGCCGATTAAAAATTCATTTCAAAACCAATTGATGCGAAAGTTTTACAGTAACTACAAAACACGTTAAGGAACAACTTTCATGTTTTAAGAATTTATAAATAATGAATTCTTGGTACTCAAAAATCGACCACAACTCACTGCATACTCGCGGGCTCCGAATAGGTTTTAAAACAGTTCTGAAAATTCGACCGTTTGACATATCAAATGAACACCAAAATCCGTGAAATTTTATATGCATAATTTAGACACAATTATCTACAACTTTGGTTTAGGAATACAAAGTTGAATCATTTGAAAAATGGGTGAAAAACATGCATCAAGTCGAGTAAGGGAAACTGTCACAGTTTAAAAATGTTCGGGATGTCACAGAAAGTTTACGGCATGATTTGGGATAGCAAATCTTAATGTCAACGGCTGAAATTTGGACACAAGATAGATAAAGATGTTAGGAACAACTTTTATGTTGAAAAGTTTTCGGTTTGAATTCCCGAAGGTCGAGTTTTAGGCGAGTCTTTGAAATTGGACGAAAATAGGGTTTTTGAAAACCGATTTTTGTTACAAGCCTATATCTCGAGTTTAAAACAACAAACAACCACGAATATTTGTGAGTAAGGTTTTAACTTACAGATTTGAAGATTAGGATTACTGGGATGGGTATCCGGATGCTCTAGGGTCGCGACGAACGACCAATCCTTGCGATCGTTTTTTGTTCGTTTTCTGGCGTGGAATCGTAGTAAAGGAAACGGGTTAGATTTTGAGTTTCTAAGTGTTATGGATGAATTAAAATGTTAAACCATGGCTTACCAAGAGTCTAGAGGGCAGGGCTTGGTTCCTTTCGCCTCGTCGTCGCCGGAATGTTCGTCGGAAAGTGGGTTCGGAGAGCTTTTGGCTTGGAGAGGAAGAATGGGAGGTCTAGGGTTTGTTTTCTGTAAAGTGGTGGAAAGGGGCGCCCAAAATCCGACTTTAAGCCTTTCCCTAAGGCTGTGATCAGCATGCCACCGATAGAGGTCGGATTTTTGGCAAGAAAATCGCCATGGAAGGAAAGTTTACACCTCCTGCACCTCTGGCGCGCTGGTGACGCGCACATAGGCCTTTGTCCGCGCGGAGTGCGCGCGAACCATCCAGGGACGCGACCTCCTTTGGCCGCGCGGTGGCCGCGCGCATGCGCGCGGGGTGCGCGCCGCCCGAACCGGCCGGTTCGGGCGGTTTGTGTGGTGCGTCGGTTCTTTTCTTCCTTTTCTCGATCGGGTTTCTATCATTCGCGCTCTTGGTCCGACTTTTTGGGTCATTCCCGACTCGAATTTCTCATGTGGGTTTATCTACGAATTCGATCTAACTCCCGTATAATAATTCGTCTACTTAAACTCGTCTCGTCCTTCCTTAATGATTTTACTGAAGTTGTGTTTTGGTTTCTTCGGGTGTAAACGATGGGATGCTTTCGGTTATGTTTTTATTTTGTGATTTATTTTATGACTGAACTTAGAAATTAGTTCCAAGCTGCCTACGTACCCTGTGAAGGGATCAAGTCATGACGTAGTTCAAAACAATTTGACTTTGTTTTTCCTCGGGTGTTACAGCTTCTACGTTTTCGGGCTCGATTTTTCGGGTCGTTCTCGGGTTACGATTCCTTTCTTAAATTTATTTCGACTCAAATGAATTTCATATTCGAAATCTTGAATCCGTCGAGTTTGAATTCATCGTCTTTCGACTCCCGTGTAATAATTTATCCGATTAAATTATTTCCGACTTCACGGGTTTTTGGAATTAAAATTCTTTTCCTTCTTGAATTTAACTCCAATTCTTTTAACTCGATTCATGGAATTTCTTTGGGCTTCATTTCCCTCGTTTATTCCATTTTGAATTTTTGAATCTCCCGACGTTTCATTTCCGAGCAATAATTTATCGTAATAAATTATTTTCTTCTCGGAAATAAATTTTTATTTTGCTGTAAAAATCTCGGGTATTACAGTCTACCCCCCATAAGAACCAACTTCGTCCCCGAAGTTGCGCCCTCACTTTTAACTTTTGGCTCAATTTAATGTTGGGGTATTTTCATCTACTTCCTTTAAGGATAATCGTCTTCCACAAGAAATTAATTCAATTCCTTTGAACGTGAATTAAATTTCTCGGGTGTTACATCCTCTCCCCCTTAGGGATCAACTTCGTCCTCGAAGTTGGGCGTTAGCTTCTCGTGAGCTAGGAACTAAGGTAAATTTGGTTTTTATTTCTTGTATCATGTCATTTTTATTTCTTATTTAATGATTGTACTTAGAATTGAAACTTCTAAGTTGCCTACGTACCCCGTGAAGGGATCAAGTCATCACGTAGTTCAAAACAATTTGAATTTGTTTGTTTTATTTTTATTATATATATATTTTTATTTTTATTTTTATTTTTTATTTTTTGAATAGGATACACGTTTCATACGATCATTCCTCCTTAAGCTGGCAAGTCAGCCTGATCGACGTCATTCAGTTGTTCTACAGCCCTTCCTTGATTTCCTTGTTGGGGTTCTCTAGATCTAGTCTTTTTTCTATCATCTCCTCCCGAATAGTGCATTCTCTAATCATGTGGTCTCCCCCACCACATCTATAACAAGTTCCACGTCTGGAGCATTCGCGCACCAGATGGGCTTTGTGGCACTACGGGCAGCGTGGTATGGCCGTACCACGGATGCCATTTCTCCCATTATCGAAACCTTTATTTTCATCCTCCTTTGATTCCTTGGACCTAGATTGACCCTCATTCTTCCTAAGGTTGCCATTGTTTTTGGTTCGATTCTTCTTCCCAAATCCTTGCGAACCCTTGCTTGACTCACCATTGTCCTTACGCTTCAGCTGCTGGACGCGAGCAATTGCTACAGCTCGGTCATATACCGCCTGCAGGGTCGTGTATGGTACTCCTACGAGGATCTCCCGTATACTGAGGTTCGGTCCCATCTCAAATTTCTGAGCCTTGTCCGAGTCGGTTGGTACTAGCCTCGTGGCAAATCGTACTAGCTCCTTGAATCTAGTGTAGTACTCTTGCACTGTCTATGCACCTTCCTTAGGTTGAGGAATTCCTCGTACTTCGCAGTTCTTGTGCTTAATGGGTAGAATCTTTCCCTTAGACCCTCTTTAAGTTCATTCCAAGTATGGGCTCCTTCTTCTTCCTCTAGATTCTTTTGGAGGTTTTGCCACCACTCATCGGCTTCACCTCCTAGATAGTGAGTTGCTACATGTATCCTTTCCTCCTCAGGGCATTTGATAGCATTTAACAGCTTGTCGAATGTCCTAATCCATTCTTCTAGTTTTGCCGGATCCTCCTCGCCGGCGTAATGCGGTGGCTGATAAGGGTTCACCAATGCTAAGTAGTTGAGTCGGGCTGTCGGTGGTGGCACACCCACTGGTGTCCTTCGTACCTCGGCGTTTCCCAAAGCTATGAGGACTTCTTCCATAGTTCTTAGGCGTTCGTCCAAATTTTTGGGAATAAGAGGCGCTTGCCCTCCTACGATATGGGCATTCTCGGTATTGTAGGGTGCGTTGGGGATGTCAGCGTTGGTGTTGTTTGGGATTTCCTTCCTCGATTTTCCCTTAGGTGCCATTTTCTGTTATCAACACACGTGAAGATGAGTTTCTAATCTAAGGCAAGTTAGCGTTCAAGAAAACCTATAAGATAGGGTTGGCAAGAGGAGATAATGTATGGGCACGCCAAGCTTAGGTGATCAAGTTCTAGGACTAATGCAAAATTAGTCTTAAGCAAACGCTCCTAAGTCAAGGTCATGTCGAATTCTAAGATAAGAGTATTATTTAATACTGATAATTCACATAAAAAAAAAAATTTAGCGCAAATATTCATGGATGTATGCAATGCAATGCAATGTTACCCCAACCCCGAAAAAATATTTTATGCGTCCATCTAAATTTTTCAGAATAATTTATACCTTCCCATGGGTTTTTTTTTTTTTAAAATAAGGCTTGAACCATGGAAATAATACTTTAAAATTTAAAATAATAATAATAGTAAAAAATTTCTTTGGGCCCCTATATTGGGCCAAAAATAAAAATAATATTTTTAAAATATTTCCGGGCTCTGATACCACTTTGTAACACCCCGGATTTGATAACCCAGGCCGGGATTCGGGCGAGAGAATCTCGCAACGGGCGTATCTGTCTGCTGGCGCGGGGTGGCGCGTCGAATAGGGGAAACCCCGCGCGGTCCACACCTGGACTTCGGTGTAACACCCCGGATTTGATAACCTAGGCCGGGATGTCACCGCCACACCTCCCAAGCAAGACACGAGTTCATTCGAGCTCACTTGAGAAATGCAAGGCTAAAGGTATTTCAAAGATAATTTAAAAACAAGCCCAAAAGATTTATTTTAAAATTACATAGTATAATTCACACAAAATAAAGTAAGTCGTAGCGGAAAATTTAAATATGGGCCGACATGGCCAAAACGCAGTGGGTAATTTAAGTCTAACAAAATACAACGTTAACAATTACTAATTTAATTCCCGAGCCCCAATATGCGTGCATGCTCATGTCATTTCTTCATGCTCTGTAAAGGAAAATATAAACAACAGGTTTTATCAGTATATAAAATACTGAATAAGTTAATCCCTAACGTAACAATAAAGGAGTTTTAAAAATTACTTAAATAAATTCAAAATATACTTTTACTCATGCATAATTTAAAACTTTAAAATTCGTAGCATTTCTATTTATTGCAAGATATAGAGTAAACAATTTAGAGGCATAATATAAAGGGCATAAAACAATTTAGAGGCATAATATAAAGGGCATAATTTAATTGCATAAATAAAATTTAAACTTAAGTTCAAGTCTTTTAGTCCTCTTGACAAAATATCAATTATCCGTCTAAGTAATACGAATTTAATTAAATAGAAAGGAAGGTTTAATTAAAGATTTTCTTTTCACTCACGCACATATTAAAAATATGATTCGACAGTTTGCCAAAAGGATTCTAAAGGCATACTTGAAAAGACACGTTTTCTAAATCTCATTCTTCTATCAATGTTTCAGTTATAGTCAAAGATGTTCCATCCTTGGGGAATCGAACCCGCAAGAATTCAATTACGTCCTAGGGAATCGAACCCATAGGAATTCACACACACATCCTGGGGAATCGAACCTGCAGGGAAACATAAACAAACATCCTGGGGAATCGAACCCGCAGGAAAATTTACATCTTGGGGAATCGAACCCGCAAGAATTCACATACACGTCCTGGGGAATCGAACCCGCAGGAAATATTCACCTTGGGGAATCGAACCCGCAAGGGATGAGCCGTTTTGGCATAGTAAGGAGATTACTAACGAGGCAATCTCAATAATCGTAGGACCACTAACGAGGCAGTCCAAATAAAAGGAAGACCACTAACAAGGCAGTCTCAAAGATAGCAGGACCACTAACGAGGCAGTCCAAAAATACAGCGCGCGAGATTACTAACGAGGCAATCTCATATAGTCGGGAGACCACTAACGAGGCAGTCTCAAAAATGTTAGTATGAAGATCGGCTCAGCCTAGTGAACATGATTTTTCGAAAGTTTACATTTTGTCGTTTGCAAAGGATTCGATATCGCATTTCATAGTTCGAGCTTTCTTAAGTCTCAAAAATACGATTCGTCACAGTTTGCGCCTTTTCAAATTAAAAATTCATCTTTCAACCAAAAATTCTGAAATTTACACAGTAGCTCAAGAACACCCATACAAACAACTTTCATGTTTTGAGTTTTTGGAAATAAGGTTCGGAAGTGTATCAAATTTCAAGTTCTTTACAAAAGAAGAATTCTTCCCAAGAGACTGACTCGCACACAGTTTCGTGCAACATCGATTAAAAATTTGTTTCAACTCCAATTGATCAGAAATTTTTACAGGTTGTAAAAACATTTAATGAACATCTTTCGTGTTTTAAGATTTTGGAAATAACGAGATTTAGTCGTTCAAAAATCATCATCAAAACACTGTTTACGCGCGGACTTGAAAATCGAGTTGAAACAGTTTCTGAAATCGTCCGTTTTGACATATCAAATGAACTCCAAAATTCATAAAATTTTATACACATAATCTAGACATAATATCCTACAACTTTTGTTTAGAAATGCAAGTCTAATTCATTCTTTAACAGGGTGAAAAATATGCATCGAGTCGAGTCATAAAAACTGTCAGGATTTCAGATTTGGCGATTCAACTCTTGACGACTTTTTGGCATATCAAACGTGGTTCAAAAATTATGATATTTTCCAGGGGTAAACTAGACACAATCATCTACAAATTTTGTTTGTATCACGGGGTTCAAAACTGACTGGATCAATTCGAAAAACGCTCCTCAAGTTCGACTACATAATCTGTCCACCTTTCCGTTAAATCACAATCTGTTTCCGAGGGTTTTTGAGTATGCAAACGTTAACGAAAATGCGTGAAATTTTACGGAAACAATATTTGGACAGTTAGCTACAATTTTTATATTTACATCAAAGTTTAATTTTGAAGGATTCCATTAGAAAAACGCCAAGGAACTCGAACCCGAATTTCTGTCAGTTTTCTTCGGTTTTGAAAACAACTCAGAAAATACCAGACGCGTTTTCGGGGGTCAAAACTTGATCAAAATACTTGAAAATTTGACACAACGTAGATCACAATGTGGGGAACAAATCTTCAGTTCAAAGTTTCTCGTTTCGGATTCTCGAAATAAGAGTTTTTACCGGATTTTCAGAAAATGCGCGGATTGGGGTTTTTAAGTCCGATTTTTTTACGTTTTTGATTGGATCTATTGATTCGTTCGATTTTAGTCACCCAAAATTGATACGCAAGGAATCAACTTACAGTGTTAGAGTTTAGGATCGTCACAGGGCTCTCTCGGGTTGTCTAGGGTCGCGACGAGCGGGTATCTTCCACCGATCTCCTTCTTCTTCGCCCCCGAAGTGAACTCGTACGAAAGTTTCGATGGTTAGGTTCGAATTTACTACATTATAGACGAATACAAAACTGCACAACACCTTACCAACGTCCTAGAAGGCAGGGGGCTTTGTTTTGATCGTTCTCTTGGCCGGAATCCTCGCCGGAAAGTCGTCGGGAGGTCGGAACTTGGGTTTTCGGTTTTTGGGAGAGTTTTTGGATGGAGGAGGGTTTGAAATTCGGAAAATGGGGTGGGAGAGCAGTCATAGGTCGACCTAATTGCCTTTCCCCTGACTGGGATCGAGTTTCCTTAGTCGGGGTCGGAAATTTAGGCAATAGAATCGCCGAAATCGCGTTTGGCAGTTGCTGCTGCTCTGGCGCGCAGGTGGCGCGGTTTCTCCCTAAAGACCGCGCGGAGACCGCGCGGCTCTGGCCTGGGTTGCGGCCTGGGCCGGGTCGTGCGATCCGTCGGGCCTTTTCTCCTCTCTTTCGGACTTCTGTGCTTCTACGTTTTCGGGCTCGATTTTTTCGGGTCGTTCTCGGGTTACGATTCCTTTCTTAAATTTATTTCGACTCAAATGAATTTCATATTCGAAATCTTGAATCCGTCGAGTTTGAATTCGTCGTCTTTCGACTCCCGTGTAATAATTTATCCGATTAAATTATTTCCGACTTCACGGGTTTTTGGAATTAAAATTCTTTTCCTTCTTGAATTTAATTCCAATTCTTTTAACTCGATTCATTGAATTTCTTTGGGCTTCCTTTCTCTCGTTTATTCCATTTTGAATTTTTGAATCTCCCGACATTTCATTTCCGAGCAATAATTTATCGTAATAAATTATTTTTTTCTCGGAAATAAATTTTTATTTTGCTGTAAAAATACCGGGTATTACAGTCTACCCCCCTTAAGAACCAACTTCGTCCCCGAAGTTGCGCCCTCACTTTTAACTTTTGGCTCAATTAACGTTGGAGTATTTCCATCTACTTCCTTTAAGGATAATCGTCTTCCACAAGAAATTAATTCAATTCCTTTGAACGTGAATTAAATTTCTCGGGTGTTACATTCGGTCCGGGCGGGTCGTGCGATCCGTCGGGTGTGTCCTCTCTCTTTCGGACTTCTATCCCTCTATGTTCTCAGATTCGGATTTCCGGGATATTTTCGGGCTCCTATTTCCTATCTTAATTTTTACTCGGGTCTAAATGTATGTTTGGACTCGAATTCTCGAGTTCATTGTTGTCGGGTTTCGGTGTACACTTTATTCGATTAAATTGTCTTGAGTATTGGAACTTTAATTCCTTTTTATATTAGATTTCATTTCTCACATTTCTTTTCTCCTTATTTATTTAGTATATTTATTTATTATTTATTTATTTAATTATTCGTTTGCAAAATTCTCGGGTATTATAAACACAAATTATTGATATGGATTTATCTTAACTCTTGAAGAATTAGAAATTTCACAAACATGTAGATATTAAGAATAAAATCCAAAGTAAATTAGAAATTTAAGAAAAAATTCTTGTAAATTATCAATAGATAAAATAAAATTCAAAAAGATGATGCAAAAAAACATTCTTGAATGTACCATCATCACCAATTTCATAATAATTATGTGGGATGTGTGACAATAGTTTGCTCAACTTATTGTCGTATTGTAATTTGTTTAATGTAATTAATTAATCTATCTAATACAAATGAAGTATTTTTTCCTAATAAATTACTTTTCCAAAAAAAAAATGAAGTATTTGTACTTTTTATTTCTAAATTTTGGAAATAACTTGTATGTCTCAAACCATTATTCGATTCCATAAAATAATTAATCATTAGGAGATAAAATATTATAAATAATATAATTAATATGTTATTCAATAAAACCTAGTCTTTGATACAATTTTCAAGCGTGTTAGGCGTACTTTATATAATGAAAAGTTAAGTTAATTAAAAAAATGACTTAAGAGTATAAAGTCAAACTTTTGTGGGGTTTAAAGGAAATAATTAAAAAGTTGTTGGGATTATTTCTTAATTTCAAAAAGGCCGGAAAAAGTTTAAATACATCTATTTTCTTTTCCAAAAATCCAAACCAGTCCTTTTTCTATTTTATTATCAAAACAGTCTGCTACAAATACTAATTATGTCCAAATCAGTCCTTTTTTCACTAATTATGCCATAATTGCTGACGTGACAAGGGTTTAAATTTAATCCTGACATGTGGGCATAATATTAGTCCTTTTTCTTTTATGTTTTGCCATTTATGTCTCAAACTTTTATTTTATTCCATTTTCGTCCTTTTATGTTTTGACTACCATATTACTGGTCTTCCAAGCTCCGGGATTTCACGCACTCCCTCCAAGCATCCGACCGCCGATGATTCATTGGTTCTAGTTTCCTTCAGCAACAATCAGCACAATACTACTTTGTTTCCTACCTTAGGACGAAGCAATGTTTCAGTACATTACTCAAACTTTATTGCGTTCTAAGGTAGGAAACAAAGTAGGATTGCGCTGATTGTTGCTGAAGAAACCAGAACCAATGAACCATCGATTGTGGTCGGGTGGTTGGAGGGAGTCCGTACCCGGAGCTTGGAAGATTCGGTAACAAGGCAGTTTAACTCAATGTATGTATGAGGTTTGGTGTTTAATGTTATTTACGGAAGTATGTTGGGCATTTATTTGATAAATAAATAGACTAATAATAATAAAAATTTAAGGTTTTTGGCCTGAAATGAAATAATTAAAAATGGTGGAATCCAATTAATATAAAAATGACTGATTTGGGTAAAAGACTAAATAGAATAAAACAAAAGTTTAGGACTGAATTGGCAAAAGATAAAAGAAAAATGACTAATATTATGCCCACGTGTCAGGTATAAATTTAAACCCTTACCATATCAGCAATTAGGGCATAATTAGTGAAAAATAGACTGATTTGGACATAATTAGTATTTGTAGCAGACTGTTTTGGTAATAAAATAGAAAAATAACTGATTTGGATTTTTGGAAAAGAAAATGAATGTATTTAATTTTTTTTCCCAAAAAGGCTCTTTGGCCCAATTTCCCATCTTAGATCCTGATGGTGTATTTCCCAAAATTCAACTTTTCATGGCTTAAAAATTAGCTGTCTTTTATGGCCCTTTTTTATTCATTAATCTTACGGAAAATTGCACTTTAATACCCCAGTCCTAAAATACTGAGAGTGTAATACCCCTATATTATAATACTTCCATTGAGATACCTCCCCAGTATTTTTGAGTTTCTTTCAAAATAAATAAGTGCGAAAAGACTACCATGCCCCTGAAGCAAAGAAAGAGTGCAAATAATGATGGAGGGTAGCAGGGACTTTTTTACTTTATGTCTTGTCCAACCTCCTCGGTTTTCGAACCGCCTGAAGGAATTAATTCTTCTCCACCCACGTTGGGATGATGTTAACTGTTATGAAATGGACTTGTTCATTATTAATCTCATTCTATGATATGTATACCACTGTTCGTGTATATGCATACCGTAATGAAACAAATGTAATACGTCATGAACGAATAAATTCCACTTTTCTTGTATGTCAATACTAATGGAATACGGAAACAAAAAGTGTACGAACAATCCGACATTTCATTTGGCGATTACATGAATTAACCACACAAATACAAGCACAAAACAACAAAGTTTCCAATACATTTTCCCACCACCAGCTTCAATGGCGGCGTGCATTTCACCACCACCACCTTCGTTGGTGCGTGCATTTCACCACCACCACTTTCATTGGTGGCGTGCAGCGGGCTCATTCCTTCCATAACCGAGTCGGTTGATATAGGCACACCCCGACTTGGATCTACAGAGTTCGTTTGCATGTCTTCTTGTGTGAGATTGGGTGTGGGCTCAATATGTACAAAATGTGTACTGAATGGTGTTACCCAACCAACAAATACGCGTCTTTCGTGACGAAGGCAATAGTAGTACAACCTTCCCTCATTCCCGTTTAGCGTTGATTCGATAACGTGAGTGTCAGCCCTGTGACCGCATTCACACCGTACGCCGCGCGGAAACCGTAAATACATGGTATCTAGTGTGTGTCGATCCGCCGCCATTCTTCTAATTATGTTTTGAGAATTCCTGCCGCTATAAGCCATCGCTTCTGGGTTTAGGTTGAAGTAGGAAAAAAATATAAGAGTGTTAGAAAGAGGGATGCTTTGAAAATTATGGGTAGAGATAGGTAATATAGAGATGGGAGGAGTGAGAGATGACAAGATGGGTCAAACTTGAGAAGTGTGAGAATGACAAGAAGTTCCTTTTCAGAGATTCTTCTCTGCACTTGGCAGATTTCCTGTCAAAAATCCTCTCATGAATTGATGGTTGTGGTCCCCGCTGCATTATTTGAGGGGAAATCCATGAACACATACACTCGTTTCTTATGGTACCAATCGTTCCTCATGGTAGCACCATACTTAACGAATATGAATACTATTCTGATTGGCACTTATTCGTTGTGGTTCCCACTAAATTTGTTTGTTCATAATTTACATTAACAAGGAAGAAGTATGTTTATTTATGTTGAATGAAGCACGAATAGGCGTCATTAACAAATTTACCCAACCCTATGTGCCACAAATATGCATCTTTCCACTATGTGATGAATGACCAAAGGAAATGTGCTTTCTCCACGTAGAGGAGTACATCATATGAACAATGTCCAGTGTATTCCAAGGCCTCCGGTGGTGTGTTGTTGGGAAACCACATAGTCCAACACTAAATTGTTGATTTGAGCTCATTAATGGCATCCAAATACTTTAATTTACACTAATAACAAATCAATATGATTGTTTATGTTAAATGAAACACAAATAAGCTTCATAAACACATTCCCCCAACCCTATGTGCCACCAATATGTGTCTTTCCATTGTGTGAGGAATGACCAAAGGAATGGTGCTTTCTCCAAGTATAGGAGTACATCACATGAACAATGTCCAGTGTATTCCAAGGCCTTCGGTGGTGTGTTGTTGGGAAACCACATAGTCCAACACTAAATTGTTGATTTGAGCTCACTAATGGCATCCAAACACTTTAATTTACACTAATAACGAATCAATATGATTGTTTATGTTAAATGAAGCACGGATAAGCTTCATAAACACATTCCCCCAACCCTATGTGCCACAAATATGCGTCTTTCCACTGTGTGAAGAACGACCAAATGAATGGTGCTTTCCCCAAGTATATGAGTACATCACAGAAACAATGTCCTGTGTATTCCAAGGCATGTGGTGGTATGTTCTTGGGAATCCACATAGTCCAACACTAAATTGTTGATTTGAACTCATTAATGGCATCCAAACACTTTAATTTACACTAATAACGAACCAATATGATTGTTTATGTTAAATGAAGCACGAATAAGCTTCATAAACCCATTCCCCCAACCCTATGTGCCCCAAATTGCCATCTTTCCACTATGTGAGGAATGACTGAAGAATGGTGCTTACATCCAGTAGAGGAGTGCATCTCAGGCATTATGCCCGGTGTATTCTAAGGCATGTGGTGGTGTGTTCTTTGGAAACCACATAGTCGAACACTAAATTGTTGATTTGAGCTCATTAATGGCATCCAAACACTTTAATTTACAGTAATAACGAACCAATATGATTGTTTATGTTAAATGAAGCACGAATAAGCTTTATAAACACATTCCCCTAACCCTATGTGCCCCAAATTGCCATCTTTCCACTATGTGAGGAATGACCGAAGGAATGGTGCTTACATCCAGTAGAGGAGTGCATCTTAGGCATTATGCCCGGTATATTCCAAGGCATGTGGTGGTGTGTTCTTGGGAAACCACATAGTCGAACACTAAATTGTTGATTTGAGCTCATTAATAGCATCCAAACACTGTAATTTACACTAACAACGAACCAATATGATTGTTTATGTTAAATGAAGCACGGATAAGCTTCATAAATACATTCCCCAACCCTATGTGCCCCAAATTGCCATATTTCCACTATGTGGGGAATGACTGATGGAATGGTGCTTTCATCTAGTACAGGAGTGCATCTCAGGCATTATGCCCGGTGTATTCCAAGGCATGTGATGGTGTGTTCTTGGGAAGCCACATAGTCAAACACTAAATTGTTGATTTGAGCTCATTAATGGCATCTAAACGCTTTAATTTACACTAATAACGAACCAATATGATTGTTTATGTTAAATGAAGCACGAATAAGCTTCATAAACACATTCCCCCAACCCTATGTGCCCCGAATTGCCATCTTTCCACTATGTGAGGAATGACTGAAGAATGTTTCTTCTATCCAGTAAAGGAGTGCAACTCAGGCATTATGCCCGGTGTATTCCAAGGCATGCAGTGGTGTGTTCTTGGGAAACCAAATAGTCAAACACTAAATTGTTGATTTGAACTCATTAATGGCATCCAAACACTTTAATTTACACTAAACAAACCAATATGATTGTTTATGTTAAATGAAGCACGAATAATCAAAATATAAAGTTTATGCAGCAACATCGAATAAGAAGCCATCCATAATAAATACTACTAAGAACCTGCGAAAGTTACTTTTTTTGTATTTACATGGTATCACGTATTGAAATCAACCTTCAGATGGATCGTTTCAAATACTGAAACCATATACAAAATTACCTCTTATCAAATCTAAAGTTGTACCAGACATGTTTCAAATAATATTACATGTCAATATGTGGTATACCACAATGTCTGAAGCAATCAGCACCAAAGTGACACAGCTGTGTCGAGTGGTCAAAAATATCAAAAGTGTGTCGGAAACATAGTAGGATTGCCAACTCCCCATCATTACCTGTCAAATCTCTACCAAAAGTGGTCAAAAAATCAACTCGACACAAGCTCCTTCGATCGTCACTGGTAGGTGAGGTGAGAGAGACAAATGGGGGAGAGAGACAAATCACATATATGGTTAAAAAAAAGACTACCAACTCCCCATCATTACCTGTCAAATCTCTGCCAAAAAGGGAGAGTATTATTGTCATTTCAACATTTTATTTTGGTTTTGATTTTCTTTTAATGGAGAGGTCCTGAAGTCACATGTATTTAACATGTTGGTATCAATACAAAACGTATTGAGTATAGGGGTACTAATACATAAGACTTTGGAGGTGTGGGTATTTAACAATAACTTTCCCTTAATCTTACCATAAAATTAGTATTGTGCTATGAAAAAAAATTAAGTTTGAGGAATTTTGTTCTTATAGGACACTTGACTCACAATTTTAATCTTACAGCTAAATTATGAAAATTTTGTTGTTATTTTGAACTAGAAAACGATGAGCACATGGTCTTCATTTGTGTTATATCGTTTGTAGGAGCACTACTACATGCTTCTTTATGAGTAGTTCCATTACTCTTTTTTTTTTCTATGCATTATCATTTACAAATAAACAATGAATATCAATGATATTATATAATATAAAATACTATTTGTATGTATTTGTGTATTAGATATTATATTTATTTATATTAATCATTAATATATTTATTCAAATATATATTACACCACATATATTTAAATATTACTCCATTTTATATAGGGTAATTATTACTTTTATCCTTGAACTATTCTGAAAATGTCCAATCATATACACCTAAACTCTTTTGTAGAAAAAACACCCCTAAACTCTTGAAAGTTGGAAAAAACTATATATTTGTCTCATTATATTTTTGCAAAATACTCTCTCCGTCCCGTGTAACATGTCTTGTTTGACTTTTTGACACTGTTCACTGTTTAAAGACTCAATTATATTGCAAATATATATTTGAAAAAAAAAAGTTGAGATGGATTTTGTTATAATCGTATAATCATATAGTTTTAAAATATATATTATACATAATTTTTCGTTGTATATATTTTTAGATATTAACGGTTAAAAAAATGCATTGAATTGTGTGCAAAAATCCAACAATACATGTTAAATGGGACAACAGGAGTATCATTTTAGTTCTCAATTCTTTGTACATTCTTATTTTTACTCCCAAGTTCTTAGAAAAATTATTTACACAATTTTGATGTCTTTATATAACGTTAAATATACTAATAGTATTATTAAATAATGTTTTCAAATAGAAAAAAAATATTTTTTTAAAAAAATATTTGAAAAATTAGTGTTAATAAAATTTTAATAAAAATTTTAACGAAAACTCATATTTTTAAATTGAGATAATAATTTTTTTAAGCCATTAGAAGTAGTCATTTTCAGATTTTGACCATTATTTTCATTTAGAGTTTTGGGCCACTGCAAGGATGTCGGACTCAGAAAAAGGGTTAAACGGACCGCGTGTTGTTCAAATCGCCTCTTTATGTCCCAAAAGTGGAAATCGCATACTTCTGTTAGCCTATTTAAGTTTTTTTTATTTATTTTTTATGTAATTAAAATAAATAATATTCATTTCATTCCATTATCTATGACTCACTTTCTTTCTTTTTTGCATTTTGAATTTTTTTAAAAAAAATAACCACTTAATGACAATGTGTCAAATCTTATCTCGAGGCCAACTGCTAAAATAAGATTGTTCAGTGCCTTGATACTGATCTGTCACACCAATGTGTATCTTCGCATCGGAGACCCTTGGTTGAGGGTTCGATTTTCCTCCCGAGCACATATCTATTCTGGCGTGGATGCCCAAAGTTTATCGTGAATCCTGACGTTGATCGTGCATGTAACACCCCGGATAGACATGCCCAAATGGACCGGAACCGGCGGTTCAACCGTCGGTTCGAACCGCCGGTTTATCCCCGGGGTCAAAAACCGGAATCGGTCCAGCCGGTCTGGTTACGGTTAGGGGTTTTTCCCAACCGATGAACCGGCGGTTTAACCGGATTTTTTTTTAATTTTATATATATATATACTTAATATTATTTGTAAAAATAATCAAAAAAATAAAAGAAAACCGTTTTAAACCGGTTTAACCCCAGTTAACCGCCGGTTTATCCAGTTAACCGGTGGTTTAAATCGGTTAACCGCCGGTTTAAACCGATTTTCTTTTATTTTTTAATTTGTTTTAGAAAAAAACAAAAAAAAAGAAAAAAATTGTGTTGGCCGGTCCAACTGTAAATCGGCCAACCGGTTTGGTTAAAACCGGAACTGTAAACGCCGATTAACCGTAACCGGCGGCAGGGGCCGGTTCACGGTTACGGTTGGGACAAAACCCCAACCGTCGAACCGGCGGTTCGAACCGAAACCGCCGGTTCGATGAACCGGCCACCTCTAACCTCGGATTTGGTAACCCAGGCCGGGATGCCATCGCCACACCTCCCTAGCAAGAACGTCAATTCGAGCTTACTAAAGAGATTCAAGGCTATGGGTACTTGAAAGAATTTAAAACATTTTGAATAATGAACCGGAATAATAATACTTAATTTTAAAATACGAGATAGTAATCATCCATGCACGCAATAGAGTAAGTAATGCAGCGGAAAGTAATCGCGGCCAACATGGCCAAAACTCGGGTTTAATAGGCCCGATTAGACAGTATTAAAAATGCAGGAAAAGAAAGTATTCATGAAATAGTTCCCCCAAATGCATGAGCATGCATCACTCGACATACTCTGTAGAAGAAAAATAACAACGGGATTATCAGTATAAAGATATACCGAGTAAGTCATTTCCTAACAAAACAATTAAGGGGTTACATGTGTTTAATTAAAAATAGATATTTCATGCTTCAATGAAAATATTTACAATTCATAGTTTAACTTGCAGCAGAAAAGCATAATTAATTATACGAGACTAGAATACATAATTTAAAGGCATAATTAAAAAGCATAATTTAAAAACGTGATAAGTAAATACAGCTTAATTAAATACACACACAAGTCTTTTAATTTTATCCCGCTAACTAAGAAAATGACACCACACAAGGGAGATCACTAACGAGGCAATCTCAAATTGTTGGACCACTAACGAGGCAGTCCAAATAAAAGGGAGACCACTAACGAGACAATCTCAATAATCGTAGGACCACTAACGAGGCAATCCAAATAAAACACAGCGCGCGAGATAACTAACGAGGCAATCTCAGATAGTAGGGAGACCACTAACGAGGCAGTCTCAAAGATAATTGTATGAAGATCGGCTCAGCCTAGTGAACGGGATTTTTCGAAAATTTATGTTTTGTCGTATAAAAAGATTCGATATCGCATTTCATAGTTCGAGTTTTCTCAAGTTCGAAAAATCCAATTCGTCACAGGTTACGCCTTTTTAATTAAAAAATTCATCTTACAGTCAAAAATTCTGAAATTTACCCAATAGCTTAAAAACACCTTTACGAACAACTTTCATGTTTCGAGTTTCTCAAAATAAGGTTTCGAAATTGGTCGAAATTCGAGTTTATTACAAGAAGGGTTTTCTGCCAGAAAATCCAATTTCGACACAGTTTATTCCAATGCAGATTAATAATTCATTTTAAGTCCAAATGGTCTGAAATTTTTACAGGTTGAAGAAGACACCTTAATGAACAACTTCCGTGTTTTAAGTTTTTGAAAATAATGAGGGTTAGGCGTTCAAAAATCGCCCTCAACACACTGTCAATGCATGGTTTCAAAAATTGGTTCGACACAGTTTCAAAATCCGTACGTTTTAACATATCAAATGAACTTCAAAATTTATGAAATTTTGTATACATGATCTAAACTTTAATATCTGCAATTTTTGTTTACAAATGCAAGTTTGGTTTGCTCAAGAAATAGGTGAAAGACATGCATCAAGTTAGACCACTGAAACTGTCAAGGTTTCGAACATCCGATTTTCACACAGAAACTTTATGTCGCAATTTGGGGTATCAAATCTTTATGGAAATGGCTGAAACTTTGACACAAGGTAGATTACAGTCTTATGAACAAAATCTATGTTTAAAGGTTTTTGGTTTGAATTCCCGAAAATAAGGTTTTAGTCGGATTACCGAAATTGGTCGAAAAGAGGATTTTTTAAATTCGATTTTAGTTTCAAGTTTAGATTTTGTATCTTAAACAACAAGAAACCACAAAAATTGTAGAGTGAGGCCTTGACTTACATGTTTAGAGATTAGGATCGTTATAGGGGCTTTTCGAATGTCCTAGGGCCGCGACGAACAGCCAACTTCTCCGATCTCTTCTTTTTCGCCCCCCGACGTGAAATTGTAACAAGGATTAGAGTGTTAGAATTTCGAGTTTTTGGGATCTGTGGACAAATTAAAAACTATACTACAACTTACCAAAGTCCTAGAAGGCAGAGGCTTCGTCCCGATTGTCTCGTCTTCGCCGGAATCCTTGCCGGAAAGTTAACTCAAAAGGTTTTGGCTTGGAGAGGAAGAATGAGAGAAGAGAGGGTTTGTGTTTTCTATCAAAAATGGGTAAGGGGACGTCCCAATCCCGTTCTTAAGCCTTTCCTGAGGCTGTGATCGGCTTGCGATCAATAGAAATTGAAATTTTGGCAAAAAAATCGCCATAGAAGGAAAGTTTACACCTCCTGCTCCTCTGGCGCGGTGGTGACGCGCTCATATTGCTTTGGCCGCGCGACGAGCGCGCGAGCTCAGCCTTGGGACGCGTCGACCCTTCTCGCGCGGTGGTCGCGCGTGCTCTCTCAATGAGAACGCTCGAAGAGCGCGCGACATCCGGTTTGGCCGGTTCCAGCGGTTCGTGTGGTCCGTCGGGTCTTTTCTTCTTTTCTCTGTCGGGTTTCTATCCTCTACGTTTTCGGTTCGACTTTTCGGGTCATTTCTGGATCAAAATTCCAATCTTGAATTTATTATGAACTCGGATTAATGTTCGTAACACTCCCGTGCAATAATTTATTTAATTAAATTATTTTCGACTCTACGGGTTCTCGGAATTTAAATTCTTTCGTTCTCGAATTTAATTTTCGTTTTTTTAAAAAATTTCCCGGGTATTACAGTCTACCCCCCTTAAGAATCAACTTCGTCCTCGAAGTTGGGTGTTAGCTTTTTGCGAGTTACAACTTAAATTATTATGATCCATTATTATTATTATGGTTTGGTATGATTTTGTATGATTGTGCTTAGAATTAAAATTTCTACGTTGCCTACGTACCCCGTGAAGGGATCAAGCCATTACGTAGTTTAAAACAATTTGAATTTATTTTTTCTCGGGTGTTACATCCTCCCCCCCTTAAGAATACAGTTATGTCCCCATAACTGTGGTCGGGTCATCTTGGAAGAGGGTCGGGTAACGTTGTTTCATATCGGCTTCCAACTCCCATGTCGTTGTTTCCATCTCGTGGTTTGACCACAGAATCTTGACCATCTTTATAGCGTTATTCCTTGTTATTCTTTCCTTATAGTCGAGTATTTGTACCGGGATTTCTTCGTAGGTTAGATCATCGTCCAATTCGATTACTTCCGGTTGAAGTACATGTACCGCGTCGGGCACATACTTCTTCAATTGGGAGACGTGGAACACATCATGAACACGTGCCAACTGTGGCGGCAATGCTAGCCGATACGCTAGATTTCCCACTCTTTCTAGGATCTCATACGGTCCTATGTATCGTGGACTCAATTTCTCTCACTTGCCAAAGCGCATCACACCCTTCATTGGTGATACCTTCAGCATAACCTTATCGCCGATTTGAAATTCCAAGTCTTGCCGTCTCACATCTGCATCTCTTTTGTCGGTCTTGAGCGGCTCTCATCTTTCCTTGGATTACCTTGATTTGTTGAGCCATGTCCTCAACAAGTTGTAGTCCAAATACCACAGTCCTATCGCTCTCTTCCCAGCTCAACGGACTTCGGCACTTGCGTCCATACAGTGCCTCGAAAGGTGCCATGCCGATACTAGCATGGTAACTATTGTTGTAGGAAAACTCGATCAAAGGTAAATGGTTTTCCCAACTTCCTTTAAACTCCAGTACACATGCCCTTAGCATGTCTTCCAACGTTTGGATCGTTCTCTCTGTTTGTCCATCCGTCATGGGGTGGAACGCGGTACTCATCTTTATTTGCGTACTGAGAGCTTCTTGCAGTTTTGTCAAAAAAATGAGAGATAAATCTACTGTCTCTATTCGAGATGATGTCATGTGGTACTCCATGCCGACGTGCCACATTGTCGACATACGCCTTTGCCAATTGGTCCATTGACCAAGTGCCTTCATTGGGATAAATATGGCAGCTTTCGTTAACCTATCCACGATCACCCAGATTTTATTCATCCCTTTTGGTGACTGCGGCAACCCGAAACGAAATCCATTGAAATGCTATCCCATTTCCAATTCGGGATTTCCAATGGTTGCATTAGCCCTAGGGATTTTTGGCGTACTGCCTTGATCCTCTGGCAGGTGAGGCATCTCGCCACAAACTCGGCTACTTCTCTTTTCATGTTTGACCACCAATAGTTCTTCTTTAAGTCTTTCTACAGCTTGTCGCCCCGGGATGAACCGCGTTGGGGGGTATTATGGCCTTCCTCCATCACTTTTTGCTTCAGGTCAACGCATTTTCGTGGTATACACCACCTTCCCTTGAAGGGATGCTTCCGTCCTCATGAATTTTAAAATCCATTGCTTTTCCTTCGGCAATGCTCTTCCTAATTTTTCCAACTTCTCATCATCCAGTTGGGCGAGTCGTATTTCATCGAATATGGTAGGTCCCACTACCATCGCGTTGACGACTTCGTTTACTGTGCCAGAGTACACCAACTCTAGACTCAATTTCGCCAAGTCTTTGTACAACTCGGCCGGTATCACAAGTGAATTCGCCACGTGTTGAGTCTTTCGACTTAAGGCATCAGCTACTACGTTGGCTTTTCCTTCGTGATAAGCAATCTCTAGGTCATAATCCTTGATCAGCTCCAACCATCTTCTTTGCCTCAAATTCAGCTCTTTTTGCGTGAATATATACTTGAGGCTCTTATGGTCGGTGAACATCCAACACTTTCGCCCATAGAGATAATGTCTCCATATTTTTAAGGCGAACATGACTGCGGCCAGTTCTAAGTCGTGTGTCGGGTAGTTCTCCTCGTGTGGTTTTAGTTGACACGATGCGTATGCTATAACCTTTTGATCTTGCATCAGAACGCACCCCAATCCTTCTTTCGAAGCGTCGCTGTACACCTCGAAGTCACCATTCTCCGATGGTAACGCCAATACTGGCGCTGTGGTTAGTCGTTTCTTCAGATCTTGAAACGCAGACTCACACTCACTCGTCCACTCGTACATTGCTCCTTTCTTCAGCATTTGAGTTAAGGGCCGTGCGATTCTCGAGAAGTCCTTCACGAATCGCCTATAGTATCCTGCCAGTCCAAGGAAACTTCTTATCTCTGTTGGATTCTTCGGCGGTACCCACTCGGTCCTGCCGAGATCTTCGCCGGATCTGCTGCCACTCCGTTGGCGGATACTATATGCACAAGAAATGCTACTTCTTTTAACCAAAAATCGCATTTGGACATCTTGCCATACAGTTGATTTACTCGCCTAACACTTTGTGCAAGTGCTCGGAATGTTCTTTCTCGCTTTTCGAGTAGATCAGGATGTCATCTATGAACACCACTACGCATTGATCTAATAGTTCTCGAAATACATTCTTCATGAGATTCATGAACATTACTGGGGCGTTCGTTAGCCTGAATGATAACACCATGAACTCGTAGTGTCCGTAGCGAGTTCTGAACGCCGTCTTTGGAATATCCTTCTTGGCGATCCTCAATTGGTGATGTCCAGATCGCAGGTCGATCTTTGAGAATACTGAAGCTCCCTTCAGTTGGTCGAATAAATCCTCAATCCTGGACAACGGGTACTTGTTCTTGACGGTGACTTGATTAAGTCCTCTATAATCAATGCATAGTCGTAAACCTCCATCTTTCTTCTTAACGAATAAGACCGGTGCTCCCCGTGGGGACGTGCTCGGCCTTATGTATCCCTTCTCCAACAACTCTTCGAGTTGTTCCTTTAGTTCCTTCATTTCCAGTGGCGCCATGCGGTAAGGAGCTTTTGAGACTGGTCCGTTCCCGGAATGAGATCTATGGTGAATTCAAGATCTCTCTCAGGTGGCATGCCGCGAACGTCTTCAGGAAACACATCTGGGTATTCTCTCACCACCGGAATGTTGTCTACCTTGACTCATTCAGCCTCAAGGTTATGAATGCAGCATGCATATAACGCGTAACCCTTACGCATTAAGCTACATAACTTGAGGGCGTTAACTACCCTGTTAGACTTCTTAGGGGGCTGGGAGTAAAAGATGACTCTCTTCCCCTTACTCTTTGACAGCGTGATCTTTTGCTTTTGGCATTCGATCACGACCTTATATCGGGTTAACCAATCCATCCCTAGTATGACGTCAAAGTCTCTGACGTTAAATTCTACCAAGTTCGCGAAGAATTCTACGTTCTTGATCACTACAAGAATTCCGTTGTAACGCTTAGAGCATGCTATTACTTCTCTAGAAGGTGGTTGAATTCCTAAGCTAATCATCTCGCACTTAGGTAGATCTAGTTCAGATATAACTCTCGAAGATATAATCGAACAACTAGCTACGGAATCAAATAAAACTCTAAGTGGAGTGCTTAAGACATGAAATGTACCTGCCATCACATCACCCTGTGCGGGTATATCAGCCTGGTTGATCATGTTCAACCTTCCCATTGGCCTCCCTTGATTGGCCGGCTGGTTTTGATTCAGATTTGGATTTTGTTGCTGGTTCGGCGGGCGCTGGTTTTGATTTTGATTTGGTGGGCGCTGGTTCGGATTCTGAGGGGGCCGATATCCCTGATTGTTGTCGTTCCTACCCCCTTGGTTGAACGGCCTATTGGGTCCAGGGACCAAATCTTCTCTTTTCGTGATGTTCTCGAGTCGGGTTCGACATTCCTCCCTCCGATGGCCAATACGGCCGCACCGGAAACATTCGCCCATCTGAGGGCATCTCCTCATCAGATGTGTCCTGCCACACTTCGGACACGGTGGCACTCGTTCTCCTTGGTTGAAGTTCCGACCATTGTTGTTTTGAAAATTCCTGTTCGGGCCTCCCCGAAAGTTGTCCCCACCAGTAGCGTTGCCAGTTCTGTTGTCTCGGTTCCTTTTGTCCGGTCCTTGTGACCCTCGGCTGGATTCCCGAACAGCCTTCCTCTTTAGCTGTTGTACTCGTGCAACTGCTACCGCACGGTCGTAGACAGCTTGCAGGTCCGGATAGCTAACTCCGGTGATCACTTCCCGAATTGACAAATTCAGTCCCATTTCGAATTTCTGCGCCTTCTCCCCATCCGTCGGTACCATCCTAGGCGCGAACCTCGCCAACTCCTTAAACCGAGCATAATATTCTTGAACAGATTTTTCCCCTTGCTTCAGGGACAGAAACTCTTCGTACAACGCCGCCTTAGCACTCATGGCGTAGAAGCGCTCCCTGAGTAACTCCATAAACTCATTCCATGAGTAAGGTTCGTCGTCTTCGCAGATTTTTCCCTGGGTAGCTTGCCACCAGTCATCGGCCTCGCCTCCCAGATAGTACGAAGCCACGTGAACCTTTTCTCCCTCCGGGCACCTTACCGCATTCAGTAATTTGTCAAAATTCCTTAACCACTCCTCAAGCTTAGCCGGGTCTTCCTCACCGACATAGTAGGGCGGTCGGTAAGGGTTCACCGACGCCAAATAATTGATTCTTGCTTCCGGAGGTAGTGCCGCCGCAGCTCTGCCCTGGTCAACGTAAGCGTTACCAAGTGCGACCAGTAGCTCCTCTATATTCCTCAATCGTCCATCCGCGGGATTGGGTATCGGGCTTGTTGGGTTTGGTGCTTCGACGTTAGGCGCCGGCTCATCGGGTTGCCTTGGCGCGTCGTGGGCTTTGGGAGTGGTAGGCAAGGTTCTGGTCGCCCTCTTGGTACCATTCTGTTATAAACATACAAGCACAAAGAGGATTAGAATTCTGGGGATTTGATAGAGTGTTGAAAGAAAAATAATTTATTAAATCGAGCGGTGTTTACTAGGAATTGTTTAGAGTTTGGATTTTTACGCCAAGGGTATAAGTATCGAAGCGTTGAAGAATGGAGTTGTTTAAATTTTTATTTTTTATTTCAGGATCTCAGGGTTTCAGGGTTTAGGGTTTGAGGTACCCTGGTTGGATTGTTACCCCTTTATTATATATACACATATATTAATTATTAATACCTTGTACCTTTGTTTGGTTGAGTTCCAACAAGGTATTTGAGAAAAATAATGTAATAAAATGTAAAGATTAATATACTTATGTATAAAATAAATGCTTGTAAATTTATTGCTCAATAGAGAACTTTATTCGATACAAGCTGTAGGAATCGCAATGCTATGGATAGTTCTGAAAATAGGAATGGAATAATAAGAATAATGTATCAAAAGATCCCTAAGTCTAGGGAGAGTAGGTGGCCGGATCCTCATTGGGATCGTCCTCATCACTTGAATCCTCAACAGTGCCCATGCCAAGGGGTCCATGGAACACTGGGCTTGCTGGCCAATTGGGCCCAGCAGCAGGAGCAGGAGCAGGATCACCGGCGGCAACAGGAAGAGGAGCGGCTGCAGGGACAACGGCAGGATCAACAACGGGGTTAGCTGCAGGAGGAATCCTTGGGCTAAAAGGGGCATGTGGGAACATGTCATCAGTCAGGTTAATCAACTCATTTTCCAAGTTCCCTACTTGTGTCTCTATGTCGTTATTCTTGGTCCGGAGTTCAGCCGCGTGGGCCTGGAGTTCGTCGACTTGAACCTTGAGTTGGGTCAGATCATGTTGATCCGCTTCCCTCAGATTCGCTAGGTGGGCCATGTTAGCCTCCAGTTGTTCTACCCGTAATTTGTAATTGTTTACATTTTGTAGTGATTCGAGATGTGCTTCGATCAATCCCATCATAAGTTTGATCATTTTCGCGTTTGGTTCGGCCATCTAATGTCAACAGGGTAGGTTAGAGTTAGATCATATTTCAAGCAAGGTTAGGATATGCATGAATTTAATTCTACATGTAATATGCATATGCAATCCCCCAATAAAAAAATTTAATTTATGCACGTGTTTATTTATCCATGGGTTTTAAAAAAATAAATTTATCCTCATGGATAATCCAAAAACTAAGGAAAAAGGTTTGGGACATTATATTGGACCAAAAGTAATAATTTGGACTAAGGTAGAAAGCATGGGTATTGGGCCAAAATGATTGGGCCTAACATAATAATTAAATGTTGGGCTAGAAAAATTTTTGGCTTTAAATAATAGTTTTAAAATAATAATGGATTTAAGTAATGGTTTAAAAATAATACTAGTTTAAAAATAATGGTTTAAAAATAATAGTAGTAGCTTTAAAAATATTCCGGGCTCTGATACCAACTTGTAAAACCCCGGATTTGGTAACCCAGGCCGGGATGCCACCACCACACCTCCCTAGCGAGACACGTCAATTCGAGCTTACTAAAGCAAAGCAAGGCTATGGGTACTTGAAAGAATTTAAAACATTTTGAATAATGAGTCCGGAATAATAATACTTAATTTTAAAATACGAGACAGTAATTGTAACACCCCGGATTTGATAACCCAGGCCGGGATGTCACCGCCGCAATTCCCTAGTAAGACACGGCTTCCCGAGCTTGCTAAGGAAATGCAAGGCTTGTGGGTATGAAAAGATTTAAAAACATTTCAAGATTTAGTCCGGAAATTTATAATACTTAATACGATAGTAGTAATCATCATGCGCGAAAAGTAAATAAAGGAAGTGCAGCGGAAAGCGAAATCACGGCCAACATGGCCAAATCCTCGGGTTTAACAGACCCGGTAAAAACAGTACGATGCAGAAATTTAAAATGTTCATAAATAATTTCCCCCAAGTGCATGCGTATGCGTCACTCGACATACTCTGTAAAAGAAAAATGACAACGGTTGTCAGTATAAAAATATACTGAGTAAGTTAATCCCTAACTAACAAATAAAAGGGGTTACAAGTGTTTAAACTAAAGATTTCGCTTATCGTACGAGAATTTAAAAATACATGATTTATTAGCAGCGGGAAAATCATGACTAAAGAACTAAATTTTTAAAAGCGTAATCTAAAGCATAATTTAAGATGCATAAAATTTAAATACGTAATTAAAGACAGGATAAATACGATTTAAGCATAATGAAACACTCACACGAGTCTTTTACTTTTCATCCCGTAAACTAAGAAGAGGACACCATACCGGGAGATCACTAACGAGGCAATCTCAACATAGGACCACTAACGAGGCAGTCCAAACAATGGGAGACCACTAACGAGGCAGTCTCAAAGATAGTAGGACCACTAACGAGGCGATCCAAAAAGATAGTAGGACCACTAACGAGGCGATCCACAAATACAGCGCGCGAGATCACTAACGAGGCAATCTCAGATAGTAAGGAGACCACTAACGAGGCAGTCTCAAAGATAATGATAGTATGAAGATCGGCTCAGCCTAGTGAACGGGATTTTTCGAAAGTTCGTATTTTAAAGTTATCAAAGGATCGATATCGCGTTTTCATAGTTCGAGTTTTCTCAAGTTCGAAAAATCCTATTCGAGGCAGTTCACGCCTTTCTTAATTTAAAATTCGTTTTTCCTCCAAAAATTCTGAAACTTGGCCAGTAATTCAAAAACACACACACGAACAACTTTCATGTTTTAAGTTTTTGGAAATAAGGTTCCGAAGTGAGTTGAAATTTGAGTTTATTGCAAAGAATAATTTACGTCTTAAAAACTGTTGTCGTCACAGGTTCGTGTAACGCCGATTAAAAATTCATTTCAAAACCAATCGATGTGAAATTTTTACAGTAACTACACGACACATTAAGGAACAACTTTCATGTTTTAAGTTTTTGGAAATAATGAATTCTTGGTACTCAAAAATCGAGTGCAACTCACTGCATACTCATGGCCCTTAAAACGAATTCAAAACAGTTCTAAAAACTTGGCCGTTTGACATATCAAATGAACATCAAAATTCGTGAAATTTTGTAGGCATAATCTAGACACAATTATCTACAACTTTTGTTTAGAAATGCAAAGTTAAATCATTCGAAAAATGGGTGAAAAACATGCATCAAGTTGAATGAAGGAATCTGTCACAGATTTGAATCGTTCGGTTTGATACAGAAAGTTCATGGCGAAAATTGGGATAGCAAAACTTAATGTCAATGGCTAAAATTTGGACACAAGATAGATAAAGGTGTTAGGAACAACTTTTATGTTGAAAAGTTTTCGGTTTGAATTCCCGAAGGTCGAGTTTTTGGCGAGTCTTTAAAATTGGACGAAAATAGGGTTTTTGAAAACCGATTTTTGTTACAAGCCTATATCTCGAGATTAAACAACAAACAACCACGAAAATTTGTGAGTAAGGTTTTAACTTACTTAGAATGATGATAGGGTCGCTGGATTGGGTTTCCGGACGTCCTAGGGTCACGACGAACGGCCAACTTCTCCGATCGCTTTTTGTTCGTTTTCCGATGGGAAATCGTAGTAAGGAAAAAGGGTTAGAATATGAGTTTCTGAGATCTATGGACGAATTGAAACGTTGCACAATGGCTTACCAAGAGTCTGGAGGGCAGGGGCTTGTCCCGGTTGTCCCGTCATCGCCGGAATACTTGCCGGAAAGTGGTGTCGAAAGAGTTTCGAACTTGGAGAGGGAATTGAGGGTGGAGGCTGAATGTTTACTGAAAACCTAGGGTTTGGGGCGCCCCTAGGGTATTCTTAAGCCTTCCCCAAGGCTGAGATTCGATTGCCATGGTTAGGGGTGTGGTTTTTGGCAAGAAAATCGCCATGGAAGGAAAGTTTACACTTTCAGCACCTCTGGCGCGCTGGTGGCGCGCACCTAAGCTTTTGTCCGCGCGGAGCACGCGTGCCAGGCCTGGCGTCGCGACGCCCTTGGCCGCGCGGTGGCCGCGCGGCGGCGCGCGGACAGCGCGGGCCGGCCGGACCGGCCGGTTCGGCTCCGCGTGTTCCGTCGGGTCTTCCCTCGCTTTCCCCTATCGGTTTTCTACGTGTTAGCTCGATTCCCTGGGGCGTCTTCGTTGCGGAATCTTCTCCTTAATCTTGTTACGAGTCCGGCTTATCGCTCGCAACATTTCCGGGTCCTACTTAGCCTAGTCTAAATTGGTTTCAACATCCCCTATCGTCCTTGTGGTCTAATTCGTGATGTATTTTGTGATTTATTTCGTGACTGAACTTAGAAATTAGTTCTAAGCTGCCTACGTACCCTGTGAAGGGATCAAGTCATGACGTAGTTCAAAACAATTTGAATTTGTTTTTCCTCGGGTGTTACATCCTCCCCCCCTTAAGAATACAGTTATGTCCCCATAACTGTGGTCGGGTCGTCTTGGAAGAGGGTAGGGTAACGTTGCCTCATGTCGGCTTCCAATTCCCAGGTTGCCGTCTCCGTCTCGTGGTTGGACCACAGGACCTTGACCATCTTTACAGTTTTATTCCTTGTCACCCTTTCCTTGTAGTCGAGTATTTGCACCGGGGTTTCTTCATAGGTCAAGTCATCATTCAATTCGATTACGTCCGGTTGGAGTACATGCGACGTGTCGGGCACATACTTCTTTAGCTGGGAAACGTGAAACACGTTATGGACGCGTGCTAGTTGAGGCGGCAGCGCCAGCCGGTACGCCAGATTCCCTACTCTCTCTAGGATCTCATATGGCCCTATGTATCGTGGGCTCAGTTTCCCCCGCTTGCCAAAGCGCATTACGCCCTTCATTGGCGCGACCTTCAGCATGACCTTGTCACCGACTTGAAATTCCAAGTCCTGCCGTCTCACGTCCGCATAACTCTTTTGCCGGTCCTGAGCGGCTCTCATCTTCCCCTGGATAACCTTAACTTGCTGAGCCATGTCCTCCACCAGTTGTGGCCCTACTGTCATTACTCGATCGTTCTCTTCCCAACTCAATGGGCTCCGGCATCTTCGTCCATACAGTGCCTCGAAGGGCGCCATGCCGATGCTCGCATGGTAACTGTTGTTATAGGAGAACTCGATCAAGGGTAAATGGTGCTCCCAACTTCCCTTGAACTCCAACACACAAGCCCTCAACATGTCCTCCAGCGTCTGTATAGTTCGCTCCGTCTGTCCATCCGTCATAGGGTGGAACGCCGTACTCATCTTTATCTGCGTCCCCAGAGCTTCTTGCAGCTTGGTCCAAAACTGGGAGACGAATCTGCTATCCCTATCCGAGATGATGTCATGCGGCACCCCGTGCCGGCGTACCACATTGTCTATGTATGCCCTTGCTAGTTGGTCCATTGTCCACGTGTCCTTCATCGGGATGAAAATGGCGGCCTTCGTTAACCTATCCACGATCACCCAAATCTTATTCATTCCTTTTGGCGATCGTGGCAACCCTGAAACAAAATCCATGGAGATGCTATCCCACTTCCAGCTTGGGATCTCCAATGGTTGCATTAATCCTAAGGGCTTTTGCCGTACTGCCTTGATCTTCTGGCAGGTAAGGCACCTTGCCACGAATTCGGCCACCTCTCTCTTCATGTTCGGCCACCAATAATTTTTCTTCAAGTCCTTATACAGCTTATCCCCTCCGGGGTGGACCGAGTAGGGGGTGCTATGGCCTTCCTCCATTACCTTCTTCTTCAGATCTGCGGACTCCCGTGGTATACACCATCTTCCCCTGAAGCGGATGCTCCCGTCCTCATGAATCTGGAAATCTACTGCCTTTCCTTCGGCAATGCTTCTCCTTATTTCCTCCATCTGTTCGTCACCCGACTGGGCGAGTCGTATTTCTTCGAATACGGTAGGGCTTACTACCATCGCGTTGACGACCTCGGTTACCGTACCGGGCTGCACCAGTTCCAGGCTTAGTTTCGCCAAATCTCTGTACAATTCGGCCGGTATCACCAGTGAGTTCGTGACATGTTGCGCCTTCCGACTCAAGGCGTCGGCCACGACGTTGGCCTTGCCCTCGTGATACGCGACTTCTAGGTCGTAATCTTTGATCAATTCCAACCATCTCCTCTGCCTCAAGTTCAGCTCTCTTTGCGTGAATATGTACTTGAGGCTCTTATGGTCGGTAAACATCCGACACTTCCGCCCATAGAGATAGTGTCTCCAGATTTTCAGGGCGAACACGACCGCGGCCAGTTCCAGGTCGTGCGTCGGGTAGTTTTGCTCGTGCGGTTTCAGCTGTCGTGATGCGTACGCTATGACCTTTTGATTCTGCATCAGTACGCATCCCAGTCCTTCTCTCGAGGCGTCGCTATACACCTCGAAGTCTCCATCCTCTGATGGTAACGCCAACACCGGCGCCGTGGTAAGTCGTTTCTTCAGCTCCTGGAATGCGGCTTCGCACTCGCCAGTCCAGTCATACTTCACCCCCTTCTTCAGCAGTTGGGTCAATGGGCGGGCGATTTTGGAGAAATCTTGGACAAATCGCCTGTAGTAGCCCGCCAGTCCGAGAAAGCTTCTTATCTCCGTTGGGCTCTTCGGGGGTACCCACCCGGTTACAGCCGAGATTTTCGCCGGGTCTACCGCCACTCCGCTGGCGGATACGATATGCCCAAGGAATGTTACCTCCCTCAGCCAGAAGTCGCATTTGGACAACTTCCCATATAGCTGATTTTCTCGGAGGATCCTCAGCACTTTATGTAAGTGCTTGGAATGTTCTTCCTCGTCCCTTGAGTAGACCAAGATGTCGTCTATGAATACCACTACGCATTGATCTAACAGTCCTCGGAACACGTTGTTCATGAGGTTCATGAACATCGCCGGGGCATTCGTCAGTCCGAATGACAGGACTGTGAATTCGTAGTGTCCGTAGCGAGTCCTGAACGCTGTCTTTGGGATGTCCTTCTCAGCAATTCGCAGCTGATGATATCCCGATCGCAGGTCGATCTTGGAGAACACAGTAGCTCCCTTCAGCTGGTCAAACAGATCCTCGATTCTGGGCAACGGATACTTGTTCTTGATAGTGACTTGATTAAGTCCCCTGTAGTCAATACACAGTCTCAGACTCCCATCCTTCTTTTTGACGAATAAGACCGGTGCTCCCCATGGAGACGTACTCGGTCGGATATATCCCTTTTCCAGCAATTCTTCGAGCTGTTCCTTTAGCTCCTTCATCTCCGGCGGTGCCATGCGGTAAGGAGCCTTTGATACAGGTTCCGTTCCCGGGATAAGATCTATGGTGAACTCGAGATCCCTCTCAGGGGGCATGCCAGGAACGTCCTCTGGGAACACATCCGGGTACTCTCTCACCACCGGAATGTTGTCTATCTTTACCCCTTCAGCCTCGAGGTTGTGAACGTAGCATGCGTATAGCGCGTGGCCCTTACGCATTAGGCTACCTAACTCTAGGACGTTGATTAACTTGTTAGATTTCTTAGGGGGTTGAGAGTAGAAGATGACTCTTTTCCCCCTACTTTTTGACAGCGTGATCTTTTGCTTTTGGCATTCGATCACGGCCTTATACCGGGTTAGCCAATCCATTCCTAGTATGACGTCAAAGTCCCTGACGTTGAACTCTACCAAGTTTGCGAAAAACTCTACGTTCTTTATCACTATAGGTATTCCATTGTAGCGTTTAGAGCATGCTATCACTTCTCCAGAGGGCAGTTGGATGCCTAAGCTAATTATCTCGCACTTAGGTAGATCTAGTTCAGTTACGACTCTCGAAGATACAATCGAGCAACTGGCTCCGGAATCAAATAAGACTCTAAGTGGAGTACTTAGGACATGGAAAGTACCTGCCATCACGTCACCCTGCGCGGGTATGTCAGCCTGGTTGATCACGTTCAACCTCCCCATCGGCCTCCCTTGATTGGCTGGCTGGTTCTGATTTGGGTTTGCATTTTGCTGCTGGTTCGGAGGGCGTTGGTTCGGATTCGGAGGAGGCCGATATCCTTGATTGTTGCCATTCCTACCTCCCTGGTTGAACGGCTCGTTAGGTCCAATGACCAAGTCTTCTCTTTTCGTGATGTTCTCGAGTCGGGTTCGACATTCCTCCCTCCGATGGCCAATTCGGCCGCACCGGAAGCACTCGCCCATCTGAGGACACCTCCTTACCAGGTGCGGCCTGCCACATCGTGGGCACGGCGGCACTCGCCCTCCTTGGTTGACATTCCGACCATTGTTGTTCTGAGCATTCCCGTTCGGCCCTCGCCGAAAGTTGTCCCCGCCAGTAGTGTTGCTTGTCCGGTTATCCCTGTTCCTCTTGTCTGGGCCTTGCGCCCCTCGGCTGGATTCCCCAGCAGCCTTCCTCTTTAGCTGTTGCACTCGTGCCACTGCTACTGCACGATCGTAGACAGATTGCAGGTCCGGGTAGTTAACTCCAGTGATCACCTCCCGAATCGACAAGTTCAAAACCATTTCGAACTTTTGCGCCTTCTCCCCGTCAGTAGGTACCATCCTGGGCGCAAATCTCACCAATTCCTTAAACCGTGCATAGTATTCTTGAACAGATTTCTCTCCCTGCTTCAGGGATGAGAACTCCTCATACAGTGCTGCCTTAGTACTCATCGGGTAGAAGCGCTCCCGGAGTAACTCCATGAACTCGTTCCACGAGTAAGGTTCATCATCCTCCGCCAGCTTCCCTTGGGTAGCCTACCACCAGTCGTCGGCCTCGCCACCCAGATAGTAAGAGGCCACGTGGACCTTCTCCCCCTCCGGGCATCTTACCGCCTTTAGCAATTTGTCGAAGGTTCTCAACCATTCTTCCAGCTTGGCGGGGTCTTCCTCCCCGACGTAGTAAGGTGGTCGGTAGGGGTTCACCGCAGCCAAGTAGTTGATCCTCGCTTCCGGTGGGGGCGCCGCGGCAGCTCCACCCTGGTTAACGTAAGCATTACCCAGTGCGATTAGTAATTCTTCCATATTTCTCAATCGCCCTTCCGCAGGGTTAGGCATTGGTCCTGCCGGGTTTGGCATCTCCGCGTCAGGTGCCTGCTCATTGGGTTGTCCCGGCGTGCCGTGGGTGTTGGGGGTGGCAGGGAAGGGCCTTGGTCGTCCTCGAGGTGCCATCCTGTTACAACCGAGGAAGGTGTAAAGTTCGGGGAGATTCGATAAAGTGGAAAAAAATCTTGCTGAATTGTATGGTGCTTATCAGGAGTTGGTCAGTATTTGCGTTTATTTATTCAGTCGTTTAGGGTTTAGGGTCTGAGGTACTTGTCGTTTTGTTATGCAGAAATAGATGCGTTGTTTGTCTGTCGGCGCTTTGTTAAGATATAAAGAGGGTGTATAAAATAAGTGTTTGTGACTTTATTGCTCAGTAGAAGTTTTTGTTTCGATACAAGCGACAAGTAGCAAAGATCCTGAAAATAGTTTTGGGAAAATAGAAAAGGAGAACAATGGGAATAATGCATCAAAAATCTCTAATCCTGCGAAGGGTAGGTGGTCGGGTCCTCCATGGGGTCATCCTCCTCACTTGATTCCTCGATGGTGCCCGTGCCAAGGGGCCCATGGAACACTGGGCTGGCTGGCCAACTGGGCCCAGCAACAGGAGCAGGATCAACGAATGCAACTGGGGTTTGGACGGCTGCAGGGACAGTGACAGGGTCAATAACGAGGCTAGTGACAGGAGGAGTTCCTGGGTTGAGTGGGGCAGGTGGAAGCAGATCATCCTTCAGGTGATGCAGTTGATGTCCCAAGACCCCTGCTTGGGTCTCTACGTCGTCAATCTGGGTCCGAAGCTCAGTCTCGCGGGTCTGGAGTTCGTTGATTTGGACTTGGAGTTGGGTTATATCTTGGTGTCCTGCTTGGCCCAGATTAGTTAGGTGGCCCAAGTTAGCTTCCATTTGCTCTACCCTTAGTTTGAAGTTGTTCACGTTTTGAGGAGATTCGAGGTATGCTTCAATCAACCTCATTAGTAGGTTGATCATGTTCACGTTTGGGGAAGCCATCTAGTGTTAACAAGGTAGGTTAGAGTTAGACGTTTTTCAGGTAACGTTAAGGTATGCATAAATTTAAATCTATATGCAACATGCAAGTGCAAGTCCCTTCCCCATAAAATTTAGTTTAAAATAAATTGCTAAAGATTGGGCCTCTATAGTGGGCCAAAATTTAATATTTCTTGGGCTAAGATTTGGGCTATGTAAAAAGGATTATAGATTTTTGGGCTAAAAATAGTACTAGTAGTCAAATAAATAATTTTAAAAGAAATAACACTTGGGCTTAAAAATATTGGTTTAAAATAATAGTAGTAGCTTTAAAAATTTTCCGGGCTCTGATACCAACTTGTAACACCCCGGATTTGATAACCCAGGCCGGGATGTCACCGCCGCAATTCCCTAGTAAGACACGGCTTCCCGAGCTTGCTAAGGAAATGCAAGGCTTGTGGGTATGAAAAGATTTAAAAACATTTCAAGATTTAGTCCGGAAATTTATAATACTTAATACGATAGTAGTAATCATCATGCGCGAAAAGTAAATAAAGGAAGTGCAGCGGAAAGCGAAATCACGGCCAACATGGCCAAATCCTCGGGTTTAACAGACCCGGTAAAAACAGTACGATGCAGAAATTTAAAATGTTCATAAATAATTTCCCCCAAGTGCATGCGTATGCGTCACTCGACATACTCTGTAAAAGAAAAATGACAACGGTTGTCAGTATAAAAATATACTGAGTAAGTTAATCCCTAACTAACAAATAAAAGGGGTTACAAGTGTTTAAACTAAAGATTTCGCTTATCGTACGAGAATTTAAAAATACATGATTTATTAGCAGCGGGAAAATCATGACTAAAGAACTAAATTTTTAAAAGCGTAATCTAAAGCATAATTTAAGATGCATAAAATTTAAATACGTAATTAAAGACAGGATAAATACGATTTAAGCATAATGAAACACTCACACGAGTCTTTTACTTTTCATCCCGTAAACTAAGAAGAGGACACCATACCGGGAGATCACTAACGAGGCAATCTCAACATAGGACCACTAACGAGGCAGTCCAAACAATGGGAGACCACTAACGAGGCAGTCTCAAAGATAGTAGGACCACTAACGAGGCGATCCAAAAAGATAGTAGGACCACTAACGAGGCGATCCACAAATACAGCGCGCGAGATCACTAACGAGGCAATCTCAGATAGTAAGGAGACCACTAACGAGGCAGTCTCAAAGATAATGATAGTATGAAGATCGGCTCAGCCTAGTGAACGGGATTTTTCGAAAGTTCGTATTTCAAAGTTATCAAAGGATCGATATCGCGTTTTCATAGTTCGAGTTTTCTCAAGTTCGAAAAATCCTATTCGAGGCAGTTCACGCCTTTCTTAATTTAAAATTTGTTTTTCCTCCAAAAATTCTGAAACTTGGCCAGTAATTCAAAAACACACACACGAACAACTTTCATGTTTTAAGTTTTTGGAAATAAGGTTCCGAAGTGAGTTGAAATTTGAGTTTATTGCAAAGAATAATTTACGTCTTAAAAACTGTTGTCGTCATAGGTTCGTGTAACGCCGATTAAAAATTCATTTCAAAACCAATCGATGTGAAATTTTTACAGTAACTACACGACACATTAAGGAACAACTTTCATGTTTTAAGTTTTCGGAAATAATGAATTCTTGGTACTCAAAAATCGAGTGCAACTCACTGCATACTCATGGCCCTTAAAACGAATTCAAAACAGTTCTAAAAACTTGGCCGTTTGACATATCAAATGAACATCAAAATTCGTGAAATTTTGTAGGCATAATCTAGACACAATTATCTACAACTTTTGTTTAGAAATGCAAAGTTAAATCATTCGAAAAATGGGTGAAAAACATGCATCAAGTTGAATGAAGGAATCTGTCACAGATTTGAATCGTTCGGTTTGATACAGAAAGTTCATGGCGAAAATTGGGATAGCAAAACTTAATGTCAATGGCTGAAATTTGGACACAAGATAGATAAAGGTGTTAGGAACAACTTTTATGTTGAAAAGTTTTCGGTTTGAATTCCCGAAGGTCGAGTTTTTGGCGAGTCTTTAAAATTGGACGAAAATAGGGTTTTTGAAAACCGATTTTTGTTACAAGCCTATATCTCGAGATTTAAACAACAAACAACCACGAAAATTTGTGAGTAAGGTTTTAACTTACTTAGAATGATGATAGGGTCGCTGGATTGGGTTTCCGGACGTCCTAGGGTCACGACGAACGGCCAACTTCTCCGATCGCTTTTTGTTCGTTTTCCGACGGGAAATCGTAGTAAGGAAAAAGGGTTAGAATATGAGTTTCTGAGATCTATGGACGAATTGAAACGTTGCACAATGGCTTACCAAGAGTCTAGAGGGCAGGGGCTTGTCCCAGTCGTCCCGTCGTCACCGGAATACTTGCCGGAAAGTGGTGTCGAAAGAGTTTCGAACTTGGAGAGGGAATTGAGGGTGGAGGCTGAATGTTTACTGAAAACCTAGGGTTTGGGGCGCCCCTAGGGTATTCTTAAGCCTTCCCCAAGGCTGAGATTCGATTGCCATGGTTAGGGGTGTGGTTTTTGGCAAGAAAATCGCCATGGAAGGAAAGTTTACACTTTCAGCACCTCTGGCGCGCTGGTGGCGCGCACCTAAGCTTTTGTCCGCGCGGAGCACGCGTGCCAGGCCTGGCGTCGCGACGCCCTTGGCCGCGCGGTGGCCGCGCGGCGGCGCGCGGACAGCGCGGGCCGGCCGGACCGGCCGGTTCGGCTCCGCGTGTTCCGTCGGGTCTTCCCTCGCTTTCCCCTATCGGTTTTCTACGTGTTAGCTCGATTCCCTGGGGCGTCTTCGTTGCGGAATCTTCTCCTTAATCTTGTTACGAGTCCGGCTTATCGCTCGCAACATTTCCGGGTCCTACTTAGCCTAGTCTAAATTGGTTTCAACATCCCCTATCGTCCTTGTGGTCTAATTCGTGATGTATTTTGTGATTTATTTCGTGACTGAACTTAGAAATTAGTTCTAAGCTGCCTACGTACCCTGTGAAGGGATCAAGTCATGACGTAGTTCAAAACAATTTGAATTTGTTTTTCCTCGGGTGTTACAGTAATCATCCATGCACGCAATAGAGTAAGTAATACTGTCATACCACCTATTTTTCGTGCATCTTTGTAAACTTTTGAACTACGTTATGGCTTGATCCCTTCACCGGGTACGTAGGCAGCTTAGAAGTCTTAGTTCTAAGTTCAGTCACAAATTAATAAAATAAACAAAAAGACCTTAGCACGAGAAAAGACGAAACACAACTTCGAGGACGAAGTTGATTCTTAAGGAGGGTAGACTGTAATACCCGAGAATTTTCCAACATAAAATAAAACAATAAATAAAATAAATACCCTAAATAAATAAATCCAGCAAATAAATAAATAAATAAAGATAAGGAAATGAGAAATGAGATTTTACTTAAAGAGGAATTAAAGGAATTTAATTAAATAAAAAGGATGGATTAAAGGTAAATAAATTATACACCGGAACACGACACCAATGAACTCGAAGAATTCGAGTCCAAACATCCAATTAGACCCGAGTAAAAACTTAGAGAGAAAGTAGAAACCCGAAGAGACCCCGAAGATCGTAAAACGGGAGCATAGAGGGATAGAAGTCCGAAAGAGAGGAGGGAAAGCACGACGGATCGCACGACCCGCCCGGACCGAAGTCCAGGCGAAGCCGGCGCGGTGGCCGCGCGGTCGAAGAAGGGAGAGCGCGCCACGACCGCGCCACTCGACAGATTCGCCCGTTGCGTGAATCTCTCGCCCGAACGCGGATTTTTCGACATTCGGTTGAACATCTATCGGCTCAAGACTCTTAGAGGCGGACTTGGACGTCCCCCTAGGTCCTAACCTCTATAAATAACTCTCTTGACTGACCCTAAACCCTTTTCAACACCCTACGATACTCTCTATACACAAAACCCTAGATCCGGAAGTCTACAAAGGCATCAAAAACCAAGGCAGCAGCTTTTGGACGAAAATCAAAGGATCTCCGACGTGTGGTAAGTTCTAGTCCATCAGATTCTAACCTCGTCTCTTTCCTTTCCACACCTCGAATTGGATCTAGAACGTAGAACCCGACGGAGCCTTACATGGTTTTGGGAGGAATTAAAACGTTCGAAACTAAAAGATTTAACAAAAGATCGTAAATCTGTCAACGTATGATTTTTCACGGCGCAACAGTTTTGCCTAATTTTTCCGAACCTTAAAACGACGTCAAACGGAAAAACTTAAAACGTGAAAAATGTTTCTAAGGCTTAATCTATCTATTGTAAAATTTTCAGAATTTTTAGAGATGATTTGATATGTGAAAACCAACCGAAACCGAACTGCTTGAAACTAGATCTTGAAATTCTTGACAGAACTTAGGTCCGATCTTGATCACGTTTTTGACATAGGTTCCAGACCAATTTAGATCTTTGGCCGAACATGAAAGTTGTAGATAAATGTCTTAAGATGGTCTCTGTAAAATTTCATTAAATTTGGAGTTGGTTTGCTATGGTAGATTTCAATATCTCTAAACTGTGGTCTGTAAAATTCGGACAGATTTGTGGTTCTGTGAAAATTGGTATTTTTGACCTATTTCCGTATCTCGGATTAAAAAAGTTAAAACACAAAAGTTTTAGATCTCGACGTTTCTGAGTCAGTCGTGAAATGTCGGAATTTTTGGAATTAAATATGATTTTAGACAAATTTTAGAGTAAACTGTGGTTTACCGGAAATCAAATCTTGAAATCTTGTTGAAACATGTAATTAACTTTTAGGGTTGAAATAAATTGAAATATTATTTTTAAATAAATAAAATTGAAATCAGATTTTTAAAGTTAAATCCCCTTACAAACTTGATAAATTAAAATTAGGGGTGAGTGCTCTGCAGGGTGCCCCCTAACGATTCACTTCGTGCCTTAATGGACGATGGTGACCCCGCGCGCTAAAATTGAGATATGATATTGCCAAAACGGCATGAGATATAGAGCCTACACTCTCGAGAATATCCACATGGGTTTCCCGAGGCTCCGGAGTGGTACTGGGTATGGCTGATACGGTTGCGGCCGCCGGGCTACCGGCTAGACTTGTTGAGATTGCGATGCAATCGTGAAATACCTGAAATACTAAATCTGGGATGTAATGGGGAAATTAAATTAAATCAAATTAAATTAGGGTTGTTGTCCAATTAAATTATTTAAATGCTTTATTTAAATTATGGCTTTTATTTTAAATCCTGTGAAAGGTGTTGTTCAATAAAGCCCTGAATTAAATTATGCAATTGGATAGTTGTTTAGATTAAATTGATATGTTTATTATCATGTTTTTATTTAAATATTAAATTAATAGCTTTTAAACCCTACGATCATGTCTGTGTTAACTTACTCAGCAAGTTGTGCTAACCAAACCATTTTTATTCCTTTTTCTTACAGAGTATGTGGAATGAGCATGTATGAGCACGATTCATGCATGGGATTTTGGGAACATTATTTTGTTTTAATTTCGTACATTAGACTATATTATGAACGGGCCTGTTTAACCCGTGTTTTGGCCATGTCGGCCCTATTTACATTTTCCGCTGCAATACTATACTTAAATATTATTTCCGCTGCGCTATGATATTATTATTTTCAAACTATATTGTATGGGCTGTTTTGAATGCTTTAAATATTTTAAATACTGCAATACCTAGCCTTGCATCTCTTTAGTAAGTCGGAGAAACCGTGTCTTACTAGGGAGGTGTGGCAGTGACACCCCGACCTGGGTTATCAAAAACCGGGGTGTTATAAATACAACGGAAAGTAATCGCGGCCAACATGGCCAAAACTCGGGTTTAACAGACCCGATTAGACAGAATCAAAAATGCAGGAAATGAAAGTGTTCATGAAATAGTTCCCCCAAATGCATGAGCATGCATCACTCGACATACTCTGTAGAAGAAAAATAACAGCGGGATTATCAGTATAAAAATATACCGAGGAAGTCGATTCCTAACAAAACAATTAAGGGGTTACATATGTTTAATTAAAAATAGATATTTCATGCTTCAATGAAAATATTTACAATTCATAGTTTAACTTGCAGCGGAAAAGCATAATTAATTATACGAGACTAGAATACATAATTTAAAGGCATAACTAAAAAGCATAATTTAAAAACGTGATAAATAAATACAGCTTAATTAAATACACACACAAGTCTTTTAATTTTATCTTGCTAACTAAGAAGAGGACACCACGAAAGGGAGATCACTAACGAGGCAATCTCAAATCATAGGACCACTAACGAGGCAGTCCAAATAAAAGGGAGACCACTAACGAGACAGTCTCAATAATCGTATGACCACTAACGAGACAGTCCAAATAAAACACAGAGCGCGAGATCACTAACGAGGCAATCTCAGATAGTAGGGAGACCACTAACGAGGCAGTCTCAAAGATAATTGTATGAAGATCGGCTCAGCCTAGTGAACAGGATTTTTCGAAAGTTTATGTTTTGTCGTACAAAAAGATTCGATATTGCAATTCATAGTTCGAGTTTTTTCAAGTTCGAAAAATCCAATTCGTCACAGGTTACGCCTTTTTAATTTAAAAATTCATTTACAGTAAAAAATAATGAAATTTACCCAATAGCTTAAAAACACTTTACGAACAACTTTCATGTTTCGAGTTTCTCAAAATAATGTTTCGAAATTGGTCGAAATTCGAGTTTATTACAAGAAGGGTTTTCTGCCAGAAAATCCAATTTCGACACAGTTTATTCCAACGCATATTAATAATTCATTTTAAGCCCAAATGGTCTGAAATTTTTACAGGTTGAAGAAGACACCTTAATGAACAACTTTCGTGTTTTAAGTGTTTGAAAATAATGAGGGTCAGGCGTTCAAAAATCGCCCTCAACACACTGTCAACGCATGGTTTCAAAAATTAGTTCGACACAGTTTTCAAAATCCGTATGTTTTAACATATCAAATGAACTTCAAAATTTATGAAATTTTGTATACATAATCTAAACTTAAATATCTGCAACTTTTGTTTACAAATACAAGTTTGATTCGCTCTAGAAACATGTGAAAGACATGCATCAAGTTAGACCATTGAAACTGTCAAGGTTTCGAACATCCGATTTTCACATAGAAACTTTACGTTGCGATTTGGGGTATCAAATCTTTATGGAAAGGCTGAAATTTTGACACAAGATAGATTACGGTCTTATGAACAAATCTATGTTGAAAGGTTTTTTACTTGAATTCCCGAAAATAAGGTTTTAGTCGGGTTACAGAAATTGGTCGAAAAGAGGGTTTTTGAAATCCCATTTTAGTTTCGAGTTTAGATTTTGTATCTTAAACAATAAAAAACCACAAAAATTTTAGAGTGAGGCCCTGACTTACATGTTTAGAGATTAGGATCGTTATAGGGGCTTTTCGAATGTCATAGGGTCGCGACGAACAGCTAACTTCTTCGATCTATTCTTTTTCGCCCCCGACGTGAAATTGTAACAAGGATTAGAGTTTTAGAATTTCGAGTTTTTGGGATCTATGGACGAATTAAAAACTATAATACAACTTACCAAAGTCCTAGAAGGCAGAGGCTTCGTCCCGATCATCTCGTCTTCGCCAGAATCCTTGCCGGAAAGTGAACTCAAAAGGTTTTGGCTTGGAGAGGAAGAATGAGAGAAGAGAGGGTTTGTGTTTTCTGTCAAAAATTGGTAAGGGGACGTCCCAATCTCGTTCTTAAGCTTTCCTGAGGCTGTGATCGGCTTGCCATCGATAGAAATTAAAATTTTGGCAAGAAAATCGCCATGGAAGGAAAGTTTACACCACCTGCTCCTCTAGCGCGGTGGTGACGCGCTCATATTGCTTTGGCCGCGCGACGAGCGCGCGAGCTCAGCCTTGGGATGTGTCGACCCTTCTCGTGTGGTGGTCGCGCGTGCTCTCTTAGGGAGACCGCGCGAAGAGCGCGCGACATCCGGTTTGGCCGGTTCGAGCGGTTCGTGTGGTCCGTCGGGTCTTTTCTTCTTTTCTCTGTCGGGTTTCTATCCTCTATATTTTCGGTTCGACTTTTTGGGTCATTTCTGGATCGAAATTCCTATCTTGTATTTATTATGAACTCGGATTAATGTTCGTAACACTCCCGTGCAATAATTTATTTAATTAAATTATTTTCGACTCCACGGGTTCTCGAAATTTAAATTCTTTCGTTCTCGAATTTAAATTCCGTTTCTTTTAAAAAACTTTCCGGGTATTACAGTCTAACCCCTTAAGAATCAACTTCGTCCTCGAAGTTAGGTGTTAGCTTCTTGCGAGTTACAACTTAAATTATTATGATCCATTATTATTATTATGGTTTGGAATGATTTTGTATGACTGTGCTTAGAATTAAAATTTCTAAGTTGCCTGCGTACCCCGTGAAGGATCAAGCCATTACGTAGTTCGAAATAATTTGAATTTATTTTTCTCGGGTGTTACAGTGCCATCCGGACCATGGACCAGGAAGCACTCCCGGAGATTCAAAGATATCATATCCCAAATCTTGATCGAGCATCGAGAAGATTGGCTCAAGCTACCAGAACCCGGAGATCAAGTCAAAGGAAGCTTACTGTTGACATGGGACGAAGACAACACTTAGAAGAATTCTGTGTTCTTCCTCACGCAATATTCACACGCGACATCCTTCCCCGTAATCTCGCCGACATCGCGTGAGTCACGACCAGCACCCATTTGGAAAGATCATCCTAAGAATGGCGCACGCTATGTTTTCCTGAAGACTACCAATGCTATGTTCTCACACTTCAGACTAAAATATATGGCATGTGAAATATTGCTAGAATTTGGTTTGCTAGTTGTACAGTGGAACGGTTATTGTCTTCTATATCTTTACTTTCAGCCATTTTGAGTGGGTCTATAAATACCTCTTCTACATCATTTTTAACATATTCAGACTTTGAAGCAATAAAATTTTCCCTATTCTGTTGAGAAATTCAACATGTGTGAGACAACACGAACGGGTGGTTCATTCAGTTAGCTTGCTTCCTTGGGCAGATCAAGGAGTCTTCGATTCTCAAGCTTGAGGACACTTGAGATCGGCGATGGTGTGGAGGTTGTTGTATTGGCACGGGGATCATCCTAGAGGTGTTTCTTCAACCCCTTCGAACCCATGTTGTCTTCGCATATCCTCGGTATCTTTACGATTTCCGTTAGTTCCGCAATTTCTATTTGAATTCAACTAGTCGATCCACAGCAGTAGTATTAATTTGGTATCAGAGCCGCCTAATTTATTCATTTCATCCGCCATTGTCGAACATACCAAAATAGGGTTTTCACACCTCTGAAACGGTAAATCTGAAATTCTACACATAAACTGTTTCAATCTTAAAATTGATTTCATATTCGTGATCTAGGAATCAATACCTTTCATTTGATATATCGCACGCTTGTTTTGGTCATCATTTTCAGATTCACCATTTTTACTGTTCGTCTCTTCGTTGAGCCAATTCTGAAATTTCTGCAATTCGTCACTATTTGAGCTTGTTTTCGATTTTTGGTCTCTTGATTGGATTAATCTAACATTTTTGTTGTTTGAACACTAATCGGACTTCAATTTGTGTCAAATTCCTTGAGAGCCATATTCTCGAGAGTTGCGGGATTCAGATCTTTGTGAGTTTTGGGATATTATTTTTGGTAGCCTTGTAATCTTGGTTGGAATTGTTCTTACTGTTAATGAAGATCATGCAATTTTGATATTTTGATCCGATTGTATTTTGGAGTTTGGTTGAAGTCGCTGATCGATCGGATTTAGATCGGAATTGTAAGCTGAAATTTGTGAATTGCTGTTTGCGGCTAGTGAGGCGGTTATCATCTCACATGGCTCACTTGCAAATGATTATTGAGAAGAAAAGTCGGAAGTGCAGCTCATCAGAATAATACTTGAAAGAATTCTAAGAGAGGCAGGAAACGCCATATTCAGCGTGAATCTTGAGAATAAAGCGTGCAAAATTGTTTTGACAATTTCAAAGCACTTGGAAAATTTTGAGGAAAGTGCCCACGCAATGTTGCTGTTTGCTCCAAGAGACAAAGCGTTCCAGCTTTTGAATTGAAAGAAAATTGTTGCAACTTCCTGTTGTATATCACACTCCAGAATTTAAAAACAAAGGGTGGAATCTAAAAATTTTTGCTGAAAAATTTTGTAGTTCACTTTCTAGAATTATTTGTTCATATCCTGTTGAGGATTAAAAAAAAAAAATTGTAAGCTTGTAATAGCTTAGAGGAAGTCATTGGAAATTTCTAATAGTTAGGCTATCGACCGAAGAAGTCGGCTAACTACACGCGCTACAGGAAGAGCAACTATAATCCAGTTTCAAGGTACTACGTGAGGATTGGGTTGAGTGAGGCATATATCATCCAGTGTGTGTCGAGCGACATCTATTTGGTGAGGTATTTTCTTTACACTTCTAAATGGTAAGGTGGAATCCCTCACGCAAATACTGATTAACCTAAAAACTGCAATTAAGTGATTTTAATCAATTCATTCCTAAGCAGTTCATTGATTGAGTCAAGTACAATAATTTGAATCTTATTGTGAGTATCACCTACCCTTTTGGAGTCATACAATCTCACACTACTCAAGATTTTTTCGAGGCACTCGCGCGAGAAGAAGAACACTCCCAAGAGGTCTTTGGAAGCTTAAGCCGAGTGATACACCTTGTGAGACCAAATATATAATACAAACCCAGTTATACATATATTTCTAGTGTCTAGTATGGCAGGTTCCATTGGTGAAAAGCTTGATCGCATCATGCAATCCATGACCAACATGCATACTGAGCAAGAAAGAATTGCAAACTTGCATTTAGCTACAGCCATAGAAATTACAAAGGTCAAGAAGGACTTAGCAGCGCAAGCCATTCAAACCAAGAATAATATGATTAAGAGAGAGGACCGATTATGGGAATAGATTGAGCAAAGACTCACTGAGATAAATAGACCTATTCCCACCGGGAGTATCCATACAGATATATCAGAACCAGAAAATCAGTCTGATGATTATGATGAAGAACATCACAGAAGGCCAACAAGAAATCAACCTCGTCAGAGAAATCAAAGAGCACCAGTCCCACAAAGGAATTAGAATCCAAGAAGATAGGTGATGAAGAAGAACACGTAGAGCCAGATCTAAGAGGACTCAAGATGAATATTCCTACATTCAAAGGCATTTCCAATCCGAATGCTTACTTTGAGTGGAAAGATTCTATTGAGCTAGTATTCGACATCAAGCAGTGCTTTGAATCTACCAAGGTCGGACTAGCTGTGACAGAGTTTAATGATTATGCCCTCACATGGTGGCATAAAACTATAAGAAGCATCCAACAGAATGATCTACCCCAAATTGAAACATGGGAACAATGGAAAAATGATTTGTACCAAAATCATATCGACAAGATATCTACATGAAGTATCAAGACTGTGTGCAAGGAAAAAGGATTGTCGACGAGTACCATAAAGAATTGGTGCATCTTATGATACAAGCACAGATAGATGAGGACGACGACTTCTTTGCATCTAGATTCACTCGAGGCCTACGTCGAAAAATCAAGAACGAGCTTCGCATAAGAAAATATGAAGGACTACATAATGCTATTCACATGGCCAACACCATCGAAGAGGAAAGTAAAGTTTCAATCAAGTTTTCAAAATCTACTTCATGGTCACATACATCCAAATATGATAAATCTAGATATGATAAATCTGATAAATATGATAAAAATGAAAGATATGATAAATCCGAAAGAAAAGATAAAGATGATAAGCATGGAAAGTCTAAATCTTTTGAACTAGGTAAGGACTTCAAAACTGACAAAAGAGAAAGTCGTGAAAGTCGTGATCAGAAGTCTTATCACAAGAGTCAAGTCACCTGTTATAAGTGTCATAAGAAGGGCATTATGCTACAGATTGTCATACCCGTCGCACTAATGTTGCTCATGATGCAGGTAAAAAGAGCCAACGTGAGAAAGACTCAAGCGATGACTCTTCAAGAAAATCATCTTCTGAAAGTGAGGCGAAGGATAAGACTGGAAAGAATACGGATCTGATGATTTAATCAGTGAAGGAGATGAGGAAATGTCCAACTTCGTCGCCATGAGAACACTCAGTTCTGCCAAGTAGGAAGAACATGAAAAGGAACTCGAACAAAGGGAGAATTTATTTCAGTGTCATGGCAAAATTAGTGACAAAGTTATTTCTATTATTGTCGATAACGGTAGTTGCACTAATGTTGTGAGTTTATATACTGCCAATAGGTTAGAATTGAAGGCATTCCTTCATGCCAGACCTTACAAATTTCATTGGATGAACGAAAGCGGGATCACAAAAGTATTTCAGCAAACCCGAGTGCCATTGCAGATAGGTTCACTCTATGACGAAGAGGTGACGTGTGATATCGTGCCAATGACTGCATGCCACGTGCTACTCGGCAGGCCATGAATGTTCGACAAAAAAGTGTTGTATCACGGCCGCAAGAATTCCATGCAATGCCACCATCTCGCACACGTCATCCATGTCTAACCTTTATCTGTTAAAACAGTTAAATCGGAACAAGAACGCTTAATTGAGAATATTAAGAATGCTGAGGCCGAAAAGAAAACATTAACAGATAAAAAGAAAGGCAAAGAAATTTCTAAGAGAAAGAAAACTGATATATCAGGACAAAGTCTGTTGTTAACTAAGTCGGAGTTTGAAGAAGCTACGCAAGAGCCCGACTACCCAGGTTTCTGTTTCTTAGCCATTGTTAAACCTGAAACTGAATCTGTTAAGGAAACAAATTCTCTGCTTAATTTGCCTGCTGATTTTCGCAGGATGACAGAACGAAATGAGGATGTTTTTCCTATACACATACCTGCCGGTTTACCACCAATTAGGGGAATTGAGCATAAGATCGATTTCATTCCAGGATCACAAATTCCTAACAGGCCCACATATCGAATGAATCCAGGAGAAACAAAAGAAGTACAACGACAAGTATAGGAGTTGTTGGAAAATGGATTCGTGAGAGAAATTTTGAGCCCTTATCCGGTGCCAGTGTTATTAGTTCCTAAAAAGAACGGGACGTGGAGAATGTGTGTTGACTGTAGAGCTGTAAATGCTATTACTATCAAGTGCAGACATCCAATACCTCGTCTCGATGATATGTTAGGTGAACTCGGAGGTGCGAGTATCTTTTTAAAGATTGCTCTACGAAGTGGCTATCACCAAATCAGAATGCAACCTGGTGATGAATGGAAGACAACATTCAAAACTAAATTTGGCCTATATGAATGGCTGGTGATGCCATTCGGGCTGACAAACGCACCATCTACTTTTATGAGATTAAAGAATGAAACTTTAAGAAGCTTTATTGGAAAACTTGTAGTAGTCTACTTTGATGATATCTTGATTTAGAGTACCTATCTTACTGACCATATTGATCATGTCCAACAGATGTTGAACAGGTTACGGGAAGTACACTTGTACGCCAACATGGAGAATTGCACTTTCTGTGTACCAGAAGTCATATTCTTAGGATTTGTAGTTGGGAAAGAAGGACTGAAGGTAGATGAGAGCAAGGTTAAGGCCATATCTGAGTGGTCACCACCAACCAATGTTGCAGAAGTCCGAAGTTTCTTAGGGTTATGTGGATTTTTCAGGAGATTTGTGCCTCAATTCAGTATCATTGTTGCACCAATCACATCTATATTAAAAAAAGGATTTGACCTACAAATGCGGGACAACTGAACAAAAAGCTTTTGAAACATTAAAGTATAAATTGACTCATACAGCAGTACTTGCGTTACCCAATTTTGATAAGTTGTTTGAATTAGAGTGTGTGACGCTTCAGGCACAGGGATGGAGTTGTATTACTGCAGGAAGGCCGACCTGTCGCCTACCATAGTGAAAAGTTTTCTGGAGCTGCATTGAATTATTCCACATATGAGAAAGAATTGTATGATGTGGTTAGAGCAATCAAGACATGGCAACATTACTTACATGGAAGGGAGTTTGTCATACGCACGACCATGAGAGACTCAAATATATCAAGTCGCAAGGAGCTTTGAACAAGAGGCATGGTCGATGAAGTTCTTTTATTGAAACATTTACATACATTATCAAATACAAGAAAGGAAAGGATAATGTGGTGGCCGATGCCTTATCTAGGAGAATGGCATTATCTGTTTTTGCCACTACACATTTAATAGGTTTTGCGCATATCAAAGATCAATATGCGACTAATGAAGATTTTAAGGGCATCAGGGAGAAAACCGATAAGCTCGCTTGTAAGGAGTTCTCCAGACTTGAAGGTTTTCTATACTATAAGAACAGGTTATGCATTCCGAAAGGTTCAATTCGAGAACTGCTAATTAAAGAAGCCCGCAATGCAGACATGATGGGACATTTTGGTTGAACAACAACCGCGACTGTGTTAAACGAGAGATTTTACTGGCCACGACGAAATAAACAAGTTACTGATTTTATTGCCAAATGCATTGTTTGCCTACAGGAAAAATCCACAGTTCAACCACATGGATTGTATAAACCGTTGCCTCAACCCGAGGGTCCTTGGATAGATATTTCTATAGATTTCGCCTTAGGATTGCCACGAACAGCAGGGGCCAAAGATGCTATATTTGTTGTTGTTGATAGATTCTCTAAAATGGCACATTTTATTCCATATAATAAGACTAATGATGCTTCTTATATTGTTAGGTTATTCCTTAAGGAAGTTGTGAGGCTACATTGAATACCCAAGACAATTGTCTCTGATCGTGATGCCAAATTTGTTGGTCGTTTCTGGAGGTCGTTGTCGCTGGAGATTGGAACCAAACTACTACTCTCTTCGGCATACCATCCGCAAACAGACGGAAAAATGGAAGTTGTCAACTGTGTTCTTGGAAATTTATTGCGAATTACTACTGTTGCGAGTCCCTAAAAGCTGGGATGAATGCCTACCATTTATAGATTTTGCATACAACAGACACCCCCACCGTGCGACTCGTACACACCATTTGAAATAGTCTATGATTTTAATCCATTAACTGCCATCGATTTATTACCATTATCTACTAATAAACATTTGAACACCAGTGGCAAGGACCGAGCTAAAGCTATCAAAGAGCTATATGAAGATGTCAAAAAGAACCTTGAAAAGTCAGTCGAGGACTATGCCAAGTACCACAATCGTGGAAGGAAAAAGCTAGAATTAAACCTAGGGGATTGGGTATGGGTACATTGGCATAAGGAAAGATTTCCGGCAAGACGTAACATGAAATTATCACCTCGTGGAGACGGACCATTCAGAGTCGCAGAAAGGATTAATGAGAATGTTTATAAAATTGAATTGCCTGATGATTATAATATTAACCCTATTTTTAACATTGCAGATTTGCAACTCTACGAATGGGAAGATGAAGAGAGTTTTCGTTTGATGGATCAACCTCCACAGGGGGGAGGGGATGGCGTGGATGCCCAAAGTTTACCGTTAATCTAGACGTTGATCGTGCCATCTGGAGCATGGACCAGGAAGCAGTCCCGGAGATTCTAAGATATCATTTCCCAAATCTTAATCGAGCATGGAGAAGATTGGCTCAAGCTACCAGAACCCGGAGATCAAATCAAAGGAAGCTTACTCTTGACATGGGACGAAAACAACACTTAGAAGAATTATGTGTTCTTCCTCATGCGATATTCACACGCGACATCCTTCCCCGCAACCTTGCCGACATCTCGTGAGTCACGACCGACACCCATTTGGAAAGATCATCCTAAGAATGGCCCACGCTATGTTTTCGTGAAGACTACCACGCTATGCCTCACACTTCAGACTAAAATATATGGCGTGTGAAATATTGCTAAAATTTGGCTTGCCGGTTGTACAGTGGAGCGGTTATTGTCTTCTATATCTTTACTTTCAGCCATTTTGAGTGGGTCTATAAATACCCCTTATACATCATTTGTAACAGATTCAGAATTTGAAGCAATAAAATTTTTCCTATTCTGTTGAGAAATTTACGTTGTGTGAGACAACAAGAACGAGTGATTTGTTCAGTTAGCTTGCTTCCTTGTGCAGATCAAGGAGTCTTCGATTCTCAAGCTTGAGGACACTTGAGATCGGCGGTGGTGTCAAGGTCGTTGTATTGGCACGAGGATCACCCTAGAGGTGTTTTTTCAACCCTTTCGAACTTACGGTGTCTTCGCATATCCTCGGTATCTTTACGATTTCTGTTAATTCCATAATTTCTGTTTAAATTCAACTAGTCGATCCACAATAGTAGTACTAATTTTGGTATCAGAGCTCCATGGTATTTAATACTAAAATTAATACTACTGTTGTGGATCGACTAGTTGCATTCAAACAGAAATTGCAGAATTAACGAAAATCATAAAAATACCGAGGATATGCGAAGACACTGTAGGTTCGAAGGGGTTGAAGAAACACCTATAGGGTGATCCCCGCGCCAATACAATGACCTCGACACCACCGCCGATCTCAAGTGTCCTCAAGCTTGAGAATTGAAGACTCCTTGATCGCCCAAGGAAGCAAGCTAACTGAATGAATCACTCGTTCGTGTTGTCTCACACAACATGTTGAATTTCACAACAGAATAGGGAAAATTTTATTGCTTCAAAGTCCGAATCTGTTACAAATGATGTAGAAGGGGTATTTATAGACCCACTCAAAATGGCTGAAAGTAAAGATATAGAAGACAATAACCGCTCCACTGTACAACTGGCAAGCCAAATTCTAACAATATTTCAAACCCCGTATATTTTAGTCTGAAGTGTGATAACATAGCAGCATGAGGGAATGCTAAACGTTTGGTAATTGCTCCTCCAACTAGGAGAAAAGATCTAGTCTTCAGGAAAACATAACATGGGCCATTCTCATGATGATCTTTCCAAATGGGTGTTGGTCGTGACTCACGCTATTTTGGCGAGGTTGCGGGGAAGGATGTCGCATGAGGAAGAAGACAAAATTCTTCTAAGTGTTGTCTTCGTCCCATGTCAATAGTAAACTTCGTTTGACTTGATCTCCAGGTTCTGGTGGGGCCGGCCCTGGGCATAGGCCCAAAGTGCCATTGCCCAGGGCCCCCATTTCCTCCATTTTAGGTATGTATTACTAGTGATATTGAAGGCAGAGCTCACGGTAATTCTCCTTCCTTTTTGCATTCTTCCTTCCTCCCATTCGCAGGGTCCCCTCCTGTCGCTTTTTCTTCTCCATAAATTTGCTCGTTTCTTTCATTAATTCTATTAATTATGATTTTCTTTCTCAATTTTCCACCAAACCTAAAATCTTCTCATTCCGGCAATTTTACCATTTTCTAATTGGGTGGGAGAAAGATAAAATCGCGTTGAAGAGCGAAAAAAGTGGCGTACAAAATTATCATCTTGTGAGAAGATCGTTCAAAAGAAAATTGCAGTGGTTAATCCATTCCTTTCCTGCCTCAAGGTAACTAAACCACCGGAGAAAGAAAGAAAATACAAGGTGAATTTTTGGTCTGTGTTCTTTAATTTTGTTACAATTTATTTTCTATCCAGTTTCTAATTGAAGAGATATGAGGAATGCTCTAATTCAGTCAATTTTTGTAATTGAAAATGGTAGTTTTACTGGTCAGTGGAGCAATTTTGGTTTTCTTCGTGAGGCTAAGGGCTTTTGGGTTTCCTGGAAATCATATATTTATGGGCGGATTTTTGTAAAAATATTGCATTCAATTAGGTATGTGTAGTATTTCAATGCCAGGCAAGTGTTTTATGGAGTGTTTTCATCTGATCTATTCCATTTCTTTATTTTTTTTTGATATTTTTGCTCTTTATTTGTTGTGCAACATAATTTAATTTATATAGATTGATTTGCAACAACCAGAAAATGAACTCTAGATTTGTAGCGAAGCTGAGAAAATTAAATTGTGGAGTTGTAGAGCAGGCTAAGCAGGTTTCATTTTGTCGAAAGTTATGTTGGTTGTTGTTGGTTATGGAAACTGCACCGGGTAGCTGTTAAGATTTATTTGCATAATGATACCTTATTAAGGTTCATATGAAGTGTGACATCTGTAGCTACTCAGATTGTTTCTAGTCTGAATATTTCAATTGAACTATGATAGTTTTTTGTTATGGTTTTTTCATCTAGAGCTTAGTTTTTTGTTATGGTTTTTTTTCATCTAGAGCTTAGTTTCCTAATGTGATGTTTTGCTTGGTACATATAACCAATTGAATGGTAAAAAGGAAGCATGAATCTCTCCTTTATTAGTACGCGTATATGTTTAGATTTAATTGGGGCCTATTATCTTTTTTCGCCTAGGGCCCACAAAATACCAGGAACGGCCCTGGTACTTCTGGTAGCTTGAGCCAATCTTCTCCATGCTCGATCAAGATTTGGGAAATGATATCTTGGAATCTTGGGGACTGCTTCCTGGTCCATGGTACGGATAGTACGATCAACGTCTGGATTAACGGTAAACTTTGGGCGTCCACGCCACATTCCCTCTATCCTTTTTGTAGTTTGGTGAGTTGAGCTCTTAATAAAATAAAAATAAAATAATGAGAATAAAAATAAAAATATATTTTTTCAGAAAGAAACATTAGGTACCAAGTTTTTCGATTTCTAACATATACGTATTACTTCACGAAATGATATTAGAAAAAATAAAGACTCTCCAACCATCAAGAAAAAAGTGAAACAAAATTGAAGATCATGAGATGATGGGTCTCCGATGGGAAAGCACACATTGGTGTGACATAGGAATATCGAGACATCAAACAACTTCATTTTAGTAGTTGGCATCGAGATGTGGTTTGACACATTGTTATTAACTGTTTTTTTAAACAGGCGGTCAAAAAAGAAAAGTTGAACACAAATAATGCGATTGAATGAATATTATTTATTTTAATTATATAAAAAAATAAAAAAAAAATAAATAGGCCATAAAAACTCAGAAGTAAGCGATTCCCACTTTTGACCCATAAGGAGACAATTTGAACAACACGCGATCCGTTTGGCTCTTTTTTTGGGCCCGGCATCCTTGTAATGACCCAAAACTCTAAATGAAAAAATAATTGTGAAAATCTGGAAATGACGCATTCTAATGGTCAAAAAAGGTATTATCTCTTTTAAATTTTTTAAAATTAGTGTAAATAAAATAAATAAAAATTTTAAGGAAATTTTTAAATGTTTTAATGTTAGTGTTAATATGTGCAACAAATAAAAAGACAATAAAAGTGTATATAAATAACTTTTTCTAAAAACTTTAGGGGTAAAAATAAAGTATTGAGAATTGAAATGATATTTTACAAAAATTAATGAGGCAAATATAGCAAATATATGGTTTTTTCCAACTTTCAATAGTTAAGAGGTATTTTTTTTCAAGAAAAAAGTTTAGGTGCATGATTGAGAATTTTCAAATAGTTTAGGTATAAAAAATAATAACTACCTTTCTATATATCTATTATATTATTTAATATATATATATAATATATATACATTTTTTTGCTGAACAACCTATACATATATTAGGTAATATATATACTATTTGATCTTCATTGTTTATTTGTAAAGGAAATACTGAAAGAGTAATGAACTTGATATGGGTTATGTAATGAAATTGCTTATAAAGGTCATATATGTAGTAGAATGCACCAAATAAGAGGGTAAACGATATACTACAAGACAAATGAATATTAGTATGTGCTTTGTCTGTTTCTAGTTTTTTTAAGAACCGGAGTCGGGTAAGTTTATCTGTTTCTAGTTGGAAACAACAAAATTAATAATTTAACACTAAAATTAAAATTGTGAGTCGACTATCCTATAAAAAGAAGATCAAGATTTTCATTTCTCTAAATTTTTTAAAAGTGGATTGGAAAATTGCCAATTGCCACCCAATGATTCTAACCAAAGGCGTGCACTCTTCTCCTCAAATTAGGGCTTAATAAGGCTATTTATGGGTTGGGACTGGGCCATAATCACACTCCAATTTCATATTTATCTGCTTGGTATGGATTTTATTCTTTTATTTGATAGAAAATGTTCATAGATTAATAATTTAACTTTGACCAATAATAGGCAATTAATTAAGAATGTGAATGTCAACAAGTTTGAAATATTCTAAAAGGCTTTGTCAAGGCTACAACTACAACTAAATAATAATCCCTACAAAACAAGAATTGGCCAAAACCAAAAGGGTCACTTTCAAGAAATCAACACAGCTTCAGCACACCCGTCCCCAGGGATTTCCAACTTTTATTTTTCAGGGGGGTTAACCAATTTATACTTATTTGTTGCCTCCGGCCGCTTGTATTTAATTTTTATAGGAAATTTTATTGTATGAATATGATGTTCATAACCTACACACGCAAATGTGTATATTTATATATAAATTGTCTATAAATTAGCGAAGAGGATTAGTGACTGTTGCCATTTGCCAAGCTCAAACAAAAATAATAAAAGTATATACATATTTGACTGAAAAGATGATGAACATATGGAGTGCATGGTTTACGATTGATAATGAATTGTTAAATAATACTACTAGTAAATAACTATTGATATTTCTTTCTTCCCCATAAAAGAAGTCACTTTGTTTGAAAAGAATTCCAATATGGAGAAAGTTAGTTGTAATTAATTAGGGCTGTTAAATGTGAGTAGAGTAGAGCAATGCCATCCGAGCTCGAGGTAAGTCGAGTTCGAGTTTGCAAATAACTCGTTGTAGTAATCAAAGTCTGAATTCGAAAATGAGCCTAAACTTATTTTATGAACTTGTCAATTATTTCATACATAGAAGAATTCCTCCGTTTTCTTTATACGCTACACTTTACAGGAAATCCCTTAAGGAATGTCTCGGGTTCGAACATTGTGGATACAAAAAACTATAGATCCTTGATGGATTAGCGTTGGGTCCGATATAACTTAGGAATACCCTGATATTCACCTCAAAAATTTACAAACTATAACGTTAAACTACAGAAAATTACTATTGGCCCCCACATGTATCGTCTATTTCGAAAATCTCCTCGTCCCCACCTCTGCACTTTACATTTACCCCAACAACTCATCCAACTGTCCTTTTCATACAACAAATCCCAGCCGTTTCCCGGGTCGGATTATAACGTGACCCACATCCACATCCATCCTTTTATTTTTCGCGTCCCATTTGCAGTCCAATGACAGCCCGCCACGATGACCCTTGTCGTGCTCGCCAGCTATATTTATACATACAGTAAATGTATATCTATTATCTGCTCATTCCTCATCATACTACTGCCATATCGGCTCAAGCCGCCGCCGCTCGCTATTCGGCGCCAGCTGGCGTCCAACAGAAGCCGTTCAAGAACTCACTGGAATAAAGAAATGCGAAAAATGTATGGTGAGAAAGCGCTGAACTGGAAACAACGCGGGGAACATATCTTCATGTATACATATACATACATTACATACATACATAACAACCGGTTTCCATCATTGCGCGGATTCAATAATTTCTAGATGCTGCTGCAGCTGGTCAATTTCTCCTGTTTTTTAAATATTGGTTAGGTTTGCGATCGATCAATTTGAGCAATTATTTTACTGTAATCGTTGTCCAAATGCTGTGATTGGTGAATTGTTTTTTGCTTTGTTGGTATTATAAAACTCGCTCTTCAATGCCCGCAGAACGTGCAGGCTCATTAAACAAATAGGGCTTTTCGGGAAGGGCGAAACCTGCTCTCTGCTTCGTCTGACTACAATATTGCAAACTTTAGGGGAAGAGGAACAAGAACAGGGATTTCCTGTAAATTGTTGGAATTATTCGGTAATAGGTGCATTTTCTGGTGGCAAATTTCTGGAAAAGACCAGAGGGGTTAGGCAGCAGCTGGATTCACTAGTAACTAGTGCTCGTACAGTACACGCGACGCCGGAAATGTGGAAGTTCCGGTCAGTCTTGGGTTTGTTTTCCCTTCTGCTGCTTTGCTCGTTGGCGGATTTAGTTGCTGCTCAAAGATCTAATAGCACATGGCAAACGCTTAATGGTAAAGCATCTTATCTATTGAATTTGTCTAATTTTTGGGGAATGTAATTAAGGCAGTCAAGATATCAGATTTGGGGTTGAGGGTTTTGGAATTTTGTGTTAGGTTATTTGGATTCGTCTGCTTTCCTTTTTCTAGTGTTTTCAAATCTTGATCTTAAAGTAATCCTCTTCTGCTTGTTCTTTAGTTTCTTCTTTCTAGGCCCCGGACATAGATGATACTAGCATTTAATGAATTTCTTGTTTAGATACAAGGAAAAAGGGTTTTGTTTGTGCTAATTTGTTTTGCTTCCTTGTGCTTCAGTTTTGTCTTATTATGGATTGAAGCGAGGGAAACTGATCCACAGGGGTTGTTGATAGTGATGTTAAAAGTCACGTAATTGCATTTTGGATGCTTTCTGAATATACGGATATTTTGCTCTAACTTGAGGAAGAGTTTCTTCGTTTCTGTGTTTAAAAGTTCATGATCCTTTCTTTGAAATGATTGTTAATGGTTTTCCTTGATTTCAACAATCAGTACCCACATACGTTGAGCCCAGAAGATCTTGGAAACATCACTTACCTTCTAGTTATCCTTATTGTTTATGGACAGGGGGACGGCCTTTGGTCATAGCCAAAGGCGGATTTTCAGGACTATTTCCCGAATCCAGTCTTTTTGCATATACAGTGGGAGTGCAGACTGGTTCGGACAATTTGGTTTCGTGGTGTGATGTTCAGCTGACGAAAGATGGAGCTGGTATCTGCATTCCAGGTGTCATGCTGCAGAATGCAACCACCATAGATATTATTTATCCAAACCGGTCAACCACCTATATTGTTGATGGTGTTCGGATGCAAGGATGGTCTTCTGTGGATTTCACCCTTGATGACCTAAAACCAGTTAGCTGTAAGCTTATTTCCATTCTGTCTGCTCACTTCGTGCATTGCATGTTCTGTTCTAATTTTTCAAGTAATAATAATCTGTTTTTGATGAGAAATATCCACACTGTCTAGATAACTTAGCTGAAAACCAGTTTGCCCTACAGCTCAATATCCTTTAGATAAGAAAAAGGTAGCCCATCGTCCCATCTTTTGGTTAAACCTGATGGATAATAATTGGCTTTGGCTTGGATCCAGAGACTCATTGTGTCATGAGGGGCTGAAGAGCTCGAAGTTATCCATTCTAATTGTATTAGGAAACACACAATGTGATGGCTGAAAATACTGTGATGTGATGAACTTATTGAACAATATAAATAAGTATCGCGAACAGTGACAGCTTAGGACCGGAACCCGGCGGGGAATAATTTACCTTTTAGTGAATGAGGATTTTTCATACGACTCAAACCCATTATATATGATATAGAAGCCTGCTGGTGCAGTGCAGCAGCAAGTCAAAGCACTCAAAATATATGTATTGTAAAACAGTCATATTCGAGCTATATTTCATTCAGTAACTTGGGATATACTTGGATTATCATTTATTAAAACAATCTGCTCCACATTAGGTTCTTGTAAATTTTAATTGCTCAATTACGTAGCCATCTTCCACAAATTTTTCTTCTGTCAATTTTTGCGCTGTGCATCTGGAAAATTAAACTGATAGTGTCAATTTACATGTCTTGACTGTCTTTTTGTACATGACACAGTGAAACAAAGGATTTTCTCCCGGCCACCTAATTTTGATGGTCTGCCAATTCTTACTGTTGAAGATTTAGTTGGAAATGTAAACCTACCTGGATTGTGGTTAAACGTGGCGGTATACAAGTCAAATCCTCTCAACTGTGTTTCTTTTTTGTAGGCTATTATTTGGCAACTTTTGATCAGTTTTTATTTTCATTATTGTCTTTTTTGCAGCATGATGCATTTTTCAGTCGGCACAATCTGAGCATGCGGAGCTACATACTTTCAATATCTAGAAAAGTAGTTGTTAATTATATTTCATCCCCAGAGGTGAACTTCTTGCGTAGTATTACGTCACGATTCAATCCAAGAATAACAAAGCTTGTATTCCAGTTTCTGGGAAGCAATGATGTAGAGTCTTCTACTAACCAGACATATGGCTCGCTATTGGCTAATCTGACATCAATTGCAAGTTTTGCACAAGGAATTCTAGTTCCTAAAGATTATATATGGCCGGTAGACAACACACAATACCTACAAAATTCCACGTCTCTTGTACTCGATGCTCATAGAGCGGGCCTGGAAGTCTATGCATATAATTTTGCAAATGATGGAGGTTTACCATATGATTTCAACTTTGATCCTGTGGCTGAGTATCTCTCATTTGTCGACAATGGTAGATTTTCAGTTGATGGTGTGCTGTCTGAATTCCCAGTAACTCCATCTGCAACATTCGGTGAGTGATGATCGTTTATTATTGTCGTCAGGCACGAATTAAGTACGATATCTGGAAATTCCTGTCTTACACGTTAAGCGTGTGCCTGATGTTCATTTCTACCTTTCTTCTTGCAGATTGCTTTGCCCACATCGGGAAAACCAATAAGCCTAATGGTTGGCCAAGTTACTTGAATTAATAGAGTTGAATAATTTCCTTTCTTTCTTACTTCCCTTTTGCGTACCTCATTGAGACAATATTCATGGTAATTTTGATGTATTCATCATTTCATTGCAGGATCTGTCGAGATTATCTCAAATGAGGGTGCAAGTGGGGAATATCCAGGTTGTACTAATGTGGCATATGAGAAAGCGATATCCGATGGTGTAGATATCTTGGATTGCCCTGTTCAAATGACAAGTGATGGAGTACCTTTCTGCTTGGGTTCCATCAACCTCAGGGACAGAACAGATATCGCCCGATCAGATTTTGTCAACCTAACGAAAAACAATCCCGACCTCAATATCCAAAATGGCATTTTTACCTATGATCTCACTTGGAGCCAAATCCAGACCTTGACACGTAAGTAAAAATTGAGTTTCACAGGTTGAACTGGTTTCATGTTAACTAGCAAAATGTTTGAACAAATATGGTAATTACTCTTGTTCAAGTTCATGTACATGTACTCTCTCTCTCTCTCTCTCTCTCTCTCTCTCTCTCTCTCTCTCTCTCTTCCTTCAACTTTCATTTTCTTGGTATTTCCTTTGTTGACAAATAATATTTCCTTGCATTTGGTGTGTGTTTGTTTCTGAAATGCTAACCAATGTCCTATCTTGATACCATTAGTAAAAATTGGAATTTGTATTAACTTGTTTCTTTTTCGTTGCAGCTGCCATTTACAATCCATATACAAATTATTCCCTTTTCCGAAATCCAAGATCTAGAAGTGATGGTAAGCTAATGCAGCTATCCGATTTTTTGGCATTAGCCAGCAATGCCTCTTCCGTCACTGGTGTCTTGATTAGCATCGAGGTGATCTAGTTGTCTCTGCTGCGCCTTTTTAAAATTTTTGTGCATCGCACAATGCAACATGTATGCATGACATTCTGGCTTTTGGCTTGTAGAATGCGGCCTACCTTGCTCAAAACCAGGGATTAGGTGTCACCGACGCAGTCCTGGATGTTCTAAGCAAATCAGGCTACCCCAGTCAGGCAGGGAAGAAGACCATGATCAGATCTGGTGACAGTGCAGTCCTGATAAAAGTGAGGAGCAACAGCAGCTATGAGTGTGTTTACCGAGTCAATGAGGATGTACGTGACATCTCGAACTCAACAATTTTGGAGATCAGAAAATTTGCCAGTTCTGTGGTTATCTCCAAATCATCGGTCTTCCCTGTAGACGAGAAATTTACTACTGGTGAAACGAAAGTGGTGCCAAGGCTGCAGTCCTTCAATCTCAAAGTTTATGTGCAGTATTTCCAAAATGAGTTCGTCTCAGCGCCATGGGACTTCTACTCTGATCCATATGTTGAGATCAACACACATGTAGCGTATATGGGAGTTGATGGTGTCATCACTGACTTCCCAGCAACAGCTGCCAGATACCGAAGTAAGTTTACTTATTGATATGCCTGGCATGCCTGATATTGATCCAGAAACTTAATTGATAAAATGATTTTGTGTGTAGCAAACCGATGTCTACAGTACAAGGATATACCGCCTTACATGCTACCAGTCAAACCAGCTGGCCTACTTCTCATTATGTCTGCTCAACCTCCAGCTGAACCTCCGAGCCCAGTCCTGACAGATAGCGATGTGACCGAGCCTCCTCTACCACCTGTCGTGGCTAGGGCGCCTCCAACCGCAGGCACCGGCCCTGCAACACCCAGCCCAAATTCATCAAATGCACAGTCTCGGAGCGTTGTAAGCACTATAGTGATGGGCATGGCAGTGGTTCTTTCAGCTTTTGCACTCTGGTGAAGCTGGAAGGATGATCATCTGCAGTTTAAGTAATATACTATTTGAGAAGTTGGAAGGATATACTATGATACATTCTTTACGGTGAAATTGATATCAATGCAGGCGACTGAGGTCATGTCATATAATTTATTCTTTGTAATTCTGAGTTTCACTTTCGGAGGTGTTGTAAATTTTGTTTATTTGTGACTAAGAATATCAATTCTTTTGGGAGTTTCTGGTTTCATATTTACAAGTGATTGGTTCGTACTTCGTAGTATGGTTTGGATTCAATTGAATGCGATGTTAATCCGTTTTGTGTAATGAATTAAATTAGAAGATACTTCTATAATATTGTTATAAATGAAAGTGTAGATAAAGAAATTCAATAAAATCGAAGTGTCCAAACCATGTTCCTACACGCTACGTCATCAATGCTGAGCATCCCATATTCATGAATCATGAGGCTATCCTCTTTATCGATTCATACCGTCCTGCATTCGTAAGTATGAGGTAAACTCCTTATGGATATGGTAAGAGTTGAAACATTCTACCTTTATTTAATACGAAGTACTTTTTTTCCTTGACCCATGCCGTGCACTTCAATGCATATTTTAAATCATTAATAACTCAAATTCGGTAAAAGTAAAAATTCTGAAAATTCGATAATTAGAAACTATAGGACGAGACGAATATAACAAAATCTCACTTGACTATATTTTAACTTGTATAACAAAACAGAGGAAGTACTATCATTGCGTTTACGCGGGGAAAAATCTTGAGGAACCGTCCCGTGCAAGGGTCTCTCACTTATGAAAGCCAAGGAATCAAACATGGGTATGTTGCGGGCGTGCCTAGCAACACACAATTCTCCAATAAAAAAATCCAAGGGAAAGCAAGGATATGACATTTAACTAGAATATTATTCTCACTAACCAGTGATTACAACTGGATTTGTGCTATATGAAATTGCTTACGAAAGCGAATCTAATGGGATGAATACCCGAAAATAAAGGATACAAAAACTTGAAGACAAGCGAAAGATCCCCGACGGGCTTATAAACTATTGACATTGTTTTGGAAACCCCCGACGGTGGTCCTCCGTAAAATAGCCATAGTAGTCATTTTCCTTTTCATTTTTTCCAAATACATTCCTTACTAATTTTTGGACCAAAACAGTCCGCTAGCTTTTTTAATTAAATTCCAAAACATCCTTTTTCACTAATGGGGCATAATTAGATGACAAAGCCATTTAAAGCAGCACTATGAGGGTCCACAGTGGCACTCTATTAGGTCAGAGATCCAATTGAAAATGCCAACTCATTCGAAGTACCTTATATTATAACCCGATTGCATCAACGGCGACAAAAAATGATCAACTCCAACTAGATGTGTTTTATGATACATCCAAAGAAAATTAAAGCCCATAATTTTCTCCAAATATTATAAAACAACATGACCTTCTGGAGGAATAAAAATGATGCTGAAGTTGTACAATTCCACATTAGGTTGCAATTGTAAAAGGCTTGGAGACAACAATTTTGACAAATATATATACTACACTACTCTAAATCAAATCGTAACACTATAGACAGAAATAAAGACAACCCATTTTGGTTTTCCATGATTTTGAACCAATAATCAATCCAAATTACGAAGAAGGGCATAATGTATGGGAATTTCTCAGAATTGCAGCATAATGTTTGGGAACAAGGAAGGGCACCTCCCCCAATAAGCTTATGGCCACCAAATGCTCATGACGAACCCCGCCCCACCCGTCACAACTCACAACAATCCATTTCCTCTTCTGACCTATCCCCACCGGCACTCTATAAAGTCCTGTGGAGTTGGGTATATAAGGTCCTTCGAATGAGTTGGCATTTTCAATTGGATTTTTGACCTAAAAGAGTGCCACTGTGGACCCTAGTGAAAAAAGGATGTTTTGGGATTTAATTGGGAAAAAAAGTTTGTTTAGTCCGTTTTCTTTCCAAAAAAATTAAATCGGTCCGTTAGTAACTTTTTGCCCCATATAGAGTCATCTACGTTTACTAATTTTTTTTCAATTCGGTCCTCATTACGTAATTAGCATGAGGTTGCTTATGTAGCCGATGTAAATCACATTTTACATCCACCGTGGTCAATCTGTAATCCCCACACATAATACACTAGTTTAATAAATGTTTGAAGACTGCCATAACACATCACTACTAAATTGAGCCATTGTTCACTGGGATGACGGATATAGTATCCACTTGGTTCGCATTGAGCCCTCATTGGGATTACCCAGCCCACAAAGAAATAGCAACCATTAACAATAATAACAGAGCTTATCTTCATTTCCATTCCGAATAGACTCAACAACCCTTATCTCAGCCCCTTCACCACCACAAGAAATTGGTGTTCTTGGTAAACATAGGTCAAGCGACTCCCTCCTCTGTGCGAAGCCCATTCTCCCATCGGATTGGGCAGTGCCTTCGTTGGATGCCATCGAAGGATCTTGTTTTAGGTCTCGGTAGTTTTTGGTGTTTCTCAAGAAAATGAAGACCAATTGTAATATACAATATGTGCAAATGAATGGTTGCTGTTTCTTTGTGGGTTGGGTAACCCCAATGAAGGCTCAATGCGAACCAAGTGGAGGCTATGTCCCTAAACGCAGTGAAGAAGGACTCAATTGACCCCCTGGAGATAATTTTTTAGAGTAGTGGTGTATTATGGCAGCATTCAAAGATTTACTTCAAATATTTATTAAGCTGATGTGTTATATGTGTATGGACTCTGGATTGGTCACGGTGGATGTAAAATGTGACTTACTTCGACCACGTCCGCAACCTCTCGGGCTAATTATTAGGGCCGAATTGAAAAAAAAAAAGAGTTGACGTACATGACTATATGGGCCAAAAAATTACTAACGGACCGATTTAGATTTCTTGAAAAGAAAACGGACTAAACAATCTTTTTTTCTTCCGGATTTAATTAAAAAAGTTAGCGGACTGTTTTGGTCCAAAAATTAATAAGGGATGTATGTATTTGGAAAAAAAATAAAAAGAAAAAGGACTACTTTAGCCATTTGACCGTGGTGCCTCATTCAAATTCATCATAAATACTCCATCTTCATGAAAACGGTACGGTGCCGTTAATTCCATTTGTTAGCTTTCAGCCCAAACTCCATCCATTCGGCTCCAGTCCCATCCACAGATTCCTTCGGCTCTCTACCATTTATGCATGCTTTTGGCGCGACCAACTTCGGCTCTGCCATGCATGGTCTCACTCCTCCGAATTCGGACTCGGCTCGGCTTACTCCTCTTGGCTCTCATGCCAACATTGCCCCCCGCACTTAAGATGCGTATTTTCCCACTATATCTTCTTGAGTGGACTTTCTTTTCCATCCGGGGGGGCGATACTTAATTAAGAGTTCAGATGCACTTAAAATTGATAAACTATAATGACCCGTTCACAGATCATGTCGTAGAAATTTCTGACGACCGCGCTGCTGACGGTTGTCGGCCAAATACCAACGAGCCGATTTTCGACCATAATTGTGCGGTCGGTAAGTCGTCGCTAATTAAGGCTAATAACGATGATTTTATTCCCTTTACGGACGGAATTTGATGGCCGTGTAGACGTGATAGTACTAGCTAGCTAGCCTGAGAATTCGGGTATAGGAACTAGCTAGGGGGTTGGGAGTAGTAGAATTTATGTTATTAGGGGATATTATATTGATCAATGAATGATGAGACATACTCCATCCGTCCCATTCCAAATGTCATATTTACTATTTTTGGATGTCCCATTACAAATGTCTTCTTTCTATATATAGAAATAATTTTCCTCTCCAACAACTATGTTGACCCCACCATATACTCACAAACCAACTCTACCTTAATTCCCGTGCCCAAAAGTAACAAGACACTTGGAGTGGGACGGAGGAGTACTTATGATAGGATACTACTTACCACCAGGAGAGTACGATAGACAATTACGGGGCGAAGAAACGAGGCAAACGGTGGACTGGGGGAGGTTTAATTTGGCAAGAATATTAAATTCAAAATTATTATTTGAGTGTGTTCAGGTGAAATTTGGAACAGTCACCCCAAGTTTTAGTGACTCAATTTTTTTAATGATATATTTAAAAATTATTTTTAAGATTTATAACAATATAAAAAATTTAAATAAAAAACTGAAATACTACTCCCTCTGTCTCATTTAACTTGTTTTGTTTGACTTCTCCACACAATTCAATGCACTTTTTCAATCGTTAATATCTCAAAATATGTACAATGGAAAATTATGTAAAATATATATTCCTAAATTATATGATCATACGATTCTAATAAGACCCAACACGATTATTTTTTCCAAATATATAATTACAATAAAATTGAGTCAAAACTGAACAATGAACAGTGCCAAAAAGTCAAACAAGACACATTATATGGGATGGAGGGAGTATTATTGTAATTAATAAATTTCTATATATATATATATATATATATATATATTTTTTCTATTACTATTATGTTTTTGTGATGTTATTAAAGATGTTTTTTAAATGGAAAAAAGGCCAAATATATCCCTTTTGTTTCAAAAAAAGCCAAATCTATCCTTTTTCTATTTTATTACCGAATTTATCCTCTACATATGCTAATTATATCCGGAAATATCCTAAATTCACTAATCGTGGAATGGCTGCTGACGTGGCAATAAATTAACTTAAACCCTACACGCTGGATGGGATTTGAAGTGTCTCTCAATTAGGGCTGGGGAAAAATACCGAGTATACCGCATACCGCACATACCGTATCGAAAAAAGAAATATCAAAATTTTCGGTATACCGTAATTTTCGGTACGGTATCATACCGAAAAAAATTCTCCGTACCGTATACCTTACCGAACTTTACGGTATGAAAAATTTCATACCGTTGCCATACCGAACATTTCGGTATACCGATCTTCGGTATACCGAAAGTTTCGGTATGAAATATTTTTATATCGTTTCCATACCGACATTCCGGTAAGTTCGGTATATACCGCTATACCGAACATTCAGTACATACCGACATACCGAACATTCACTACATACCGACATACCGGTATTGCGGTATATACCGGCATACCGAACTTTCGCTATATACCAACATACCGATATTACGGTATATAACGGTATCGCGGTATATACCGATACCGTGGTATATACCAAAGTTCGGTACGGTAGTGATATACCGCAGTATCAAAAAATTTATACAGTTACCGTACCGAAATCTTACGGTACGGTATGATACCATACCGAAAATTACGGTATACCGAAAATTTCGATATTTTCGGTATTTTTTCGATACGGTATGTGCGGTATGCAGTATATTCGGTATTTTTCCCCAGCCCTAATTGAGACACACTTCAAATTCGATCCAGCGTGTAGGGTTTAAGTTAATTTATTGCCACGTCAGCAGGCATTCCACGATTAGTGAATTTAGGATATTTCCGGATATAATTAGCATATGTAGAGGATAGATTCGGTAATAAAATAGAAAAATGATAGATTTGACTTTTTTTTAAACAAAAAGGATATATTTGGCTTTTTTTCCTTTTTTAAATCCGCCGTGTATAATAATTGTTTATTGTATAATAGATACACAACCACAGCGGGACAGTCTCCATTTTGCCCTTCGGATCTCCATGATCGGTTTATCATCATTTCTTTCCAACCTCAGCTCTTCTTACAAGACTGACGATGATTGAGGAAGCAAATGAGGAGGTCTGACTTCAGAATTACTTCAATATTTTAAATATATTGATAAGAGATTCTAGAATGTTTGCAGATTGCATCAATATTTCGTAATGATTGGATCATCCCCACGTAACCCATTTATGCCATTTAGTCGGCGACTTTTCTCAAAGTCCAACACCTATTTTATTTCCCCACTATATATTTTACCATTTTTTCATTAATTCATGATACATAAATACTACTGATTTTCAAGTAGTGATTAAGGTTTGTATTATTTAATACTTCCTCGGTCTTTGAAATATTGTACTCCCTCCCTTTTCAAAAATTGAAACGGACTCACAATTTACGCAGTGCAATGCACATTTTAAATCATTAATAACTCAATTCCGGTACAAATAAAATTTCTAAATGTTCAATATTTAAAAACTACTCCACGAGTCGAATCTAACAAAATCTCACTTGACCATATTTTCACTTGTATAACTATGATAAAACTTTAAGTCAAATTGTGTGTGTGAATAGTGTCAAATTTCCAAACGTTTCAACTAATTTTGAAACGGAGGGAGTAACATTAGAAATTGGGTACTGTTCACAATGTTAGAAATTGGGTACTGTTCACACACGTATTTTGATTTACAGTTTTATCATAGTTATATAAGTTAAAATATAGTCAAGTGAGATTTTTTGGATTTGTCTTGTCGAGTAGTTTTTAAATATCGAAGTTTTAGAATTCTTACTTGTACCGAACTTGAGTTATCAATGATTTAAAATGTATATTGGACTACGTGCACTGTGAATCCGTTTCAATTTTTTAAAAAACTAACATAGTATATGTGTATTGTATGAAATTATTATGATTTTATATGGCACAATATTGATGGATATAAATAAAATCACTTTATGGCAGAATCCATTCCCGAGCCAAATTGATTAATGGACTAAATAGACCGATCATTTTTTTTTTTTTTAACAGCATGAAAAAACGAGCGAAAGAACAAAGAAAAACAAGAACATCCAAAGAGTAAACTAATTCAAGCGAGCGAAAGCTGTGTCGCTAGTATCCTTCGCAAGGGAGTCATGAATCTTATAGTGTAGAACTCTTCTGAACGTGGTGCCTTTCGAGCAAGACCATCTGCAACTTGGTTAACTTCTCTACAAGCATTTGATTGTTAATCCTCAGCTATCCTATCACAAATTTACGCTACATATATGCATTCTATTAATAATCCAAGTAAAATAAATATGAAGACACTTCATTTGACGAATGACGAGGGACAAGTGCATGCATTATAATATACAAAAAAAAAAAAAAAATACGTCATTTTTCTTTTTAAAAAATCCAAATGAGTTATTTTTCTATTTTATTATCAAAACAGTCCGCTACAAATGGTAATTATGTCCAAATCAGTCCCTTATTCACTAATTATGCTCTAATTACCGACGTGACAAGGATTTAAATTTAAACCTGACACGTGGGCATAATATTAGTTCCTTTTCTCTTATCTTTTGTCAATTCAGTCCTAAACTTTTGTTTTGTTCCATTTAGTCCTCTACCAAAATCATTCATTTTTATATTAATTGGTGTCTATCCTTTCAAATTATTTCATTTTAGGCCCAGAACCTTAAATTTTTTAGTATTAATAATTCATTTATCAAATAAATGTCCAACATACTTTCGTAAATAAAATTAAACACCAAACCTCATACATTGGGTTTGACTGCCTTATTATCGGGTCTTCCAAGTACCGGAATTTTACGAACTCTCTCTAACCACCCGACGCAATCGATGGTTCATTGGTTTTGGTTTCCTTCCGCAACAATCAGCACAACATTACTTTGTTTCATATCTTAGGACATAGCAATGTTCGAGTAAAGTATTTAACTTGAATTTTTGAAAGGTTTTGGATACAGGAAGCCTTGATTTTATTGAAAAAAATATTATTAAAAATATTAAAAAATAGCCTGAATTTTATTGTTCATGCTTCCTGCATCCATAATTTTCCAAAAAGTAAAATTAGATCATTTACACAAATATTAAAATTAAATCATTTACTTAAACTGTGCTACGTTCTAAAGTAGGAAACAAAGTATGATTGTGCTAACTGTTGTCCTATAATAGGAGCGTAACCTTGCTATCATTTTTTTTACATGTTCTATACTGTTCTTTTCAATCTATTAATTTTGTCCCATTTGAATTTTTTTACATTATATTGTTCTAGGATAAGTTTTACTTAATATATACTACTATTATCAATTATATAAGAAAATATAAGTCATTTTAAATTTATCTAATCATGTAGTTTTATAATATATATTTTATATAATTTTTATTTATACATATTTTAAAATAATAAATGTTAAACAAATATATCAAACTGCGTGTTAAAGAATTTTGGAACATAAATAAATGAGAAATATGTAGTACATTACAAGAAGCTAAGAATTAGACTAAATTTTGTTCGACTATTCCCTTTGTCGTTTTACTCCTATTATAACCATGAAAATAAAATCGACAAAGATGGATGGTATAATTTAAGACTAAATGAACCCCCAGCCAAAATGTAACACCTCATTTTGGACGTAGTGGAATGTTATGGCCTTACTTTAAATGTTGCGGGCTAGGCTTAGTTTTGGAGTTTTTATATGATAATTACCAAGAATAAATGTAAATTATTTTACGAGTAACTCGTTTTATTCCGATTAACTACTATTTCTCCGATATTTACACAAATTTAATTACATTTGGTAGGAGTTTAATTAGGTTTGCATGGTGACGCCATTGGCACGTCTTGCTGAGATGAGCCCACAATTACAAAGTGCACCCTACCTACCTAATGCCTAATGCCTAATGCCCTCTCCACATCTCTATTTGGGAAACTTTGACTCTCATCTCCTATTTTATTACTAGTAGTATTTTATTATATATTCCATTTAAATTAAATGAGTACTCGCTTTTCTCCCTATATATATAAGTGAACCCCAGCTGCATGAAAATCTTAAAATATGAAAATATAGACCAGATGAACAGACTACTAGACTAGACTAGATCACTAGACTCATTACTGTTTTGTTTTGTAGGAGATCGAACAGACAGGCACAGGTAACAGTTCATTATGTCTGATGTTGTTAGAGAGCCAAGGCCCGTTGTAAGAAAGCTTCCAGCCAGGCCACAGAGGGAAGGCGTCGGTGCTGTTGTCCGAAGAAGCATTGGCAGGCATACTCTATTTATAGTTTATATATTACCTTCCTTTTTTAAAATATTAACGTTTGCATAATAAACATTATTCATTCAATAATTTTGATTTGATTTTTTAACACAGTTACATAAGATAAAACATAATCAAGTGAGATCTTTTAAACTTTTATAATTTTTTGTTTTATAAAATTTGAGATATTTCTCTTTAAAAATGTGTATTTGATTGCATGAAAATAAGGAATGTTAAATTTTTTTGAATACGGAGGGAGTATATACTTCATAAAATATACTTCTATGACTACCCTTTTTTTTAAAAAAAAAAAATTGGGATTTATTTTTATACATATATTTTGATTCTGAATGTCTATGATCAGGTCTGATCTCAAATATTTTGATCCTTTCCTAGCGCTGGATGAATTCTCAGGTTTCTTTCATCTTATTTTCCTTCTGTGTTATTTCTTGAAATCTGGATATTGAAGACTTGAATTTTCGTCAAGATTCTTGTTAACTACTTACTGTTGATTGACTATATGCCCTTTTTTATTTTTTATTTTTCCATATATGATAGTGTCTGCTCCTGGTGGATTCCCTGATCATCCCCACAGAGGTTGGGTCTCAAACCATTTAATTCTTATTTGCAAGTTAAAAATGTTGACACTAATTTGGGTTTACGTACCATGTAACTAAAACTATACTAAGAAGTTTGCCCCATTTGTCATATATACAGGATTTGAGACTGTGACCTACATGTTGCAGGTATGCTTCCTTGTAGTACTTAATATTATAATCATAACTACATGCAGAAATAGTTATGCATATTTTTGTACACTTGTAGGGAGCGATAACACACGAGGATTTCGAGGGGCACAAGGGCACAATAGAAGCCGGCGGCGTGCAGTGGATGACTGCCGGCAGAGGAATAGTCCACTCCGAAATGCCCGCAGCAGCACAAGGCACTCAGAGAGGCCTACAGCTCTGGATAAACCTCCCCTCAACCCACAAAATGTGAGATTCTTCGTTCAAAAAACGCCTACACGATAAAAACATAGTACTACATTGTTTTTCATTCACCGAAGGATTCATGTTCAGGATGGAGCCAAGGTACCAAGAAATGAGCAACACGGACATTGCAGAAGCCACGGGAGAAGGCGTGAAGGTCAGAGTCATAGCAGGACAGGCAATGGGGATTGAGTCACCGATACACACCATAACCCCCACCATGTACCTGGACTTCACCCTCAAGCCCGGCTCCCATATCCGTCAGTCCATACCATTGTCCTGGAATGCATTTGTGTATACTCTAGAAGGTGAGGGTACATTCGGGAATTCACCAAGTTCCCCGCCTGTATCGCCACATCACCTACTCCTTCTGGGGCCGGGAGACGGCCTATGCGCCTGGAACAGGACGGGCAAAGCAGTGAGATTCGTCGTGGTGGGAGGAGAGCCGTTGGATGAGAGCATGGTGCAATACGGGCCGTTCGTGATGAACAGCCAGGAGGAGATAGATGAGACTGTGGAGGATTATGAGAGTTGCAGAAATGGATTTGAGAAAGCAAGAAGCTGGAAATCTGAATCCAATTACTAGTGCTTTTGAAATTTTTTGCAAGTCAATTCTATGAATGTGTTCATTTGCCATATCTTATCATCAAACAAGTACTTCATAAATTGGTACACTAACAAGAGTGTTAAGACATGACTTTGTAGTACCATAGGCCATAGTGGGTATAATTGTGGATCCATTTCAACATTCCATGTATGCCATTCAATGTAGGGTTTACATACTAAACTATGGACTATTGGAAAAGTAACTATCTTGCTTTTTTCCTATTTTATTCTATTTTAAACTTTACCACTTTTAGTTGTAATGAATTGCAATGAGAGCATATAGTATAAAATAAGACTCATGATAAGTTGATAACGGATGAAAAGTATGTACAAAATAGTAGTAGTATATTAATTGTCATGCATTCTTAATTAATTTAGTCATATGCAGTGTCTACCACCTAATCACCTTAAACTTCGGCTTCAATAAACATCTATTATCAACTTATATACACAAGAACAAACTATGAGATTAAAATTTAAATTAAAACTAAGAAAGTTAATTCAATGAAAGAATAGACAATACAAAATATTAATTTCATTAAACGAAATAAAATGAAATAATTTCATTAAACGAAATAAAATAATATAGAAAAATAAAAAGAAAAAGAATTAAATTACATTTTTTGAATAAAATAACATAAAATAAAATCACTACAAAAATTTCACGGGAGGTGACGAAAGGATTTCGTCGCCTTATTCGTCGCATGGCTTACTAGGCGACGAAATCCGTCAAACGACGAAGTTTTAGGCGACGACTTCAATAAAATTTTGTCGCCAAATTCGTCGCCTTCCCGCGAATTTCTTGTAGTGAATTAATTTAAATAAAAAGGAATTAACGCAAAACCAAATAGAAACAGGAAATTGAGACTTGGACCAGTAGTCATGTCCCATGACTTCCAACCTTATGGTTCGGGGTTCGATTCCCACCCGGCTCCCTATCCCTCCCAATCCCAATACCCCCTTGTAATTTGCGTGGCTTAGACTCCCATGAGTGTCAATGTTTATAAAATTAAAGAAATAAAAATAAAAAATCAAATAGAAACCATGGAGCGATGCATTTAATTAAAACATTCATGGATCAATAATGGATCTCCATATGGGGATGAGGACTTAACCCAAGTAGTTAAGTCCCTTGGCTTCCAACGGAAGGTTGGAGGTTCGATTCCCCACCGGCCCCCTATCCCTGTCTTTTATTCCCTTTGTAATTTGCGTGGTATGGACTCCTACCACCCATTTCCTAACCAGCATAGGCGGTTCAGAAAAAGAAAATAATAATAATAATGGATCTCCATCTTTAAATATGGTAATAGGGCGAGAGATGACGGATTTATGATTTTATCCGGTGAGGATTAAGTGCTTAAGTGGGATGGGGATAATCTCAATATCAGTTATTGCGGATAAGATGAAATGTAAAGAACAACACAAAAAAATACTGAACTGGAAATATTTATTAAATGAATTTAAAATACATTGCAAAAACAAAGAAAATAGGAGGCAGATTCGCTTCTTGTCTTCTTGAGTATGTGTGTAGCACAATCTGGCTTGATGCTTATACTCCATATACGGGAATCATGCCTCTTTGAAAAGGCATCATGGATTTCCGCGGGCAGGTGGATTCTTCTTAATGAATTTGTATTTTTATCATTGGAAAAAAGGATAAATAAGTCTTTTTTCTTTTCAAAAAATTCAAATCAGTCTTTTTTCTATTTTATTACCAAAACAGTCCTCTACAAATGTTAATTATGTTCAAATCAGTCCTTTTTTCGCTAATTATATTCTAATTGCTGACGTGGCAAGGGTTTTAATTTAAACCTGACACGTGTGCATAATATTAGTCCTTTTTCTTTTATCTTTTGCCAATTCAGTCCTAAACTTTTATTTTGTTCTATTTAGTCCTCTACCCCAATCACTCATTTTTATATTAATTGGCCTCAAACCTTTCAAATTATTTCATTTTAGGCCCAGAACCTTAAATTTTTTATTATTACTAATCCATTTATCAAATAAATGCACAACATACTTCCATAAATAAAATTAAACACCAAACCTCATATATTGGGTTCGACTGCTTTGTTATCGGGTCTTTCAAGTACCGGAATTTTACGGACTCTCTCTAATAACCACTCGACCGCAACCGATTGTTCATTGGTTTTGGTTTCCTTCAGTAACAATCAACAGAATCTTACTTTGCGTCCTACCTTAGAATGTAGCAATATTTGAGTAAATGATTTAACTTGAATTTTTGGAAGGTTATTGTTAACCAAGAATTTTTTATTGAACAATGTTTGAAGATGATTACAAGGATTGTAGAGGATTACAGGAAAACTTGAATAAAACAGTAAAAGAAAAGGGTTGCAGAATGAAAAGAATACTGGAATTAAAACTTGCAGGAATGAAAAGATTGCAGGAAGTAAAAATATTGAAATGCGTCCTCTTGGGGGTGTGTGTAGATGCCTGACCAAAACTGCTGCCACTCATATATATAGACTCCCAAACCCTAAGGTGGCTGCGTTGTATTGGAGTCTATCGGATCTTCTCATGAGGAAACTCCTTGATCCACTCACTGTGATGGCGCCTAATTATGGGTGATGTCTCCTTGATTCCTGTGTGTCTTCATGTCGCCAGCTTTTTACCACCATTGAGTCATCGGATAAATCCTGAACTAGATGGCGGCATTTCACCATTCGCCATTACCCGGATAACTCACAAATTGGACCGACCTTCTTGATTGGGCTTAGCTTAATGGGCCTTTGGATTGGGCCATTCGACAAAAATGGATTGGACTAAAAATCATTGGGCCTAATTCGTTGGGCCTGAAGAATTGGGGTTAACAGATGCCCCCCTCGCGCAATTTGTCTGACTAGCATTTTAAGACAAATCTGCGCGTTTGAATCATCAGCCTGGCCCATCAAGCCCATTCCCAAAACCCTAATTTTACTTGGCCTCTATAAAAAGCCATCCCTTCCCCTTAGGTTAAAATTTTGGGCATTTTTTCAAATTTTGCTCTCTTTCTCCTCTCTTCTTCTTCTTCACCGCCACCACCATAGGAGAGGCCCTCAAGCTTTGTTCTCGTCGCGGGGAGCTGTCTGAGGGGACGCCGTCACTGCCGCGCCTCTTCAAGGAAGCCGCCAACCTAATTGAGTCTGATCCGGAAGCCGTCCCAAGCGCTGCCAACGCCGCCCTCCTGCGAGCGAAAGCGCCGCCAACGCCGCCCTCCTGCCAGCGTGAGTTGGGCGCCGCCAGCCTCGAGCTCCGTGTTTGCCGCGTCGCCAGCTTCTTCTAACGCGCCTGCGTCAGTCGAGTCCCCGGCCGCCAACTCCGTTGCGCCGCCGACCTTGTGAGTGCCGCCACACCCAAGCCACGAGCGTCGACAGCTTGATCCTCCAAGTGTCGCCACCGTCTGTTGAGCGCCGCCATCAGTCACCGCGTGGGCCGCCAGCGCTCTCCGCCGCCAGCTCTCTCTCCGGCCGCCAGCCCTCTCCAGCCGCCAGCCCTCTCCGGCCGCCAGCCTCTCCGGCCGCCAGCCCTCTCCGGCCGCCAGCTCTCTCGCCCGCCGCCAGCTTAGTGACGCGCCGCCAGCAACCCGGCCGCCAGCTTCTTCTAGCCCGAGCCGCCATCCATCTTGCTTGGTTCCATGGATCAGGTTAGCCCCTTGTTCGTTCTACTCTTGTTCTTGTGTTGTTGTATTTGTTGGCCAAGACTTGTGAATCGTAGAGTATGAATGCTAGAGATTGACAATTTATGTGTTGGAGAGATGTTACATAAATCTTTGAATTGCATGTTGGACTTGTTGCGTTTCTTGATACTTGGATTTGTATGTTGGGCATCATGTTTCCTTGCCACTAGCTAGCAGTGCTATCTTGAACTTTGGAATTGCATGTTGGAGTTGTTTATGTTCTTGCACTGTATCCAACATCCTAAACTGCGTATATGCTCAGGCAAATTGTTTCCCATCATGGCCGTATGATCCTAGATGTAGATGTTAATTGAACCTTGAACCTTGAATTCATGTTAGGCTTGCTTGTCACCTTTGAATTGCATCCAACTCTCCTGAATGGTCATGAATTGTATCTAGCGCCATGTTTGTTTGATGCCACATAGGGACTAATTCATCCAAGTTTTGATTCTCGACGAGCATGCCTCAATCGCCTTACATAGGATTTTAGGACATCATGCCATACTAGCTGCTTGTCTTTTATTTGATGATTGATTGATTGAGTATCTCTCAAACACATTACATTTCAACATAGAATTTAGCCGACGAGACGCCAGCCGCCAGCCTTAGGCCGCCGCCAGCTGCTCCGGCCGCCAGTGCGCAGGCCGCCAGCCCCAGGCCAACTTCGGCCGCCAGCTCTAGCTCCGGGCCGCCAGCTCCGGCTGCCAGTCACAGGCCGCCAGCTTCTGCCCCTCAGGCCGCCAGGTCCCGGCCAATCTCGGCCGCCAGCTTGAGTTCCGGGCCGCCAGCTGCGTCCCAGCCGCCAACACCAGCTCGGGCCGCCAGGTCCAAGTTTTCTCCGGCCGCCAGCCCCACTTCCAGGCCGCCATCACCTACTCAGGCCGCCAGCTCCGGGCCGCCAGCCTCTTCTCCGGCCGCCAGCATGAGGCCATCGTCATCTTCTGGTGATGCCATGGGCCGCCAGCTGCCACCTTCACAGGGGCATGCCGCCATCCCTTTGCCAGGCTTTGCTGCCTTGTCGTCTGGTGCCTCGGCTTTTCAGGTTTCTTTTCGTCTGGTTCACTTTTTCCCTTGTGAGTCTTCATTGACTGATTTGTGCAACTTTGCAATAGGACATTGTCACGAGGACCGCTCGGGCCTCCACTCCGGGTACCCAGGCCGCCACTCCTGCTCGGGCCGCCACTCACGCCGTGTCTCAGCCGCCATCCTCATCAGTTCAGGCTGCCGGGTCCTCTACTCAGGTTTGCTCAACTTACTTGGTGATATTATTTGGTAATACGTTAATTCGTCCTAACTCGCCTTTGCTTATATGTGTATCATAATAATACAGATTGCTGAGGGACTACTCATTCCGGAGTCTGATGATGAGACTTATGATTTTGACCGCCGGGAGTCCGAGCCTTTTTTACGTCCATTTCATCGCACGACTGCACATGCAGATGAGACCCGGGAGTTTCTATCTTGCATATGTCCGATCACTCAGGCTGCATTCACTGGAGCCTTTGTTTCGCAGACGAGGTCTATCCGGTCTCACCAGTCTGGCACCACTGCTCCTAATCTAAGAAGGCTAAGGCTCCCCGAACCGAAGAGAATGAGGATCAGAGTATTTTGGAAAAATATGTTTCATGGGTTCGCCGGATAAAGAGGGGAGGACGCACAGCTGACTGGCGTAGATGGGGTATTGAAGATGCCATTATTCTTTCTACTAGGCCTGTAGTGATAGATCACCGGCTCATCTATTACATCTTGGGCTTCTGGAACTCCAGTGTCAACGCCTTTCAGTTTCCTTGTGGTTTCGTGGGTCCTACGCTTCTTGATGTGGTCATGATCACAGGACTCTGAGTGGATGGTTCAGAGTTGACACGGTCGGCTTCTGATGATCGAGCTCTTGGTGATGCTATTTGCCCTTCGGGCAAAGAGACTAAGCAGTACGCAGCATTTATTGATAACAATATGACGTCCGAGAGTTCTCCCTGCACTCTGGATGAGCATGTGGCCTTTTTATTGCTATGGTTTAGCCGGTTTATTATCTGTTCGAGGGCTCGGACCGTCTTGCGTTCCGCTCTTCCTCTTGTACGGGCTATTATGAGTGATCCTTCTCCGGCCACCGGTTCTTATTTTCTTGGCACCCTATTCAGTGGTATGGCCAAGATTTCTGGTATGCTGGCTAGTGGGCGAGATCCCACTAATTCGGCATGTGGGCCGTTATGGTTTCTACAGCTCTGGATCCAGCTGTACTTTCCTCGGCTTTTTACTGGCGTGCCTCGTCCTGGTCCGCAGGATGTTGCTGATGGTGACCCGTTAGGCTTGATACTAGTTGATGCTTCGGTGAAGATTGGCAGGGATGGTCTCTTGCAGCGGGACAGTCTGGATATTATTCGGTTTTTTCTTCACCACAGGCCCTCTTATCAGGATTTATACGTGTATGCCTCCATAGGATGGTTGTTGTCCCAGCTTGTGTGCAAGCCTGATCAGCCACGAGGTCTACATGGAGAGTCCACCTGGAATGTTAGTATGAAGCCCCATATGCTTCTGAGTGGGCTAAAGAGGAAGGATCAGTATAATCCGATCGTGGCTGAGCCGTATTGCCCTCATTTGCTCGCTCGTCAGTTCGGTTGCCATCTCGGACTTCCTCGCAGTGTGAAGTGGCCGGTACCTTTCATGAGTAAGAGGATGACGGTCGCTGACATCCAGGCTGTAGTTGATTTCTCGTCCCGTCTGACGTTATCTAGCTATCTTCCATTCACTCCGACGGGGACGCTTGCTGCTGGCTTTATGGCATGGTGGACGCCCTACATCACTTCCATCTTGCCATCCTATGCGCAGATTACAGCTCGTTTTGGGGACGTGCGGCGAGCTAAGCAGCCTAGCGTTCATAGTGCCGCTGTCCAGTCGGCAGCTACTCTTGTTTCTAGTCGCACCCCGAAGTCAAAAGCTGTTGCAGCTTCCTCATCTCGCAAACGCCGAAGAGGTATGTCTCATTTGTTAACATGTCTCTCATACACTGTCTCTTGGTCTTTTAATATTTCTCTTTTCTTCAGCTGCTGACCATGATAGTGAGGATGGTGAGGGCGATGCCCCAGATGACCAGCCTGGGGAGGAGCCTGCAAGCTCTGAGGAGTCATCTCGCAAACGCTGAAGAGGTATGTCTCCTTTGTTAACATGTCTCTCATACACTGTCTCTTGGTCTTTTAATATTTCTCTTTTCTTCAGCTGCTGACCATGACAGTGAGGATGATGAGGGCGATGCCTCAGATGACCAGCCTGAGGAGGAGCCTGCGAGCTCTGGGGAGTCTACTGATGGGGATTACACTGCTCATTCTGATGAGGATGAGACTTCCGGTTCTAGTGAGGAGGAGTCGAGTTCAGGTGATGGCGATGAGGATCCTGTAGATGATGATGGTGATCATATGGTGGCGGATCACGCTGAGGATAGTGTCGCCGGGGATGACAACTATATGGCGGACCTTCACGAGGCGACGACTATCGTTGATCAGCATATGAGCAGTGTCATTGCTAGGAGTGAGTCATATGATGATATGTTGGCTCGCGCTGACTATATCATCCTCCACGGGGATGATCCCAAGTACGAGACCAAGGCCATAGTGGCGGATGCTACTCACCATGCTTCCATTGATCAGGTACCTTTCGCCACTTTGGACTCTTTGTTCAATTCTTATTTTGGCTAAGCCTCAACATCTTTCCTTCCTGCTTAGGATCCATCCTCTTCTCATGCTGGCGACCATGTCTCTACGGTTGGCTCCGCTACTCCCGAGTTGACTTCTCAGGTATACTTTTAATTACGTCCTCATTTTCTTTTGCCTCTTACTATTATGCAAAATGATTCTGAAGACATCTATCCTCTAGGCCCCTGGAGACTGGATAGGCTCTTCTCTCACCACTCAGGCGGCAGATTGCGCCTCCATGATTAGCACTGCTGATCCTTTGGCGACATCTCAGGTATCCTTTTAGTTGTTTTCTCTTGCTCTTATCCTTCAGGATACGTTCTAAGCGTTGTTTTCCTCTAGACTCCTACGGATCAGGCGGGTGGTGGTGCTTCAGTCGATTTGACTATACCGCCTACTCAGACAGACCGCTCTGTGACTGACATTTCAGCTCTTTCAGCTGATTTGACTGCACCACCTCCTCAGGTAAACTTCTTTTCATCTCTTGTCGTAATAAAACTTTGGTAGTATTCTAACATAGTTTGCCTCCAGGTACCTAAGGACCCTCCTCCAGGCCTTGTGGCCTCTCTTCCAGACTCGGGCACTCGTGCTGCCATAGCCCCATCATGTGAGGCGTTTGACCGTCTTTTTTCCACCCAGACCGGTCCACTATCAGCCGAGGTGGTTTCAGGACTCTATGACATTCTTGACAATGTTAGCTCAGTCCCTGCCTTCATTGAGGACGCCGGCTTCTCGGATTTTTCGGAGCTCATTTCTGACTTGTCCCTTGCTTATCCTCTCTATAGCAGTACAACAGATCAGTCTGCTCAGGACTTGACATTTATTGATGATCTCGAGGCGCGGCACCGCGAGATTCGTTCCCAGCTAGAGGTTGTACTTCCCCAGCACGATCAGGCTTCTATGGTTCTTAGGAGTGAGGAGAGTAGACAGTCACAGTTAGAGAGTACTGTTGCCCAGGCGAAGCGCGAGATAGAAAAACAGAGAGAAGTTATTGCGGAGGCGGAGCGTATTATCAGAGAGCAGAGCTGCATCGCAGATGGAGCTACCGTTGAGCTTGTTATACTTGAGGCTGAGCTGCTCAAGTTGTCTGATCGAGTTACCGCTTTGCGCGCTGATCGGGATCGTTTAGCTGCAGATGATCGTGACTTATCAGTTGAGTTATCGAGAGCCCGTCGACCTCTTCTATCAGCTCGTGCCCGAGCTTCTGCTGCAGCACTTCGTCGCCTTACAGACACCTTTGGGCGTGCCCGTGATCAGTGGGCCATCATGCGTCGTCGCCTACTAGGTGATGAGACGCTTCCTTCCCCGAGTAGTTAGCACTGCTTTTGCTTTTGTGATTTTTATTCAGTACTCTATTTAGTGTCAACTCATCGACCTTGTGATGAGCACTTCATTACTCATGTTTGCTGTTTTTGCTACTTCTTTGGCCAACTATGTGACTGGCCACTCATGATGCACTTATGCTGCTTATTCTGACTCCCAGACTGATGGATAGAACATTTTGAGATATTTTGCATTTATACTCTGTTTGTGTTCTTGACCATCGATGTCCATCAACTTGTATGCACCATTGAGTAGTCTTTGAGTTACAATGAATGGTCCTTCAAAATTTGGGGACCACTTCCCCGTTTCATTAGCATGCACTCCTAATGGTAGGATCACTTTCCACACTAAATCCCCTTCGCTGAAGGTCTTATTTCGAACCTTCTTATTATAGTGCTTTGCCATTCTAGTTTTTTTACGACGGATGTTTTCTAAGGCCATGAGCTTGTCACCATCAGCTGTCTCTAACTCCTGCAACATGGCTTCTTCATACTTAGATAAGTCTAAGTGATGCTGCTGAGCCACCCTTAGAGAAGGAACTGTTATTTCCAATGGTAAAACAGCGTCATGACCATATGTCAAGTAGTACGGCGTGAACCCTGTAGCTGTGGACTTAGAGTTTCTATAAGCTCATAGGACCTCTGATAAGGTCTCATGCCATTTTCTAGGTTTTTCGCCTACCGCCTTTTTTTATCATACTTATTAGGATCTTATTGGTGGCTTCAGCCTGACCATTTGCTTGGGGATAATATGGAGTGGAATGATAGATGCGGATCCCAAACTGTTTGGCAAAAGCTATAAACTTTTCACCAGTGAACACCATACCTTGATCGGCAGTGATTGTCTGAGGGATTCCAAACCGATGTATCAACTCAGTTACAAATTTAACTACATCGCCCTGATCGATTTTCTTCATTGGCCATGCTTCCACCCATTTAGTAAAGTAATCAGTGGCCACAAGTATAAATGAATGGTTCTTAGATGATGGCGGATGAATCTTCCCAATAATGTCCATCCCCCAGCCACGGAATGGCCAAGGCTTAATGACTGTGTGTAATTCTTCCGCCGGTACCCTTTGAATTGGGTCGTGCCTTTGGCAAGCCTCACAATCGCGAGCATACGTGATACAATCCTCCATGATGGTTGGCCAGAAGTATCCATGATGGTGGATGCTCCACCTCATGCTCGGCCCTGCCCGATGAGAGCCGCATATCCCCTCATGGACTTCTCCCATTACCAACTTAGCGTCCTCGGGGCCTATACACTTGAGCAACAATCCATCAACCGCCCTTCGGAATAGTTCACCATTGACCAGCACGTACCGCAAAGCTTTTACCTTTAGCGAGTTATCTCCCCCAGATGACGGGTTCCTGAGGTATTGTATGATCTCAGTCCTCCAATCATCACTCTCTTGTTGGTCCTCAGGTTCACTTGTGATGGCGGCAATGTGTGGTGCCCTCCTAGGGCGACAAGATTGCCAGCCTGAAGCAAGTTGAGCAGCCTCGTTGGCCTCTTGATTTTGGCTTCTAGGCACATGTGTGATGGTAGCGTCCGAAAACTTGCCCAATAGCTCTAGTGCTGTCTCGTAACACTTAATCAATCTGGGACTCTTGCACTCATATTCTCCTGTCAACTGCTTCAGGATGACTTGGGAGTCTCCAAAAATTGTAATGGATTTGCACCCTTCAACAGTGCAGTTTCGAGGCCAAATATCAAAGCTTCGTATTCCGCTTGATTGTTGGTGGTGCCAGGCTCTAACTCCCGAGCAAGCTTCCAATGTTCCCCAAGAGGACTAGTGATTGTAATGCTGGCCCCCGAGCCGCTGCTTGCACAAGATCCATCAAAGGTTAGTTCCCAAGGTTCGAAACCCATAAAGGACGCTTCTTTGGGATCCTCTGGCAGAACCAACGAAGGGTGTTGAGCTAAGAAGTCCCCTAAAGCTTGTCCCTTGACTGCTTTTTGGGGGACGTGTACAAGGGTAAACGGACTGATCTTCATAGCCCACTTAGCTTGTCTACCTTTTAATGTTGGCTTGTGCAAAAGTGTCTTTACCAAGTCAAAAGGAGCTACTACATGGACTGTTCTTGGCAGCATGTAGTGTTCCAATTTGTTGCAGGAGTATACTAGGGTGTAGCACAACTTTTCTAATGCGGTGTATCTTACTTCTGGCCCTTGCAAAGTCTTGCTAAGGTAGTAGATAGCCCTCTCCTTGCCTCCTTTATCATCCTGTGCAAGCAAGCACCCGATCGATTCCTCGGCGGCCAATACATATAGTTTCAAAGGTACTCCAAGTCTTGGCGGCACTAATACTGGAGGATTGACCAATGCTCTTTTAATTTCTTCAAATGCTGCTTGATGCTCAGTCGTCCATACGAACTTCTCGTTCTTTCTTCCTTTAAGTAAGGTAGTGAACGCTTTCATCTTGCCTGCAGCATTGGCAATGAATCTCCTTAAGAAATTGATTTTACCCATCAATGATTGCAGTTCTTTGAGATTGGTTGGTGCACGAGCCTCCAAGATGGCCTTAGATTTATTTTGGTCTACCTCAATGCCTCTCTCATGCACCAGGAATCCTAAGAAGTTCCCTGCCGCCACTCCAAAGGCACACTTAGCTGGATTAATTTTCAACCCATGCTGCCTCATTCGGATGAAGGCACCTTCAAGGTGAGTCAAGTGTTGGCCAAATTCACATGATTTTACCACTATGTCATCAATGTACACTTCAAGTGTATCACCGATTAAATCATGAAAAATCATGTTCATGGCCCTTTGGTATGTCGCCCCAGCATTTTTCAATCCAAAAGGCATGACTACCCATTCAAAAATGCCGACTGGCCCTGGGCAACGAAAAGCTGTTTTATGTACATCATTTTCAGAAATGAAGATTTGGTTGTATCCAGAATAACCATCCATTAAAGATAAAAACTTGTGGCCGGCGGCCGCATCAACAAGCATATCGGCCATAGGCATTACATATTCATCCTTGGGCGTCGCCAAGTTTAAGTTCCTAAAGTCTATACAGACTCTCAATTGACCATTCTTCTTTACAACAGGTACAATGTTTGCAAGCCATTCTACATAACGACAGGTTCTAATGTAACCTGCTTTAAGAAGCTTCTCAATCTCGGCCTTTATTTTTGGGATGGTGTCTGGATCGAACCGTCTTGGCGGCTGCTTATGAGGTCTGAACTCTGGATGAGTTGGTAACTTGTGTTCCACTAGCTCCCTTGATAGCCCTGGCATGTCTGTGTACTGCCATGCAAAGCAATCCTTATACTTATGAATCAGCTCCACTAGCTGGTGCCGCTCCTCCTCAGGCAACGATGCACTTATCTTGGTCAGCTTTGGCTCCACATCTGTCCCGAGGTTGATGTCTACAAGTGGTTCCTTGGCTTCCGGACTGGGCAACGTCCGCTTCACAGGAGAGGGCCATTCAGATGGCCGAATGTCAGTGGGGTTTTTGGACTTGATTTCGGCACCCATCATTATTTCAGTGTTGGCGAGCCGCTGCAACAAGTCTTTATAGATGTCATAGCTGCTCATCATGAAGAGCTTGATGCTTCATGTCGGCTATCTGCAGGAAGATGTAACTTGAAGCCGCTTGTTGTGAAGTCAATGGATTCCAGATCCATGTCCATACCAATTAAAGCTGATGCAGGTTGGATGTCTTCGAGGTAGAAGATCGCCTCGTCATTGTTGTCATCCGGTCCTGCAAAGGGTTGAGGATCCGCCTCCACCAATTCTACCTGGTCACCATCCCAAATTAACAACTGCTGGTGGAGGGTGGATGGCACACACTGCGCCATGTGGATCCAGTCGCGCCCAAGCAATGCCGAGTAACACGTCTTAGATTTCACCACAAAGAAGGCGACCTTGGTGGTCTTGGATCCAATAGTGACGTCCGCCGTTATGAATCCGGCAGGTTGGGTTGCTTCCCCTACGAAGCTGCACATTCTAACCCTTGTGGGGATCAGATCTCTTTCACTCTTCCCAATCTTCCTTAGAGTTGACATCGGCATCACATTGGCTGCCACCCCATTGTCAACAAACACGCTGCTCACAGGACGCCCATCAATGTGAGCCTTGACATACAAGGGCTTCAGCTGCCTTGTCTGGGCAACCTCAGGTTTGGCAAACTGTGCCACAGCCAAATTTGAAGCATCATGTTGGCCGCCAAGTTCTTGCGTGGGAGATGTATCCCTGGTTGGATGGGACAATTCGGCTATCATTTCATCCATTTCTTCAATGAGTCTCGCGAACGATGGCTCTTCCTCATCCCATATCTCAGATTCGGTATCACTTCTCTCTTCCTCAGCCGCCAATCCAATCACCCGCATAGGCACGAAGGGGTCATTCGGCCCTTTTTCTTTCCTATCATCTGCTTCTTTAAGCTCTTTGTCCAATTTTTTCCAGAAAGCCTCATCTTCAAGATCCATGCCGTCTAATTCAACATGGTACTCCTCATCAATATTGAGGTTCACATTACCCCACACATCATCTTCATACCTTTCGTCAATAGTGAGGTCTATATCACGATATCTATCTCCATATTCTTCATCAATATTCATATCATCCGTGGTGCCACATTCATCAGTCATGATGCCTAGGGCGCCAATCCCAACTTTAGGTTTATCGAGATTGGCCTCCACGGCAGCCTCCACTTCTGTAGGTGTAATAGCACCAAAATTCACATGTGGTGCCTCATTGGTCGCCTGAAGTGCTTCACTAGTTGATTTCGTTTCAACTTGTGTCTGTGATTTCTTCTGGGTTTCCACAGTCTTGCAGTAAGCCGTAAATCCTTCAAAACTATGTGGCTCACTTCCAAGTTCACCAGCTTCATGGGCTGCCAAATATGCCATGTATTTCATAAGCACACTAGCCATAGCCATGTTTGAAGGAGTCATGTCCATTTTGTCTAGCTTCTCGATGAACTTCTGTCCTGCAGATTTAACCTTACTTCCTTTATCATCAGACTCGGTAACAACAGCTTTACCTTTGTCTTTAGATACCGACGGTTGAATGTTATCTCGAGGAGACTCCATTTGTGTTGCCCTAGGTTGAGGTGATGGCGGCTGAGGTCTTCTTTCCGTCCATTGTAGTCTCTCTCGTACCGGTCTCCTGGCAGTAGAAGATGATGGCGGCTGCAATCTCTCCTTCATCGGCCTCCTGGTGGAGGGTGATGGCGGCTGCAGCCTCTCCCGGGTTGGCCTCCTGGGTGATGGCGGCTGCAGCCTCTCCCGGACTGGCCTCCTGGGTGATGAAGGTTGTGGTGACCTTCTTGAAGCCTCATGCAACTTTCTTTGGTGGGGTGTTATTGACGAGTTATGTCTCCGCTGTTCGGAGGTTTCTCCTCTGAAGTAAGTGGGCTGTATAGGCTTCCGAGGCCTGGAAGACTCCAACTTGTGGATCTGAGCTTCCCATTGCCGCATTTCCTCAGCATATCGTCTCTGAGCCCGCCTAAATTGACTTCTAGTCATGGGTGGCGGCTCCTTTTGAGCAGCTTTACTATGCGCCCGGTTCCTCATCCACCTGTCAGTCTCAACTGGATGTTCAGGTCGCCTCATCAAGGTTGGAACCACCTCCACACCATGCCTATAATCGCGAGTGACAGGCTGGTGTTTCCCATTTTCATGAATCTCTACAGCGTGCTTAGAAATCTCAACCCTCAAAGGAGGATTTTGCTTCTTCTGGTGTTCTCGCTCCTCCGCTTCCAGGACTTTCTTGAAGTCCTCCTTCGACATGTTTTTGAATCTTGGTTGCTTTTTATACAACTCTTTTCTTTTTTCATGGTCGGACTCATCAGACAACAAGTCTACATCCTCCTCATCAATCTCAACGTGTTCCTTCCCTTTATCAGCCCGGCTATTGGAGCCGCCATCTTCTGGGTTTGGGATGAGTCCAGAAGCACCAATGGGAAGCTGAGGGAATGGGTCTAAATCCACTTTCATGCCTGCAATTTTCAAACGACCTTCTTTTATTTTTTTCTGAATGGCAGTTTTAAAACTCCTGCATTTAGTAATGCTGTGAGTAAATGAGTTATGCCACTTACAAAATGCTCGGCCCTGAATTTCCTCAGCCGCTGGTAATTTTTGCCCTTCAGGCAACTTGATCACACCGTCTTTGAGTAGAGCATCGAACACTTGGTCCGCCTTGCCCATGTCAAAGAGGTCTTCTTCAGGCTTATACTTAGCCTCTCTTTGTTTTGGCGGCTTGAGAGCCGCACATGTATGCGGTTTGGCTGTGTGCACTAGTTCTGCAACAGCCACTTCCACAGTATCGTCCTCCTCATCACTGAGTCTCACCTCCTCGAAGTGGACTCGACGCGTAGGACGCCTCTCTTCCTGTTCTCCCAGGAATTTCTCCACGCGGGCCGCTCTCTCGGCCAGCTAGGCGAGGTCAGTTGCATCCTGCACAATTAAATGTTCTTTTAACCTCGGTAACATGTTAGCCACTGCTATATTGGCTATTTCTTTATCAGGTATTGCTATAGTACATCGGCCTTTAAGGCGCTGCAATCTATTAATAAAAGAACTTGCCGCCTCATCGGCAAATTGTTTGGCGTTAGTGAGATCAGCAAGACTAACCTGTGACAGAGGAGTGTAGAATCTGTCATCAAATGCTCGCTCGAGATCAGCCCAATTTTGAATGGAATTAGGCCGCAATGACGCAAACCAAGCAAAGGCAGGTCCAGTCAGTGAGGAGCTGAACAGCCTTAGTCTCAGCCAATCGTTGGCCCCTGCTTCGCCACATTGGGCAGTAAACCTGCCCACGTGTTCTACGGTTGATTTGCCGTCGTCTCCCGAGAAAGTTGTGAATTCGGGCATTTTGAAGCCTCTAGGATAAGGCTGCATAGTGTCTACCCAATCCGGGTATGGTTTCCTATAGGTGGGCCGTTCCATCGACCTTAATTGAATGCTGAAATATTGTTGCATCATATCTGCCAACAACTCGGGTGACACCACAGGTGCCTGTGTAGGAGGCATGGCAGCTTGTTGATACATGGGCATGGCGGCCTGGACCATGTTGGCGGCCGGAGTCATGCTGGCGGCCGGATGAAGCATGTTGGCGGCCCGGACCATGTTGGCGGCCGGAGCCAAGCTGGCGGCCGGATGAAGCATGTTGGCGGCCGGATGACTCATGTTGGCGGCCGGGTATGGGTTGGCGGCCTGAGGCATGTTGGCGGCCGGAGGCAAGTTGGCGGCCGGAGGTATGTTGGTGGGCATGTATCCTCCTCCAGCGCCTAAAGTAGGGATGGCGGCCGGTGGCATAGGCGCCGCCACTCCAAATGGCTGTGCCGTCGCCTGGCGTGGTGTCACGCCAGGAATGGTTGGTACAGCGCTAGACGCCATCAAATATCCTGATGAAGCATACGTTATGGGCGCTGTATAACAACCGTTCGGCATATTAGATGCCGCAGGAACGAAAGTATGAGAAGAAGGAAATGGAGGCAGACTAGCCATACCTCCGAACTCAGAGAGTGGTTGCTGGCCAAAGGTTGTCCCCCAAGTCGTCTGTGGGCCGCCATACGGCCCTGAGATGCTTGGTGGCACATTCGTGCCATTCATTGAGATGGAGCCCTCTTGCGGAGTACGCAGGGATCCACAAATCTTGTCAGTTTGATCGGCCATAGCAGGCCGCAACACGTCCATAAGGTGCCTTGTTAACAAAGGCATGAATTCGGCCATCGACTCAGTCATCGATAGCCGCATCTGTTCCGAAAGGGATGGGACTTGCATTATCCCTTGTGGTGGTTGAGAGGTGGTCGCCGCATTATCGGCGTTCTCAGATGGTGTTCTTACTGGAGTTTCTTCATGGAGCGACATTTCTTCAAATTTTTGTGTTAAGTCTCTTACTACTCGTCCAGATCTAAGTAGCATACACTCTAAGCGGATATGGTTTCCACTCGTGTCCCACTGGGCGTGCCAATTTGTTAACCAAGAATTTTTTATTGAACAATGTTTGAAGATGATTACAAGGATTGTAGAGGATTACAGGAAAACTTGAATAAAACAGTAAAAGAAAAGGGTTGCAGAATGAAAAGAATACTGGAATTAAAACTTGCAGGAATGAAAAGATTGCAGGAAGTAAAAATATTGAAATGCGTCCTCTTGGGGGTGTGTGTAGATGCCCGACCAAAACTGCTGCCACTCATATATATAGACTCCCAAACCCTAAGGTGGCTGCGTTGTATTGGAGTTTATCGGATCTTCTCATGAGGAAACTCCTTGATCCACTCACTGTGATGGCGCCTAATTATGGGTGATGTCTCCTTGATTCCTGTGTGTCTTCATGTCGCCACCTTTTTACCACCATTGAGTCATCGGATAAATCCTGAACTAGATGGCGGCATTTCACCATTCGCCGTTACCCGGATAACTCACAAATTGGACCAACCTTCTTGATTGGGCTTAGCTTAATGGGCCTTTGGATTGGGCCATTCGACAAAAATGGATTGGACTAAAAATCATTGGGCCTAATTCGTTGGGCCTGAAGAATTGGGGTTAACAGTTATGGATACAGGAAGCCTTGGTTTTATTGAAAAATATTAATATTATTAAAAATATTAAAAAAAATAGCCTGAATTTTATTGTCCACAAAGTATGATTGTGCTGATTGTTGCTGAAGGAAACCAGAACCAATGAACCATCGTTACGGTCGGGTGGTTAGAGAGAGTCCGTAAAATTCGGAACTTCGAAGACCCGGTAACAAGGCGGTCAAACCCAATGTATGAGGTTTGGTATTTAATTTTATTTACGGAAGTATGTTGGGCATTTATTTGATAAATGTATTAGTAATAATAAAAAATTTAAGGTTCTGGGCCTAAAATGAAATAATTTGAAAGGTTTGAGGCCAATTAATATAAAAATGAGTGATTGGGGTAGAGGACTAAATAGAACAAAATAAAAGTTTAGGACTGAATTGGCAAAAGATAAAAGAAAAAGGACTAATATTATGCACACGTGTCAGGTTTAAATTAAAACCCTTGCCACGTCAGCAATTAGAATATAATTAGTGAAAAAAGGACTGATTTGAACATAATTAGCATTTGTAGAGGACTGTTTTGGTAATAAAATAGAAAAATGACTGATTTGAATTTTTTGAAAAGAAAAAGGACATATTTATCTTTTTTTCCTTTTATCATTGGTGGGCTTATTTTATCCTTTTAGTGGGCTTTGAGTTGTTAATTAATTTGAGATTGTCCCTTTTTAGAGAGCATTAGGCGAAATGTAGCAGACTCGAAATGGCATAGGTTTATTGAAAAAGCCCAAAAGTTGTTTCATATAGTGTAGTGAGATGAACAACAAAGATCCTGAGTTGTAAAAGGTGCCGAAAGGGAAATAGAAACATATACAAATGTATGTTTCAAAGTAACCTCTCATATTCTCCTTATACTTCTCTTCTGGAAGTCTTTTCATCTTCTCCAGTTTAAAAGATGGAAGGACATGGGCATCCATATGAGGATGTAGGTTGTAAGGGTGGTGACACAGGACACCACTCAAATTGATGAAATGTTATTTTAAATTTAAACTTTTATTATATTTGGGTTGATTTTCCATAGTGCAACCACTCAATTTTTGTGGTGACATGCACCACTATTATCAATTCTAACTTAGCCTTTTTGTTTCTTGTTTTGTTTTTCTTTTTTTGTGTGTTGTGACTACTATTCATAATTTCAACATGTCTTCCTTCATATTTGTGACACCACTACCAATTTTTTTTGAATTTGCCGTAGGGCATCGATCAAGCCATTACAATCAACGTAAACCCTCTGGCCTAGGTCACATTTTATCACTATTATGCCTCTTTTCCGAATCCTATTACAAGTAAGTTTCTTTTTTAGCATGGTTTTGTCTGGCCTACCTTGTTAGATGTAGTTATGATGTGTTTGCCTATAGTTGAGGATGGGAAGGTATTTGGGTACAGAATCTGTAGGTTTAGCCCGTGGTAGGGTTGTTACATATAGTTACTTTCTTTTTATTTTCAGTTCGATTAACAATATTTACGCTTTAAGTGAAAATGTATACATCCGGTAGTGTGGTATAAGTATATGGTCATTAAGTAAGCATCCTAAAATGGCGAGCCTAGTAGTGTAGCGTGGACGATAGCCTAACACTCTCCTCTTGGATCCTCCTCACGATAAGAGGGATTCCCACTACTATGTTTCCCCGGTTGGGGCTGAGGGCTGCAATGAAGTGTCAAAATCTCGTTGTATAGAAAGTTAAATGCTCGTTGTCGCTGCCATAGAAAGTCTGGTTGGTATACTGGGCCCCGCATTAGGCTAATCTAGGGATGGGAGGATATGCAATGCAATAAATAGCTTGTTCTCAACCTCAATATGTCGTAACATCTCCCGCCGGACTTCTTCTTCCGCTCTTTGTAGTCGAGATGTCAATCCCTGGACTTCGTGCGTCAGTCGACATTCTCGGAAATTAGAGTAGTGACTGCTCCTACTGTTCGGTGCGGATCCTTTTGGGAGTCATTTTCTATAATATTTAAATACTGAGTATAGATCTACATACCTAGATAGAAATAAACATGTGTTCCCAAATAATCCCAGTGTTGTGCATTCCGATGTATGCAAATTTTGAAAACATAGAATCCCTAGGAAGATGTGGTAGTTAAAATTACTTAGGTAAAGAGTAATTTTTGAAAAAAAGTTGGGTGCTCTAACACCACTCTGTAACACTACGATTTTTCCGACACGCAGGTGTTACCGCCACACCTATTAAATAAGACTCGATCTGACACATCAGCTTATTCAGGAGATGCTAAGGCTAAAAGAGCATATCAATTATCTATTTCAAGCAACCATGCTTAAAAATAATAGCTATATTATTTCAGTAGAACGAACACCATTTCTCAAAACAAAATACAGGGTAGGGATAATAACCATTTTTGGGATTATGCACAAGATAGCAAAATCACAACGCAGCGTTGTCATAGGTCCGACATCTTCAAAAACTACGGAAAACACTTTATGTAGAAAATATGTAGGTGTACTGATCCGTTCCCCTGTCAGTCTTTAATATTACCCTGGAAGAAAAAAGAATGTAGAAAGAACGATTATCAATGATGGATTCGTTGGTAAGTTCCCTATACTCGTAATCAATGATAACCAACAAAGTATAGGCACAATAAGGGCATTCTCAGATCAATAACGAGGAACCCTACAATAGGAACAACGCAATAGTGGTACTCTCAAATCAACAAACATGAACTAAATAATAGGAACACCACAATAAGGATACTCTCAAATCAACTGTAACACCCCCATTTTCCACAGTAGAATTTGCAGCGGAAGTTACCAATAGGAAACCGGGGTTGTTACTGTAATACCCGAGAATTTTGCAACATAAATAAATAAATAGATAATAAATACAATACAATACTTAAATAAATATTATACATGGATAAAGAATCATAAGAAAATGAGAAATGAGATTTAACTTAAAAAGGAATTTAATTAAATAAAAAGAACTATTAAAGGTAAATAAATTGTACACCGAAACCCAACACCAATGAACTCGAGAATTCGAGTCCAAACATAAATTATACGGGGTTCCTACTTCCGTAAACCCGAAGATACCCCGGAAATCGGAATACGGGAGCATAGAGGGATAGGAGTCCGAAAGAGAGGAGGAAAGGCACGACGGATCGCACGACCCGCCCGGACCGAAGTCCAGGCGAGTGCCGCGCGGTGGCCGCGCGGTCAAAGGGGAACCGCCGCGCCACGACCGCGCCGTTGGACAGATTCGCCCGTGCGAGATTTTCTCGCCCGAATCCGGATTTTCCGACTTCGGTTGAACACCATTCGGCTCAAGACTCCTAGGGGCAGACCTTGGGCGTCCCTAGGTCTTGTTTAACTATAAATAAGCCCTCTTAAAAGCTCCGAACACTTTTCCAAAACCCTACAACTCTCTATACGTCCGAAAACCCTAATTCCGGAGTCGTCGGAGGCACAAAACCAAGGCGAGACTGATTTGGATGAAAATCAGAGTCTCCTAAACGTCGTGGTAAGTTCCGATTCATTCGTCTCTTACGTTTTGATTCGAAAACGAATCCTAACCTTCTTATTTTTCTTTCTACGCCCCGAATCGGATCTAGAACGTAGAACCCGACGAACGGAGAGGATAGACGGAGGACGAAAAGCCACGCCCTCGAAATAGACGATCCCGGATATCTACAAATCTGTAAGTTAATACTTACATGGTTTTGGGAGTAATTAAAACACGAAACCTAAAAGCTTAATCGAATCTTGCGAAAATCTGTCAACGTATATTTTCTACCGGCGCAACAGTTTGACGAATTTTTCTGAACCTTAAAATGACTTCAAACGGAAAAACTTAAAACATGAAAAACGTTCCTAAGGCTTAGATCTATCTACTGTAAAATTTTCAGAATTTGTAAAGACGATTTGATATGTGAAAACCAACCGAAACCGAACTGCTTGAAATTGGATCTTGAAATTCTTGGCAGAACTTAGGTCCGATCTTGATCACGTTTTTGACATTAGTTCTAGACTGATTTAGATCTTTGGCCGAACATGAAAGTTGTAGATAAATGTCTTAAAAAGGTCGCTGTAAAATTTCATTAAATTTGGAGTTGATTTGCTATGTTAGATCTTGATAATCTTAAACTACTTTATACGAAACTCGGACAGATTAATGTTATGACGAAAATTGATGTAATTGACCTATTTCGGTAACTCGGATTGAAAAAGTTAAAACACGAAAATTGTTCATCTCGATGTTTCTGCATCAGTGGTGAAATTTCAGAATTTTTGGAATTAAATTCGATTTTTACTGAATTTTAGAGTAAACTGTGGTTGACCGAGTCAAATCTTGAAATCTTGTTGAAACGGTGAAACTAGCCTTTACGGTTTAAACGAGTAGAAGACTCTTTGAAATAATTATATAAAATCTGGAAATTAGGAAATCCCCTTTACAAACTTGATCTTTAAAATTAGGGGGTGAGTGCTCTGCAGCGTGCCCTCCTAACGATTCACTTCGTGCCTATATGGCCGATGGTGACCCCGCGCGAAATATTTGAGATATGTTGCCAAAACGGCATGAGATATATGGCCTACACTCTCGTGAATATCCTTATGGGTTTCTCGAGGCTCCGGAGTGGTACTGGATATGGCAGATACGGCTGCGGCCGCCGGTTTCCGGCTAAATTGACGAGATTGCGATGCAATCGTGAAATACTTGAAATACTAAATCTTGGGAGTAATGGGGATAGTTAAATATTTTAATTTTTGTTCTTTTAATCATTAAATGCTTTATTTAAATTAATTATGGCTTCATTTAAATTATTTATGAATATTATCATACTTTTATGTAAATATTAAATTAATGGCTTTTAAACCCTACGGTCATGCATGTGTTAACTTACTCAGCAAGTTGTGCTGACCAAACCATTTTATTTTCCTTTTTCCTTACAGAGTATGTGCAATGATCATGAGCACATTCATGCATGGGGGAATTATATTTTTGCAAACTTTAATATTTAAATTCTTGCATTAGACATTAGTATAAACGGGCCTGTTTAACCCGTGTTTTGACCATGTTGGTCGTATTTACATTTCCGCTGCAATATTATACTTAAATACTATTTCCGTTGCGCTATGATATTATTATTTTCGAGATTATTCTGTATGGGCTGTTTGCAAATGTTTTCAATGATTTTAAATACTGAAATACCTAGCATTGCATCTCTTTAGTAAGCCGGAGAAACCGTGTCTTACTAGGGAGGTGTGGCGGTGACATCCCGACCTGGGTGACCAAAAACCGGGGTGTTACAAGTTGGTATCAGAGCCCGGCTTATTTTTAAATTATTATTATTATTTTTAAACTATTAGACTATTATTTTTAAACTATTATTTTTAAACCATGATTATTTTTAAATTATTATTATAGAAGCCCAAATTATTACTTTTCCTAGCCCAAATTATTTTTGAGCCCAAATGATAATTATTTTGACTCAATATAGAGGTCCAAGAATTTTAACTATTATGTTAAATTTTTAAAGCATTATTTCCATGGAAACGAATTTTTATTTTAAAACCCATGGAAAAAAAAAAATATAGATATAGTGCATGAATTATTTTTGGGGGGAAATCATCATTTGCATGTGCATACTGCATTGCCTAAACTTAGAGAACTTAGAAGCGTGATATATTCTAACTTAGATCTCTTGCTACACCTAGATAACTTAGAGGCTTGACATCGAATTAGGAACGCTAACTAGAGATTGATCTTGCCTTAGTTCTAGATCGCGTTCATCTAAGTGCACGCCTAAGCATAACAAATCTCGACCTTAGCCATTTCTATCCTTGTACGAATTAGAAAATTTCCTTATGTGGAACAATAAAAATCAAGTTTTTATTAAAACACTATTTATTCCAAAAATCTTGTTTGGTTTCCCAAACAACAAATCCATTTCAAACGCACGACTCATTTAAACCTTGACCCGAACCTTCTTGAGAATATTGAATAGGCAGTTATGGGGACATAACTGAAGCCCTAAGGGGGAGAGGATGTGATACCCCGTAATAATTTATTTTTTGAGTTCAACTCGATAAGATGTATCCTGAATAACTATATATATATATATAAAATAAACAACTTCAAATTGTTTTGAACTACGTTATGGCTTGATCCTTTCACAGGGTACGTAGGCAGCTTAGAATTTTTAATTCTAAGTTCAGTCACAAATTAATAAAACAAACAAAAAGACCTTAGCACGAGAAAAGCCGAAACACAACTTCGAGGACGAAGTTGATTCTTAAGGAGTGTAGACTGTAATACCCGAGAATTTTGCAACATAAATAAATGAATAGATAATAAATAAATACAATACTTAAATAAATATAATACATGGATAAAGAATCATAAGAAAATGAGAAATGAGATTCAACTTAAAAAGGAATTTAATTAAATAAAAAGAACTATTAAAGGTAAATAAATTGTACACCGAAACCCGACACCAATGAACAAGAGAATTCGAGTCCAAACATAAATTATACGGGGTTCCTACTTCCGTAAACCCGAAGATACCCCGGAAATCGGAATACGAAAGCATAGAGGGATATGAGTCCGAAAAAGAGGAGGAAATGCACGACGGATCACACGACCCGCCCGGACCGAAGTCCAGGTGAGTGCCGCGCGGTGGCCGCGCGGTCAAAGGGGAATCGCCGCGCCACGACCGCGCCGTTGGACAGATTCGCCCGTGCGAGATTTTCTCGCCCGAATCCGGATTTTCCGACTTTGGTTGAACACCATTCGGCTCAAGACTCCTAGGGGCAGACCTTGGGCGTCCCTAGGTCTTGTTTAACTATAAATAAGCCCTCTTAAAAGCTCCGAACACTTTTCCAAAACCCTACAACTCTCTACACGTCCGAAAACCCTAATTCCGAAGTCGTCGGAGGAACAAAACCAAGGCGAGACTGATTTGGACGAAAATCAGAGTCTCCTAAACGTCGTGGTAAGTTCCGATCCATTCTTCTCTTACGTTTTGATTCGAAAACGAATCCTAACCTTCTTATTTTTCTTTCTACGCCCCGAATCGGATCTAGAACGTAGAACCCGACGAACGGAGAGGATAGACGGAGGACGAAAAGCCACGCCCTCGAAATAGACGATCCCGGATATCTACAAATCTGTAAGTTAATACTTACATGGTTTTGGGAGTAATTAAAACACGAAACCTAAAAGCTTAATCGAATCTTGCGAAAATCTGTCAACGTATGTTTTCTACCGGCGCAACAGTTTGACGAATTTTTCTGAACCTTAAAATGACTTCAAATGGAAAAACTTAAAACATGAAAAACGTTCCTAAGGCTTAGATCTATCTACTGTAAAATTTTCAAAATTTTTAAAGACGATTTGGTATGTGAAAACCAACCGAAACCGAACTGCTTGAAATTGGATCTTGAAATTCTTGACAGAACTTAGGTCTGATATTGATCACGTTTTTGACATTAGTTCTAGACCGATTTAGATCTTTGGCTGAACATGAAAGTTGTAGATAAATGTCTTAAGAAGGTATCTGTAAATTTTCATTAAATTTGGAGTTGATTTGCTATGTTAGATCTTGATAATATTAAACTGTTGTATACGAAACTCGGACAGATTAATGTTATGATGAAAATTGATGTAATTGACCTATTTCGGTAACTCGGATTGAAAAAGTTAAAACACAAAAGTTGTTCAACTCGATGTTTCTGAGGCAATGGTGAAATTTCATAATTTTTAGAATTAAATTCAATTTTTACTGAATTTTAGAGTAAACTGTGGTTGACCGAGTCAAATCTTGAAATCTTGTTGAAACGGTGAAACTAGCCTTTACGGTTTAAACGAGTAGAAGACTCTTTGAAATAATTATATAAAATCTGGAAATTAGGAAATCCCCTTTACAAACTTGATCTTTAAAATTAGGGGGTGAGTGCTCTGCAGCGTGCCCTCCTAACGATTCACTTCGTGCCTATATGGGCGATGGTGACCCCGCGCGAAATATTTGAGATATGTTGCCAAAACGGCATGAGATATATGGCCTACACTCTCGTGAATATCCTTATGGGTTTCTCGAGGCTCCGGAGTGGTACTGGATATGGCAGATACGGCTGCGGCCGCCGGTTTCCGGCTAAATTGACGAGATTGCGATGCAATCGTGAAATACTTGAAATACTAAATCTTGGGAGTAATGGGGATAGTTAAATATTTTAATTTTTTTTCTTTTAATCATTAAATGCTTTATTTAAATTAATTATGGCTTCATTTAAATTATTTATGAATATTATCATACTTTTATGTAAATATTAAATTAATGGCTTTTAAACCCTACGGTCATGCATGTGTTAACTTACTCAGCAAGTTGTGCTGACCAAACCATTTTATTTTCCTTTTTCCTTACAGAGTATGTGGAATGATCATGAACACATTCATGCATGAGGGAATTATATTTTTGCAAACTTTAATATTTAAATTCTTGCGTTAGACATTAGTATAAACGGGCCTGTTTAACCCGTGTTTTGACCATGTTGGTCGTATTTACATTTCCGCTGCAATATTATACTTAAATACTATTTCCGCTGCGCTATGATATTGTTATTTTCGAGATTATTCTGTATGGGCTGTTTGCAAATGTTTTCAATGCTTTTAAATATTGAAATACCTAGCCTTGCATCTCTTTAGTAAGCCGGAGAAACCGTGTCTTACTAGGGAGGTGTGGCGGTGACATCCCGACCTGGGTGACCAAAAATCGGGGTGTTACAGTTACCGCCACACTTCCAATTAAGCTCGCTTTGGCATTGCATTGGCTTACTTAATTAAGAAGTGCACAGGCTAATTTGAAATCGAAACATAAATATATTTAAACCAACTTGATTGTTTAATAGATACTACACTTTAACATTAAAGTAGTAGAGTTTTGCATACACATGACGGCTATGGTTTGCTTCCCCAAAATAAGTTTATTTTACAATACCATGAAACTTTTGAAAATGAAATTTTTAACTTACTGAATGCGATCACAAAAGTAGTATTGATTTCCATGCACATGCCCATGCCCATGCCCATGCCTGTGCCTTCTAGTGGGATCCACATATATCAAATCCTGGAGGGAAAAATAAATGGAGTTATCAGCACAACGGCTAAGCAAGTAAATTCTTGTCCCTTGGACAAAAATATTTAAAATATTACTCAAACAGCAAATGATATGTCAAACCGTTAAACTGATCATTCCACACGTAGCTCAACTATGACATCTACACCCGGGGTATCTCACAGGACCTAGCATGCTCACATAGTGACCGAAGTCAAACTATGATATACTCCCTCCGTTTCAAAATAAGTGTAACGTTTTGACTTTTTTTTTTACTATTTATTGTAGCACTTTGATTTCTATTTTTGTTATAGTTATACAAAAAAAAATATAGCCAATTGAGATTTTGTTAGATTCGTCTTATCTTATAGTTCTTAAATATTAAATTTTTAGAATTTTTAGTTATACCGAATTTGAGTTATTAATAGTTTAAAATGTGCATTGGCAAACATGCAGAGTAGAAACGTTACACTTAAACGGCCCTTCCCTGTATCTAGAAAACTGATTGGGAGACCCTTGGTCAACCACAATCCTTTTCATGGGATCCCTTGGATAACCCACGAAATAACTTGACGATATCTACCTCTTTGATATATGCCGCATAATAATAATTCAATAAACACATGCCATACACTGAAAATTTCATCTTTCACATGCATGGCCTAGCCCCAAAATAGTTAAACACATAATGAGACATTACCTCTGCATAAATCAGTTACGTGAATAATTCCAAAATTATTAAACTATAAAGGAATTTAAACATGCAAAAATATTCTTGGGACAAAGCCGCGGAACAAAAATATACTTACAACTTCTTCCGACAATAGCTTGACTACTAAACTTGAGATACTTCCACTACTATAAGCCTTCACACATCTGGTACAATGCTACCCCGCTACTCTCTCACCCTTTCTCTCTCTGTGTGTGTGTGTATTAGTTGCTCTTATGATATAAACTCGTACTAGTTCCCTTCTGATTCAACTTACTCTTCCCAAGTATTTATAGGGCTTTAAGTAGCTTGCATTCATATCATCATTATTATTCACTTACATGCGCGCAACCTTTTCGTACCTATTATTCACAGTACCAGCCATAGTTACATGGAACGAGATTCGATTCGAAACTGGGAACAGGAACGGGAACGCAGAACGCTAGTATAGGTGAATTGGGAACGATGTACTATATGAATTTTTTAAATATTAATATATATTTAATTAATAAAAAGTTAACTAAAAATTTCTGGGAAAAAAAAAACATAAATTTTTTTTCAAAACATCAAAATCATAAATTCAAATGCAACATCAAAGGTTCTAAACATCACACTTGCACAAAGAAATTAAGTAACAAATGCATAAAGCAAAAATAAAATACTAAAACAATCTTTTCCTCTTGGATGAAGTAGCAACATCACTTATTTGGCTCAAGTCAATCAATCGCACACTTGAATCTTCAATTAGAGAACTTTCAGGATCAACATCCCACTTCCTATGGGGCCCTTCCTTATAGCTTGATGTGAAGCGTGATAGCAATCTTATATTCGAATGAAAAAAGACAAGCTTGTCAGCACGGACGGAATTGAGACGGTTTCTTTTTATGTTGTGAATGTAGGAATATGTGCTCCAAACTCTTTCTGCAGAAGAATTACTAATTGGTTGTGATAACACCTTTATAGCAATTTCTGCAAGCTCCGGTGTTTCAGATCCATAAGTAGACCACCATTATATTGGTGACATTGTTACAGCATCAACTTTAGCTGCTGTTGTCCCAAATATTCCTACCTTGCCTTGAAATTTAACTAACTGCCGGTGTAATGTAGACTTTTCATACTCATCTTCTCCAATATTATTGAAGGTCTCAAGAACCCCCTGCATAACATCCACATCTTTATTTGGTGCATGTCTAGCTACACCACCTTGTGTAACAGAACTCAAATAAACGGAGTCATAAAAGAATGGGTTAAGTGCAAAACCCAAAGAATGCATGGGAATTCATTTTTTCCCATCTATTGACTAATATAGCCAAAATGGTTTCTTTATCTTCAACATGAGAATTTTTCTTCATAGTTTCCATGATTTCTTCAACCATACAATCCATCTTTTCATAAACTTCTCCCATTTTCTCTCCTTCTCCATCAGCAAACTTTATCATAAAATAAATGGGCTTTGTAATAGCCAAAATATTTTCAACCTCTTCCCAAAAAGTTTCATCCATAATTGTTGAAGCAACTTCAGTAGCCAACTTTCAGAACGCTCATCCCCACTTTTTGCCCAATCTTTCCGAACATTGAGGACAACTGTTGTAGCAAGAGCTTCCTTGCAATCTACCAATCTCCTCAACAACACGTAATGAGATGCAAATCTAGTCTTTGCTACCTTTAATAATTCAAGCCCTGATTGAATTCTAAAGATAGCATGAGCATGGATGTGATTTAAGAAAAATTTGACTATGCTTTTTCCTTTCTTATATGTCTCAGACATCCATGAAAAAGATGCAGCCAAATCTTTGAAGATAAGATTTAAAATATGCACCACACAAGGAGACCAAAATATATGTTTGTGCACCTTTTCAATTTCTTTCCCGGCTGTCTTGCAATTTGCTGCATTGTCCGTGACTACTTGAAGCACATTTGCTGGCCCAACTTCATCTATCACTTTGAGTAAATAATCTGCTACAACTTTCCCGGTTTTCTCTATGGCTGAAAAATCTTGGGCACACATAAACATCGAGCCTCGACTGTTAGAAGCCACAATATTAATCAAAGCCTCATGCTTCACATTAGTCCATCCATCCCATTTGATAGAAACTCTATTTGTGCTCCACGTATCCATAACAGGAGCCAAATCTTTCTCCACCTCTCTCTTTAACTCGTCCGTTAAAGATGTTCTTGCTCGGTCAAATGAGGGCGCCTTGTAGCCTTTTGGAGCATTATTTATTGCTTTCACCATCTCTTCAAAATCTGGATTTCGGAGCACATTGTAAGGAATTCCGTTTGCAGCAAGAGCACGAACAATTGCAAGATATACTTCATGACGCTCCTTTGTTGCAAAAGAAGTAGCTATAGGGCTGTTGTTAATCGGTGATTTCCCTAGGGCGTTCTTCACAGTGGACTTTGTTAATGACGGTGAGACGCCATTCTTCTCCGCTTCTTCAATCCTCATCCTCAACTTGCGAAGTTCTTCTCTTGCAATGCCCATACAACGAGCAATCTCTGCCTTTTTACCAGCAACTTGACAGAAAAAATGCTGATGAATCCTAGTGTATGAACTGGTGTAATTTTTCTTTCAGTGTTTGCATTGCCACCTCCTTGAACCACCGGGATTCTTTCCACAATCCACATTTGTTATGATATTTACTTCATCAAGTGGTTTCTCGTTTTTTTGGGGTGTTGTAGCCGCTGTTTGTTCATTATCTTCTTCTACATGGTCTTCATCTAGATTTATTTCTTCAACCGGATACTCAAGCTCTTTTTGCTGTTTTTCTGCTTCCAATCGTCTTTGTTCTCCTTTTTTGCCAAAAGCCATGGATGATCGAGGGTAAGAAAGAAAGAAAAGAATTTGCGGTGGGATTGGCCGATTGGGTATTAGGGTTTAGATTTGATGCTTGAAAATAATATGATGTCTTGATAATGAAGGAAGTGAATCACCGCACCCCTACATTAAAAAAGAAGTGTATCCATTAGATATTATGCCCTTTCTTTCTTTATTTATTTTTTTTAGTTTCTTTGTTTTAATTCTTTTTTGTAATCATGTTATAAATTCTAAATGATATGTTAAAATTAAAATTAGTGGAGTAATTTTTACACTTATAGATTTATATATTAAACTATAAATAATTTTTTTATTAGTTATGAACAATAGATTATCAAATATTTATAATTATTTTATTTGTATTATTGATTGGCTAGTGTTGTTTGTAGTTATATAATTTTAATTATATAAAATATATTTATTGTTCATAATTAGACAATTATATAATTAAAAAGTACATAAATTGATCAATTAATAAATAAATATATAAGTATAGATTATAAATACTCAATCTGTCCCATTTAACTTGTCTTGTTTGTCTTCTGCACACAATTCAATACATTTTTTCAATCGTTAATATCTCAAAAGATGTACATGAAAAATTATGTAAAATATGTATTATAAAACTACATGATCATACGATTCTAACAAGATCGAACTCAACTATTTTTCCCAAATATATAATTACAATAATATTGAATCAAAACTGAACAATGAACAATGCCAAAAAGTTATACATGACACATTACCTGGGATGGATGGAGTAGGATTCATTCTTTTGTAAAATCGTGCTATCAATTAATTCATGTTGTATATTGTATTTGATCTAGTCATGGTTACACATCTAATAGTATAATATATACAAATATGATTCATAGTTTCATACTATATTATTAAATTTAGATCTAACTATATATACAATGCATTATACATTATTTTTTATATATATATCTCAAAATTTCAAATTATAAGTAACAACTAAAACGTTATATATACTAGTATTTTTGCCCGCCTTCGGGCTCGGGTGTTTTTTAACTAAAACCATATTTTATTCAATTTATTTTATTAGATTAAATAAATTGAGTGGAATATCATTAGATTACTATGTTTTTGTTTGCTGGCATCGGCTCATCAAAAAAAATAGATTACTATGTTTTATCATACTTGTTAATAATGCTCTTTTATGTAGATTTTAGAGTTTATAAATTAAAATTTAACAATTACTCAAATTATAGTATTTACTACATACAAATTTTAAAGTTATTTTTGTATTTATTATAAAAGTTAAATGCTGAATAGAAATATAAATTTTAAAATTATAAAAAAAAATATTGGTTCATACCAAGGTTGTTAAGATCGGGATCTTATATAGGATCGTTTTTATCTTTGCAAGATCGAGATCGTAGGATCGAATCGGGATCTTAAGATCCTATGAAATTATTATTTATATTTTTAAAAATTAATATTTGTTAATTGTCTCACTAAACTGGTGATAGTTAGAATTAAAAATATCTATTTTAGATCCATTTTGAACAAGAATATGATAGTTAACAGCAGGCTTATTCATGATACACAATGGAAGTTAAACACTGACACATAACTCAACCATTCTGGGTTCAACATTATAAAGATATATTAAACAAAATTGACCAAAAAAATAACATAACCAAAACCACAAACATAGAGAAACAATAAGTAATTTTGCTCCTGAAAAAAAAAAAAACCCATAGAGGTTAGGATCGGATCTCATAGCGATCCTACGATCCTAGACCGATCCTAACGATCCTAGACCGATCCTAACATATTTTCGATCCTAATGCGATCGGGATCGTTTTTTTTATGGCTAGGATTGTAGGATCGTGCGATCCTACGATCAAGATCGCGATTTTAACAACCCTGGTTCATACTAATCAAATGATTAACATTGGGCTGCTCAATCAAAGTTATTTTGCATATTTAATTTGTCTTTCGCATAAGTTGGCCATTTGCAATTTGCAATAATTTTGTATAATTTATCATCAAAATTTAGTTGTCAAACTTTGTAAACTTTAGTGATTTATTGATATAGTTTGATGAAATAATTTATGATTGGGTAGATTTTCATTCTTCATAAGAATTCTCAAAGGCATACACATAAAAGGCCTGGATTTATGAAAGGTCCGTCGATAATACAAAAATATATACAACACAAAGTCTTGCTATATTTTAGTCAATCATATCTTTTATATATATATATATATATATATATGTATATTGAATCATTATCTTTACTATAGTTCATGCATCTTCAATTGGTACTACTTTTGTATATCTTTTAACAATATTTGGTTGTTAAATTTTATGTATTTCATTATTTCCTCGACATAGAGTTTGTGTAAATTTTTTTAATTATGTACATTTGTCATTGAATAAAAGAATTCTTAAATGCATGCATATAATTTCATCATATAAAGGCATGTATTCATCATATTGTTATGACTACTCATGATACAATTTAATAATTGGAATATATTATATTATTCACTATATCAATATTGTAATATAGAAACTACTTATGTGTGGGTGATATTGCACAAAATTAGTACACAATCACCTTGTCATCCAGTAATAACATGTTACAGCATTTGAATTCTTTATGTCTTAATATGATGTAATTATCACATATATGAATATCTCTCGCAGTTATAACACCCCTATTTTCGGTGCAGCGGAAAGACATTGTGTTACTCTAGATGTTGCCAGCTCCAGAGTGAAGGCTGACCCTACAAACCAATATGAGCTATTTCCAGTGCGCTTTGACCTCATTCATGCACACCCTGAGAGATTTCCCAGAACGTCACCCATCATAGAATTACTCCAAAGCAAGCATGCTTAACTTTGAAGTTCTTATAGGATGATTATCAAGAAAAAAATATACATTGCTGGTATGAGTAGCTTATTTCACTCCATTTAAGTCATTATCTGTTTTTTTTTTTTGGAGAAATGAAAATGTAGGAATTAATGAGATTATGTCTAATAATTGAAAGGTGATGTGGTTTAGTATTTCTTTTTGGTTTTTTTTCTATTTTTAATGAATAATGTGAATTTGTTTAATTAGTATGATATGAACTTTTTTTCGTTTTATTTTTTTATAGCTATCGTTCAATATTTTTAATGTTAATGAATTGAAATATTTTAAATATTTTTTTAGAAAGAAAGAATTAAATATAAAATGACAACATAGTCCGTATATACATATCAAAATTCAAAAGAAATAATAATTTGTTATATATAGATTAAAGAATTAGAAATATTAAAATACTAATATTAATAATTCAACTGAAAAACGTTTCCGAAAAATATGTTAATTAATAATATCATAATTATAATTATAACTAGATTTTTAACTGGCCCGCTGCGCACGGGTGATTTTTTTTCATTTATAAAATAGATATATAATCAATAATTTATTAATTTAATTAACAAAATAAACAGGTATTGACTAACCATTTGCTATAGTGAACATTTTCATAATTCATATTGTATATATAAATATAAAGAAAGTCAATATCTCCGTCTCATTTCATCCATACTATAGCTATCGTAATTTATGTAGAAACAGATCACTCCGTCATTTTAAACACGTGACTCCTATTAAATTTTTTGAAAAAGAATACAAAGCATCAAATAAACAATCAAGAACAATTTTTTGTGATATTATGAGTTCAAGAGCTATATATTATTATATCATGATTCATATGAATTATTTTCTACAAATATTGGTACACTTATACTAAGTAGGTCTGCAACGGGATACAATGACAATAATTGTACTATCAATATCCTTATCTTGCGAGTTGCGCATTATCTTTACCATAGTTACTCATCTTCAATTGGCACATCTTTTGTATAATTTTATAACAATATTTGGTTGTTACATTTTGTGTATCATTACTTCCTCGACGTAAAGTTTGTGGAAAAATTTCTAATTACGTACATTTGTCATTATTTAAAAGAGTTCTCAAATACATACATATAAAGTCATCATGTAAAGGCATATACAATCACCTTGTCATCCAGTAATAACATGTTACTGCATTTGAATTATTTATTTCTTAACATGATGTAATTATCTCATATACTAATAACTCATGGTGATTCTTAAATTATACTCCCTCTGTCCCATTTCAGATGTCTCATTTGGACTTTTTACATTGTTCATTATATATGTTTGACCTAAATTTTTGTTGCAGTTATATTGAAAAAATGTAATCAATTAAAATCTTGTTGGGATTTGTCCTTTAACATAGTTCTAGAATCCTTTAACATAGTTCTAGAATATTTATTTTTTAATAATTTTTATTTTTCTACATTTTAAGATATTAATTATTACATAAATGCATTGGACTGTGTGTCCTGAATTTTTTCGGACATTTCAAATGGGACATAGGGAGTACTTGTTATTATTATTATTTTTGTAAACAGTGACACTCATGTGTTGGCAAATGTGTGTGGAATACCAAACCATACAAATGACAAAGGGGGAGGCGTAGGGGGAGGCATAGGGGCTGGGTGGGGATCGAACTCCCAACCATAACCTGTGGTTCGGAGAATGGGAACTTGACCGCTAGGGTAAGTCCCCAACCCCAGGGAGTACTTGTTATTGAGTGATTTCAAAAGTATCATACTCCAAATAATTTGTCATTTCTCAAAATATTTATGCAAGTTAGAATTATGTTGTTAATAATTGAATATAAGATTAGTGAAGAATCATTTTGTTGATTAGTACTAATAATTATAGTAATAAGTTAGTTCGGTAAAGCAGTAGCCATGGTGGAATTTAATGAGTTATACAAATAGTAGGCTGAAAATAATATTTTCCTAAAAAAAAACTAAATTAGAAATGAAGCTTTGAATTTGATTGTTTTATGGAAAACTTGACCATTTTGTGGTCTTGATTTTTGATTGGTAGTAGTTAGAGATATTTTGTGCCTATCAATTATTTTCAAGAAGTCTCATTACATCCTGAAAAATCTGTTATGTTTGAAGAGGGATTTGTTGGTATCCTCGGTGCTCTTAATCAACCCTTAAAATTAAAAAGATTGAATTATTTTGGAAAGGGACAATACAGTCTGCATATGCCAAAAAGTTTTCAGGATTTATTATATAGATTAAAATTTTTATTTATTCTATTGATTGAGGATAATATTTTAGGCTCATATTTACATATAATCAATATAAATATTTGAAAATATAAATATTCAATTAAAGGATTTATAATATATTGGTTTTACTAAATTTGTCATAAACATCAAATATATTATAATTTGTTTCCAATATATATCTTTTTAAAATATATGAAAAGATTTCTCAAGATTTTCATATACTAATAAATAGATTTATTATCTTACCGAAAAAAATAGATTTATTATCTAAATAAAAGATTTAAAAGGTTGATGATGTGGCAAGGATGATGATTCAGCGGTGACGTGCAAATGACTGTACTTTTCTGGATGATTAATCAGCGCCTACGTGGAAACCTAGGGCATAATTACTGTTTAACCCTTAAAATTAAAAAATGATGAAGTATATTTAATAGGGCAATACAGTCTGAACATACCAAAAAGTATTCAGGATTTATTATATAGATTATATCTATATCTATAATTAAAAAATATTTTTTATATTTAATTTTGTCTTTATATGATACAGTTTATTAATTTTTTTTAATGATATTAAATTTTATAGTTAAACCTACTAAAATTAGGTTTAAAATTTGATTAAATCTTACTATAGCGGATTGCAATTTTTTTTATTAAATATTAATTTTGATAGAATAACTAAAGTATAGTTATTATTAATTAATTTTTTTAATTTATTATATTTTTTAGGTGAATATTTTGGATTCAAAATTTAATATGACTAATAAAATATATATTGGACATAATATATTAAATAAAAGAATTTATAATACTAGCATACCCGCCCGCGCAATGCGCGGGAAGTAAAATTTACATTGGAAAAAAACATAATATTTTCAGTTTTTAAATATTTTGTTACGTAATTTTGGGTTATGCCAACTTTCTAACCACATTATTGAGAAAAATATGACAAAGTGGTTTGTAAGTAAAAATATGACAAAGTGGTTTAGCAACTTTGACAGTTAAGCTATTTTTATAATATTCTTATTTGATTGATTTAGCCCATCACAGTTTTACATTACTTAATTTATAAATTTACAATAAAATTTTTTGCAATATATTTGATTTTGCATTTTTTAATATATCATTTTGCTAGATATATTTGTAATCATTACTTAATTTATAAATGTCATCATGTAGTACATTCGTCTTTCGGTTTATTAGATTTATTTTCCCAATTTTCCCAAATTAATGTTGTTCTTCGACTTTATGTGAACTTAAAGTAATGCAAAGAAACATAGCAAAATTATAATCATGAATAATGGTAATAGAGATGGAAAAAAAGAAAAGAAAAAAAGAAGAAAATATAATCTTATAACATTGTGAACATAAACGTGCAGTGACAAATATAAATTTAATAATTAATTCATAATTCTCATATTATATTTATTCAATTAAACGAAGTTAAAAATAGTTGAATATCAAATTAGTTTTTTCTCTTATTTTTGGAGTGTTATTATACCTTTAATATTAAGTAATAACTTACATATAAATATATGATACCTACTTTACATAAAGATGTCAAAATTGGCTGGGCCCATTAGCCAGCCCACCCCCACCTTCCCTAAATGTTGTGTTGGGTTGAACAAATAGATGCTCATTTGGAAGCCAATCTAAACCTGTCGTCGCTAGGGCAAGCACGCGGCGGGTGCGGGTCAGCTTGCGGGCCAAGCTATTTTTTTTATTTTTTTATATTTTTTAAGTTTGCTATGAAAGTTAAATAACATAATGATTTTAATGTTTGTTGGTTAGATGTTATTTTAAATCATATAACGTTAATTTGATAATATATAATTTAATTTTATACATTATTTTTGTAAAATACTACTAAAGAATTATGAAATTGACTTGATGCTAACTAAATTAAACTAAAACAATTTTTTGGTCGGTACATATCTATTAGGTTATTTATATTACTTTTTATAGTTCCACAAAAAAATATTACTTTCTATATTAGATTAGAGCTAATTTTATAAAAAAGAATATAAAAAAATATTTTAATTTTTTCAAAAATAATTTTAATTTTGAATTAGATAATATATTAAATTTAAATAAATAAAAATATTTTATTATAAAAAATTTACTTTTTTAATTAATTAAAAAGACCACCTGACCCGCAATCCGCTTGTGGGTTGGGCTGGGCCGAAGGCCCGCCCCTCCGTGGGCCAGCTGCCTAAAACCCCCAACTATTTTAAAATTGGATTAAAATATTTTAGAATAATAACAAATTAAAATATTTTAGAATAATCACAAATCACTATACCAAATAAAGAGTTGGAAAAAATAAATAACTAATTTAAATCATTCTCTATTCCCCAACTACTACTATTAAGTATTATATAATCCAGTGTTTAAACTCATTTGTTGTGGATTTCAAAATTCAGTTATAAGTTTAAATGACAATGGTAGAAGATACTTCCTCCGTTCTCAAATAACTGAACCATTTATATAGTAATTACTATTTATTGAGTAACTTTGATTAATTTTTTTAACATAGTTATATAAGAAAAAGATAGTCAAGTGATATATTTTTAAATTCATCTAATCACGTAGTTTCAGAATATAAAATTTTTGTAATTGTTACTTATATATAGTTAGAGTTATTAATGGTTAAAAATATATCTTGGATTGCGTAAAATGTAGGAATGATGCAGTTATTAAAAAACAGGGGTAGTATATATTATTAACTTAAAAAAATACTCCATATATGATATGAATAATATCTTTAAATCATATATCTTAAAAGGTAATAAAAATACCATATATATATATATTCATAAAATTAAATATAAAATAAATTTATATTACATCATTAATTAAAAGTAAAAAGAAAGTTAATTAATGCCAAATTAAGATTTCAACTTTAGCCGGACATTTAAGTTCTAATGGCAATTAAGGTATTTATTAATATTTTAATTTTAATTAGTTGAATAAAAGAATTTATGTTCTACATATAAATCTTAATAATGAATTCCACATAAACTTCCATTTAAATTCTATGGATTGAATTTGAATTTTAATTAAAGCAGATATCAATTTGCCAAAATTTTTAAAAATTATTATAATTATATTATTACCTAATTTAAATTTTGCAGGGTAAGTATTTAATTTATTGGATTATCTTCCCAATTTTTCCAATTCAATTAAATTGTTGTTGTCTTTATATTTTATAGTGAACTTAAATCAAGACAAAAAATATATAAAAATTGTATCCAAAAGACAAAATATCAAAATGTGAATAATCTATTAACAAAAGAAAAAAAATACAACAAATAAAGGGGAACATCTCCAAATTTACACTCTTCAATTTTTTTCACTATTTTCAAAACACGAATAAAGAAAACAAACAAACAAAAATAAAATCAATATAAAACAAACTTTTATGCTATAGAAATAATTTTGAGTAGTATCCAAATTAGAATGACAAAAACAAATTATAGAGTATGACTTCATTGCAATCTTGCATTACAGCAACATGTAATCCTGCAAAAGACAATGGAAAAGCATTAAAATATATTTTTAACATTACGTTTAAAAAAAAAGACTTATTAATATTATTCACACGCAGAGTAACAGAAAGAAAAAAAAAAAGATTCTTACATGAATATAAAGATGAAGAATATTTTGCAACAAAAGAGAGAAAAATTAACCTGAAACAAAATAAATATTAGGAAAACATTTTTTTTTTTTTTTTTGAGGAATATGTTGTTTCATAGATGTGGGAAACAAAAAAATGTTTAAATATAAAATCAAAGTTAAGAAGACATAAGAAAATAATGGAGAATAATAATAAAGAAATAAAATATGAGAGGATGAGAACTTTAAGACCACCGTAAGATTAGATAAATGAATGAATTATTATTTATAGAGCAATAGGAGTGGTGGAATTGGATTTGATGTGATCATCTAAAATATATAATAGTATAAATTAAAGATATTATAATATTTTATTAAGATTTTATTAGGTTATTATAGATATAAATATTATATATATATATAATAATTTGATCTCAATGAAAATGAATTTTATGGTTTCAAATCTTAGAAGAATGGAAGCGATCTTCTAAAAATATGTAATATTATGGTTAAATATATTATCATATTATATTAAGATTTTATTAGGATAATATAGATATAAAATATATAAGAAAGTAAATATTAGATTTTTTTCTTTTAGACTAAGAAATTGAATATTGGATTTAAATTCAAATCCCAAAATATGTATCAAGATAATATATTTTTTTTTCTTCTGTTTAGACTAATAAATTAAATATAAGATTTTAGATTTAGAATTTTTATTTTAATTATTTTCATATATGATTTAAATTGTTGAAAAGGGGAGAGAATAGGTGGATGAGTTTTTGAAAAAAGGGGGTGGGAAAGTGGGGGGAAATTAGACTATATTACTTTTATATATATATAGATATATAGATATATAGATTATAGATTATAGATTTAGGGAGTATATATGATATGATTGAGAGTGTGTTGAAATTAATAATCTATATAATAAATCCTGAATACTTTTTGGTCTATGCAGACTGTATTGTCCTTATTAAATATAACTGATTCTTTTTAATCTTTAGGGTTTTATCGGTAATTATACCACCATTTTATAATCAATGGATACAATTAATCCACATAATCGCTGATTAATCGCTGACTAATTTCAACTCACCTTCCACGTCATCAATATCTATATTTAGAAAATAAATCTAACTATTAATATAATAAAATCTTGAGAAAATCTCCATATATATTTTAAAAAGATATAAAAAATTTATGACACTTGAAATATATAAATTTATTAAAACTATATAATATAAATTATTTGTTTGTATATATATTTTTAATAAATATTATTATAATATTGTTAAATAAATTTAATTTAGGTTAAATTTATGTCTACAAGTATAATCTTATATATCAACATAAGGAATATAATAACCGTATTTTAAATAAAAAATACTTCATTAAAAATATATATTGAATAATCAAATTAAAAAATTTAGTGAACTATAAAATTTAATGAAATTTTAATTCTCATGTCTGTACAATGCTTAATTTTCAAAATTTAATCTCACAAATACAATTTTGATAAATAAAAAAAATATAAATGAAAATGTAAGTATGTGTTTTTTAATTATAGTAAATATACTTATCATTTCAAATATTAAGAAATATAAAACTATATCATATAAATTATTTGATTGTATATATAATAATATTTAATAAAGATTGACATATTATAATACTATTAAATAATTTAAATAGTTTTAAAATGTGTAACTAATTAAAATATAATCTTATATAAATATAAGGAATTTAACAATTAGCCCAAGTGGTTAAGTCCCTCGACTTCCAACGGAAGGTTGGAGGTTTAATTCCCCATCGGCCCCCTATCCCTCCCTTTCATTCCCCTTTGTAATTTGTGTGGCATGGACTCCCACCACTCATTTCCTAGCCTGAATAGCTGTTCAGCAAAAAAATCAATTACCATCATAAATCTCAAACATTATTAATTAATGATAATATATTTTTAATATAAATATTTTATTAAAATATATATAAAATTTTTAAATTTATAAATTTTAATCAATTATAAAAAAATTTAATCAATTTTTTGTCATGATTTTTTTATATCGGGTCTAATTTTGAAACTTGGTCTCATAAATATAAGTTTGATAAACAAAAAAATATAAAGGAAAACTAAGTACTATTATTAACAAACATGTAATGTTATTAGTATTTTAAAATATTTAATTATCTATATATACCTAAATATATAAATTCTAAATATTTTTTAGTTTGTACGTACTATATTATTTTTTTAACGTCAATTCATTATTTATAAAGAAATTTGAGAAATTTTATTTATGGTGTAATCAGTTCATTGATTCTAAAAAATTGATTAATATAAATTGATTCATCACCTAAAAAAAATTATATCATTCTAAACAAATTCTAAATCACTTTTTTAAGAAAAATAAAGAAAATTTAAAAAAAATACATCATAGTTGGAATTATTAAACATAATATCCTTCATTGTTAACTATTTCGATATAAAATAAAAATATATATGAAAGTCGGAGTAAATTGTTATACAAATTTTTTATAAACAATTTGTACTCTAAAAGGATATAAGAAGTATTTTACTGTAAATTATACATAAAGATTTGTGGTAATCATACATAGTTTTGAAGTAATTCGAATTTTGAATTGTTAAACGTTATCTTTTTTTTTCCAATTGTTCTTAGTATTTTAGATATGAATGCAAAACTATATATTTAGTTTTTCAATGATGGAAAAAAAATTTTATATTATATCCACCTATGTAACACCCCGGTTTTTGGTCACCCAGGTCGGGATGTCACCGCCACATCTCCCTAGTAAGGCACGGTTTCTCCGAGCTTACTAAAGAGATGCAAGGCTAGGTATTGCAGTATTTAAAACATTTAAAGCATTCAAAATAGACCATACAATATAATTCGAAAATAATAATAGCATAGCGCAGCGGAAATATTTAGTTTGGTACAGTATCGCAGCGGAAAATATAAAAAGGGCCGACATGGCCAAAACACGGGTTAAACAGGCCCGTTCATAATATAGTCTAAGTACGAAATTTAAAAGCAAAATAACAATCCCCAAAATCCCATGCATGATTCGTGCTCACACATGCTCATTCCACATACTCTGTAAGGAAAGGAATAAAAATGGTTTTGGTCAGCAAAATTGCTGAGTAAGTTAACACATGCATGATCGTAGGGTTTAAAAGCCATAAATTTAATAATTTAACAAAAGCATGATAATAACATAATATTTAGTTTCATCTAATCCATATCCAATAGCATAATTTATCTCAGGCTCTATTTAATAAATAGCCATAATTTAAATAAAGCATTTAAATAAGTTAATTTGACAACAATATCGTTTAATCTAGTTTAATTTCATTTAGAATCCCCATTACATTCCCGATTTGGTATTTCAAAGTTTCACGATAAAAATCGCAATGTCAACAAGTTTAGCCGGTAGCCCGGCGGCCGCAACCGTATCAGCCATACCCAGTACCACTCCGGAGCCTCGGGAAACCCATACGGATATTCACGAGAGTGTAGGCTCTAAGTTTCGCCATTTAGGCAATCCATATCTCAAATTTAGCGCGCGGGGTCACCATCGTCCATTACGGCACGAAGTGAATCGTTAGGGGGCACCCTGCAGAGCACTCACCCCTAATTTTAATTTATCAAGTTTGTAAGGGGATTTAGTTTTTAAAAATCTGACTTCCATTGTATTAATTTAGAAATAATATCTCAATTTGTTTCAACCCTAAAGGTTAATTCCATGTTTCAACAAGATTTCAAGATTTCGTTTCGGTAAATCACGGTTTACTCCAAAATTCGTCTAAAATCCGATTTAATTCCAAAAATTCCAAATTTCATATCTGACTCGGAAACATCAAGATCTACAACTTTTGTGTTTTAACTTTTTCAATCCGAGATACCTAAGTAGGTCAAAATCGCAAATTTTCGCATAAGAAGAAATCTGTTCGAGTTTAATTCATCACAGTTCAAAGATTTCAAATTCTACCATATCAATTCAACTCCAAATTTAATGAAATTTGACAGGGATCATCTTAAGACATTTATCTACAACTTTCATGTTCGGCCAAAGATCTAAAACAGCCTAGATCCTATCTCAAAAACGTGATCAAGATCATTCCTAAGTTCTGTCCAAGATTTCAAGATCTAGAATCAAACAGTTCGGTTTCAATGGGTTTTCACATATCAAATCAACTCCAAAAATTCTCAAATTTTTACAGTAGCTAGGTCTAAGTCTTAGGAACGTTTTTCGTGTTTAAGTTTTTCCGTTTGAGTTCTTTTTAAGGGTCGGAAAAATTCACCAAATCTGTTGCGTCGGTAGAAAACAAAAGTGGACAGATTTATGGTTCTTGTTGAATCTTTTAGGTTTCGAATGTTTTAAAATCTCCCAAAACCATGTAAGGTTAACTTACAGTGTCTATGAACGTCGGGAATGTCTAGTTCGAAGGCGTGGCTTCCAGATCACCGTTTCTCCTCTCCGTTCGTCGGGTTCTACGATCTAGATTCGATACGGGGTGTAGAAAGAAAAGAACCGAAGTTAGAATCCGTTTTCGGATTAAAACGTGAAAAGATTTATTGGACTAGAGCTTACCACAACGTTTGGAGACCTTGGATTTTCGTCCAAGCTGCTGCCTCCGTTTGGTGCTTTCCGTCGACTCCGAATTTAGGGTTTCGAACGTATAGAAGATTGTAGGGTTTTGTAAACTTGTTTGGGGCTCCCAAGGGGCTTATTTATAGAATTCTTAATCCCTGGGGCGTCCACAACCGACCTAAAAGTCTGGAGTCGAGAGATGTTCAACCGAAAGTCGAAAAATCCGCGTTCGGGCGAGAGATTCACGCAACAAACGAATCTGTGGGGTGGCGCGGTCGCGGCGCGCTAAAGCCACTTCACCGCGCGGCCACCGCGCCGACTTCGCCTGGACTTCGGTCCGGGCGGGTCGTGCCATCCGTCGTGCTTTTCCACCTCTCTTTCGGGTTTCTATCCCTCTATGCTCCCGAATTCCGATTTCCGGGGTATCTTCGGGTTTCTACTTTCTCTCTAAATTTTTATTCTCAGTCTAATTGGATGTTTTGGACTCGAATACTCGAGTTCATTAGTGTCGGGTTTTGGTGTACCATTTATCCATCCTTTTATTTAATTAAATTCCTTTAATTCCTTTTTAAGTAAAAATCTCATTTCTCATTTCTTTATCTTTATTTATTTCTTTTATTTGCTGGATTTGTTTATTTATTTATAGTATTTATTTTATCTATTATTTATTTATTTAATTATTATTTTATTTTATGTTGGAAAATTCTCGGGTATTACAGTCTACCCTCCTTAAGAATCAACTTCGTCCTCGAAGTTGTGTTTCGGCTTTTCTCGTCTCGTGCTAAGGTCTTGTGTTTGTTTTATTATGTTGTGACTGAACTTAGAATTAAAACTTCTAAGCTGCCTACGTACCCGGTAAAGGGATCAAGCCATAACGTAGTTCAAAAGTTTACAAAAATGCACGAAAAATTAGGGGGTATGACATCCTCTCCCCCTTAAGATTGCAGTTATGTCCCCATAACTGTGTCGGAATCGGTTTGGAACAATGTCGGGTATCGTTCCCTCATATCGGATTCTACTTCCCAGGTTGCCGTCTCACTTTCGTGGTTTGACCAAAGAACCTTGATCATTTTGATGGTTTTGTTCCTCATTACTCGTTCCTTAGTATCGAGAATACGCACTGGGACCTCTTCGTAAGTCAAGTCTTCATCGAGCTCAATTATCTCCGGTTGAAGTACATGTGTCGGGTCCGGCACATACTTCTTTAGTTGCGAGACATGGAAGACATTATGAACTCGATCTAAGTGTGGCGGTAAAGCCAATCGGTAGGCTAGAGTTCCGACTCGTTCTAGAATTTCGTAAGGTCCTATGTATCGAGGACTTAACTTTCCCCGTTTGCCAAAGCGCATCACCCCCTTCATGGGTGATATCTTTAGCATGACCCTATCTCCCACTTGAAATTCTAGGTCTCGTCGTCTCACGTCGGCATAACTCTTTTGACGGTCTTGAGCGGCTTTCATCTTCCCTTGGATCACTTTGATTTGTTGAGCCATGTCTTCGATAAGTTGTGGTTCCACTACCACGGACTTATCGTTTTCTTCCCAGCTCAAAGGGCTTCGGCACTTTCGTCCATACAATGCCTCGAAAGGTGCCATGCCGATACTAGCATGGTAACTATTATTATAGGAAAACTCAATCAAGGGTAAATGAGATTCCCAATTTCCTTTGAATTCCAACACGCATGCTCTCAGCATGTCTTCTAGTGTTTGGATTGTCCTTTCGGTTTGTCCATCCGTCATCGGGTGGAATGCGGTGCTCATTTTGATTTTGAGTACCGAGAGCTTTTGTAACTCCGTCCAGAAATGAGAGACAAATCTACTGTCTCTATCGGAAATGATATCATGCGGTACTCCATGTCGTCGTACCACGTTATCAATGTAGGCTCGGGCCAATTGGTCCATAGTCCACGTGTCTTTCATTGGGATAAATATGGCTGTCTTCGTTAGCCTATCCACAATCACCCAAATCTTGTTCATGCCTTTAGGTGATCGGGGTAATCCCGAGACAAAGTCCATTGAGATGCTATCCCACTTCCAACTTGGAATCTCTAGTGGTTGCATCAATCCTAAGGGTTTATGTCGCACTGCCTTAACCTTTTGGCAGGTGAGACATCTCGCCACGAAATTTGCCACTTCCTTCTTCATTCCCGGCCACCAATAGATCTTCTTCAGATCTTTGTATAGCTTGTCACCTCCGGGATGTACGGAATATGGCGTGTTGTGCCCTTCCTCCATCAACCTTTGCTTCAACTCGGCACATTTAAGAGGCACACACCATCTACCTTTAAAACGGATGCTTCCATCCTCGTGGACCGCAAATCCTATTGCCTTTCCTTCGGCAATATACCCTTTTATCTTCTCGAGTTTCGGATCGCCCGGTTGAGCGAGTCGAATCTCGTCTAATATGGGAGTTTCTACGACCATGGCATTGACCGTTTCTCTCACTGTGCCAGGATGCACAAGTTCTAACTCCAATCTTGCCAAATCCATGTACAATGCCGGCGGAATTACCAACGAGTTTGTCACGTGTTGGGTTTTCCGGCTTAGGGCATCGGCTACCACATTCGCCTTCCCCTCGTGGTATGCTATCTCTAAATCGTAGTCCTTAATGAGTTCCAACCACCTTCGCTGTCTCAAATTCAACTCCTTCTGAGTGAATATATATTTCAAGCTCTTGTGGTCGGTGAACATTCGACACTTCCGCCCATAAAGATAATGTCTCCATATCTTTAGAGTGAAAACGACCGCTGCCAACTCCAGGTCATGTGTCGGATAATTTTCCTCGTGAGGTTTCAATTGGCGTGATGCATAGGCTACGACTCTCGAGTCTTGCATCAAAACACAACCTAAACCTTCCTTCGAAGCATCGCTATATACTTCGAAGTCACCATTCTCTGATGGTAGTGTTAATACGGGTGTGGTTGTGAGTCGTTTCTTCAGCTCTTGAAACGATGTCTCATATGCTTCGGTCCACTCGTATTTTGCTCCTTTCTTAAGTAGCTGGGTCAAAGGACGTGCAATCCTTGAAAAGTCCTTCACAAATCGTCTATAATATCCGGCTAATCCAAGGAAACTCCTTATTTCCGTTGGACTTTTCGGAGTTGCCCATTCAGTTACGGCAGAAACTTTTGCCGGATCCACTGATACTCCATCAGCGGATACTATGTGTCCGAGAAATGCCACTTCTTTCAGCCAGAAGTCACATTTCGACAGCTTGCCGTATAGCTGGTTTCTTCGCAAGATTTCTAACACTTGATGTAAGTGCTTCGCATGCTCCTCCTCGCTCTTCGAGTAGATCAGGATGTCGTCGATGAACACTACGACACACCGGTCTAACAATTCTCGGAACACGTTGTTCATGAGATTCATGAACATGGCCGGAGCATTTGTTAACCCGAAGGATAACACCGTGAACTCGTAATGACCATATCGTGTTCGAAACGCCGTCTTCGGAATGTCCTTCTCGGCAATCCTCAATTGATGATACCCAGATCGCAAATCGATCTTCGAGAATACTGAAGCTCCCTTCAGTTGATCAAACAGATCCTCTATTCTCGGAAGGGGGTATTTATTCTTAATGGTCACTTGGTTTAGTCCTCGGTAATCTATGCAAAGACGTAGTCCTCCGTCTTTCTTTTTGACAAACAAAACCGGTGCTCCCCAAGGGGACGTACTCGGTCTTATGTAACCTTTTCCCAATAGCTCCTCGAGTTGTTCCTTTAACTCCTTCATTTCCAGTGGTGCCATCCGGTACGGAGCTTTTGAGACAGGCTCTGTCCCCGGAATGAGATCTATCGTGAATTCAAGATCTCTCTCAGGTGGCATGCCCGGAACGTCTTCAGGGAACACGTCCAGGTATTCTCTTACCACTGGTATGCTATCAACCTTGTCCTCTTCCGCCTCAAGGTTGTGCACATAGCACGCATATAGTTCATACCCCTTACGCATCAAGTTACTTAGTTTAAGTGCACTAACGATTTTGTTACTTTTCTTAGGGGGCTGAGAGTAAAAGATAACTCTCTTTCCCCTACTTTTTGACAAGGTGATCTTTTGCTTTTGGCATTCGATCACCGCTTTATACTGGGATAGCCAGTCCATCCCCAGTATGATGTCAAAGTCGCTTAAGTTAAATTCTACCAAGTTCGCGAAGAATTCTACGTTCTTTATCACTACAGGAATTCCGTTGTATCGTTTAGAGCAAGACACTATTTCTCCAGAAGGCAATTGAATTCCTAAGCTAATTCTCTCGCACTTAGGTAGATCTAACTCAGGCACTATCCTTGATGCGATAATTGAGCAACTAGCTCCAGAATCAAATAGAACTCTAAGGGGTGTATTCAAAACGTGAAATGTACCTGCCATCACTTCTCCTTGCGCAGGCACGTCCGCTTGGTTCACCACGTTCAGCCTCCCCATAGGGCGTCCCTGATTGCCCTGCTGATTCGCATTCGGCTGCTGATTTTGTTGCTGGTTTTGATTCTGTGGGGGCGGAGGTCGTTGGTTCTGGTTCTGGTTTTGCGGCCTATTTTGAGGGGGTTTGTACCCTTGGTTATTGCCGTTTCGCCCGTTTTGGTTTTGAGGCTGTTCTTGCCCCGCGACCAAATCGTCCCTCTTCGTTATGTTCTCGAGCCTAGTTCGACATTCCCGTCGAACGTGACCCATTCGACCGCATCGGTAACATGCGCCTTGTTGCGGGCATCCCCTTGCCAGATGTGGTCGTCCACATCGCGGGCAAGGCGGTACCGGATCTTCTTGATTGAACCTCCTCCCCGTGTTGTTTTGTTGGGGCCTATTCGACCCTCTGCGCTGCTCGTTCCTTCCAGTGTTGTTCTCGTTTCTTGAGTCTCGGCTTCTCTTGTCTTGAGGACCCCTGCTGGACTCCCCACTCACCCTTCTTTTCAGCTGCTGCACGCGTGCTACCGCTACAGCGCGATCGTATACGGCTTGCAAATCGGGGTAGTGTACCCCCGCGATCACTTCGCGCACAGACAGGTTCAGTCCCATCTCGAACTTCTGTGCCTTTTCCGCATCAGTAGGCACTAGCCTTGGTGCAAACCTCACCAGCTCCTTGAAGCGTGTGTAGTATTCTTGCACCGTTTGGCTTCCTTGCTTCAGTGACAAGAATTCTTCGTACATGGCAGCTTTGGTACTCAAGGGATAGAATCGATCCCTGAGTAGTTCCATCATCTCCATCCACGAGTAAGGCTCGTCATCTTCAGTCAGTTTGGCTTGCGTCGCTTGCCACCAGTCATCAGCTTCGCCTCCCAAGTAGTACGAAGCGACATGTACCCTCTCTCCTTCCGGACATTTGACCGCTCCCAGCAGCTTGTCAAAAGTCCGGATCCATTCCTCCAGTTTAGCTGGATCCTCCTCACCAGCATAGTGGGGCGGCTGGTAGGGATTCACCATCGCCAGGTAGTTAGGGCGAGCTTGGGGCGGAGGTACCGCCGCAGCTTGACCCTGGTTGACTTGCGCGTTCCCGAGCGCAATCAACACTTCCTCTATCGTCCTAAGACGATCGCCCACATTGTTCGGTGCGGGGGCGTCCTGCGCACCTTGGGGTTGTTCCTCATCAGGTTGAATTGGTTCAGTGACGTTTGGTGGTGTTTCAGTAGGTATCTCAGTGGTGGTTTGGGGAGTGGTTTGAGTTCTTCCTCTTCCTCTTCCTCTGGGTGCCATTCTGGTACAAATATGATAGATTAGGGCTGGTGAATTTAGCATATAGTCTAAGAAATTTCTATGAATGTATATGTGTGTAGTAATTTAGCACGTGGTGCTTTGTTCGGATTGAGAAGCATCATATGCTTCGGGGTTTTATTTTATTTTGTCTTGTTTTGTTTCGATTAAAAAAAATAAATCGGGTCTTTTATTTCCTCAAAAGAAATTTTTAGTACAAAAGTAGAAATATTTTTCTGGCAAAATAGTATCTAATAATAGAAGCTCTAGTGTCTCATGACATCCTCCGGTGGGGTAGCAGGATCTTCCTCCGGATCTTCCTCCTCCGAACTCGGCGGTAGTAGGTCGTCAAAGATAGTGTTTAAGTCCTGCCCGTGGGCATCGATGTATTCCTTTAGTATTAAGTTTTGTGTAGTGAGGGTTTGGACTTGGCGTTCGAGTTGGTTTATGCGGTGATGATCCGCCTCTCTCAAGTTGCCCATGTGATGTAAATTGGCCTCCAACTGAGCCATACGGTACTTCATTTGCTCTAGGGTTTGGTGGGAATCGAGATGTACACTCATCATCCTGACCATCAACTGCATCATGTCCTGACTAGCCATCTAGCGCAAGCAAGAGATCTAAGTTAATATTCGCCAAGATTCTAAGTTCAATTCGCCAAGATTCTAGGTTCGAGTTTCCAAGATTCTAAGTTCAAGTTTCGCCAAGATGCTAAGTTCAAGTTTCGCCAAGATTCTAAGTTCAAGTTTCCAAGATTCTAAGTTCATAGCAGAGATGCAACATGCATATGCAAATGATATTTCCCCCCAATAATAATTTAATGCACCATATATATATATTTTTCCATGGGTTTTAAAATAAAAATTTTTCTCCATGGAAATAATAATTTAAAATTCAAAATAATAGTCAAAATACTAATAATAGTTTAAAAATAGTAATGGTTTAAAAATAATAGTTTAAAAATAACCGGTCTCTGATACCAACTTGTAACACCCCGGTTTTTGGTCACCCAGGTCGGGATGTCACCGCCACATCTCCCTAGTAAGGCACGGTTTCTCCGAGCTTACTAAAGAGATGCAAGGCTAGGTATTGCAGTATTTAAAACATTTAAAGCATTCAAAATAGCCCATACAATATAATTCGAAAATAATAATAGCATAGCGCAGCGGAAATATTTAGTTTGGTACAGTATCGCAGCGGAAAATATAAAAAGGGCCGACATGGCCAAAACACGGGTTAAACAGGCCCGTTCATAATATAGTCTAAGTACGAAATTTAAAAGCAAAATAACAATCCCCAAAATCCCATGCATGATTCGTGCTCACACATGCTCATTCCACATACTCTGTAAGGAAAGGAATAAAAATGGTTTTGGTCAGCAAAATTGCTGAGTAAGTTAACACATGCATGATCGTAGGGTTTAAAAGCCATAAATTTAATAATTTAACAAAAGCATGATAATAACATAATATTTAGTTTCATCTAATCCATATCCAATAGCATAATTTATCTCAGGCTCTATTTAATAACACATATCACATGGTTCAAGATAATAGCTATAATTTAAATAAAGCATTTAAATAAGTTAATTTGACAACAATATCGTTTAATCTAGTTTAATTTCATTTAGAATCCCCATTACATTCCCGATTTGGTATTTCAAAGTTTCACGATAAAAATCGCAATGTCAACAAGTTTAGCCGGTAGCCCGGCGGCCGCAACCGTATCAGCCATACCCAGTACCACTCCGGAGCCTCGGGAAACCCATACGGATATTCACGAGAGTGTAGGCTCTAAGTTTCGCCATTTAGGCAATCCATATCTCAAATTTAGCGCGCGGGGTCACCGTCGTCCATTACGGCACGAAGTGAATCGTTAGGGGGCACCCTGCAGAGCACTCACCCCTAATTTTAATTTATCAAGTTTGTAAGGGGATTTAGTTTTTAAAAATCTGACTTCCATTGTATTAATTTAGAAATAATATCTCAATTTGTTTCAACCCTAAAGGTTAATTCCATGTTTCAACAAGATTTCAAGATTTCGTTTCGGTAAATCACGGTTTACTCCAAAATTCGTCTAAAATCCGATTTAATTCCAAAAATTCCAAAATTTCATATCTGACTCGGAAACATCAAGATCTACAACTTTCGTGTTTTAACTTTTTCAATCCGAGATACCTAAGTAGGTCAAAATCGCAAATTTTCGCATAAGAAGAAATCTGTCCGAGTTTAATTCATCACAGTTCAAAGATTTCAAATTCTACCATATCAATTCAACTCCAAATTTAATGAAATTTGACAGGGATCATCTTAAGACATTTATCTACAATTTCATGTTCGGCCAAAGATTTAAAACAGCCTAGATCCTATCTCAAAAACGTGATCAAGATCATTCCTAAGTTCTGTCCAAGATTTCAAGATCTAGAATCAAACAGTTCGGTTTCAATGGGTTTTCACATATCAAATCAACTCCAAAAATTCTCAAATTTTTACAGTAGCTAGGTCTAAGTCTTAGGAACGTTTTTCGTGTTTAAGTTTTTCCGTTTGAGTTCGTTTTAAGGGTCGGAAAAATTCACCAAATCTGTTGCGTCGGTAGAAAACAAAAGTGGACAGATTTATGGTTCTTGTTGAATCTTTTAGGTTTCGAATGTTTTAAAATCTCCCAAAACCATGTAAGGTTAACGTACAGTGTCTATGAACGTCGGGAATGTCTAGTTCGAAGGCGTGGCTTCCAGATCACCGTTTCTCCTCTCCGTTCGTCGGGTTCTACGATCTAGATTCGATACGGGGTGTAGAAAGAAAAGAACCGAAGTTAGAATCCGTTTTCGGATTAAAACGTGAAAAGATTTATTGGACTAGAGCTTACCACAACGTTTGGAGACCTTGGATTTTCGTCCAAGCTGCTGCCTCCGTTTGGTGCTTTCCGTCGACTCCGAATTTAAGGTTTCGAACGTATAGAAGATTGTAGGGTTTTGTAAACTTGTTTGGGGCTCCCAAGGGGCTTATTTATAGAATTCTTAATCCCTGGGGCGTCCACAACCGACCTAAAAGTCTGGAGTCGAGAGATGTTCAACCGAAAGTCGAAAAATCCGCGTTCGGGCGAGAGATTCACGCAACAAACGAATCTGTGGGGTGGCGCGGTCGCGGCGCGCTAAAGCCACTTCACCGCGCGGCCACCGCGCCGACTTCGCCTGGACTTCGGTCCGGGCGGGTCGTGCCATCCGTCGTGCTTTTCCGCCTCTCTTTCGGGTTTCTATCCCTCTATGCTCCCGAATTCCGATTTCCGGGGTATCTTCGGGTTTCTACTTTCTCTCTAAATTTTTATTCTCAGTCTAATTGGATGTTTTGGACTCGAATACTCGAGTTCATTAGTGTCGGGTTTTGGTGTACCATTTATCCATCCTTTTATTTAATTAAATTCCTTTAATTCCTTTTTAAGTAAAAATCTCATTTCTCATTTCCTTATCTTTATTTATTTCTTTTATTTGCTGGATTTGTTTATTTATTTATAGTATTTATTTTATCTATTATTTATTTATTTAATTATTGTCTTATTTTATGTTGGAAAATTCTCGGGTATTACAACCTATTTGGGGTTTGAATTTCTTTCCATGCTCCTCACTACAAGAAAATCGCCTGTAGGCGACGACCGGGGGTGAGGAAAAAGAATTTCCTCGCCTGGGGGCGAGGACATAGGCGACGAAAAAATAAATTCGTCGCCTACAATATTTTAATTTATGAAATATTTTTGTTTTTGAATATTAGCAAGGAGGGAGGCGACAAAAATAGTTTTTCCTCGCCCTGGAGCGAGGAATTAGTTGAGGAATTAATTTTCATCGCCCTAGGGCGAGGAATTGGACGAGGAAAACTTTCGTCGCCCCAAGCAAATAAGTATGGCCTAATTTAATACCCTATAGCCCGCCAATTCTCCCACAGTACATTCAAACCAACCCTAATTGACTCCACACTCCAACATACCCTTCGTTCTCCACTCCCCAGCAACCTGCGCCGCCCTTATTTCCTTCGATCTCCACCTGCATCGCTGTCATCACCTCCGGCCCCAGTGACCGCCGCCGCTGCTCACATCCCCTTCGGCCTCCGGCGACCAGAGCCATCTCATCCCCTTCGGCGGGCTTCCTCCAGCGACTAGCGCCTTCCGGTCTTCATATCAGCACAGCGCCGCCGCGGCTCAACCCATCCGGCCTTCTCTTCCTTCGCTGTTCATCTCCCCGCCGAGGCGCCACCCATCCCCTTACGGCCTTCCCGTCGCGAGGCAACTATTCATCCCCGCCGAGACGCCACTCATTCCCGTTGCGGCTCTTTTTCTCGATTGGTAACGTTCCTGTTTTTACCTTCTTACTATGTGCGTTTTCGATTATGGCAATAAAAATGTTTATTTGAGCATCAATTCATGAAAATGTTAAGAAAATGTGTTTTCCACTGTAATTAATTTGTTCCTTAATTTGGATTATTTGTTTGGCACTGCAGTTTTTGTTCTTGATGAAAGTTTGTTTGAGTTTGTGTTTTAGTCTGGCTTATTTGCCTATCTTTATGCTATTTAAGGTTAATGAAGCGGTTTATACCAGGGAAATGGAGCTACTATTGTAACGTTCTTTGGTGTTAGATCTTGAGATTCTATTGTTTATTTTATACTCTGTTTTCTAACTTGCTTCCATATGCTTCTTGTTTAGAAATGGCATGTATGTAAAAGTTCATGGGCATTTAAAAGGATTTCAAGGCAAAAAACAGTTGATGGTGTACTCAGTAAGTATGTACATGATTTTTGTGTTTTCAATTTATCATGTTTTGCTACATATTTTATGAAGCATGACATCATTCCATATGCAATTCTGTATGATGCAACGTTCCATATGAGGAATTGAGGATGATTACCATTTTGTTCTCTTAAGTTTTTCCTGTATAATTCACCATTGCCAGTCCCTCACTTTCTTTAAGCCTCATGGAGTTCCGCACGCATGATTTATTGTGTGTATTTAGGTATCAGAATTTCTTGATTTGCTTTGAAGAGCCAACAGATCACGAAAGGGGGATTACGTGCCAGAAAGCTAAAATAGCTTGTACTACTACTATATACAGTTCCATTCTTACGGAAATGACTGCCAAGTGCTATTGGTGGCCGTTCACCGTAACTATTGATGGTCAAATTGATTTCTAACTATGTAGTATACCATTAGTTGCCGTTGTTATTTACTATGTAGTATAACATTAGTGCCACTGTTATTAATTTAATGGTTCCCATATTTTGTGTGCTAGAATATTATGTTGATTTATGATTCTTAGCATAAAGCTTCCAACAATTTCATTGTAATCTCTATTGTTCTTTCCAAAATGGATTTTACATTCCTCAGAAGGTTGTTAGCAGTCATCTTAAACCATTCATGGGTGAACGAGCGAATTTGAACTCTTATCTCCCATGATTTTCCGCTAATATAACATATCTGGAGATTTTAGTATCATGTTAACATATATCAATGTATGTTTTCTGTACAATTTTTGTCCTATTCATTTAAGGTTTAATATCCATGCTGTTACTACCAGGCCTGTCGCAGATATAATGAGATTCCAAATCATTTTGCTGAATGTATTTATGTCCACTACTACAATACTAGGCAACGGGTAAACTATGTCCTGGCTAAATTTAAATGTTTTATGCAGTGATCATAAGGTGACTATGGTTATATTTATCTTCTCCACTTTCCTCATTACAGAAACTGCAGGATGCTAGCCAAAGTTCCTGGTCATATACCAAATTCATCAGTTAACACTTCTTCAAAAGGCTTTCAGTCAAACCCTTCAAATCAGGTGACCTAATATGATGTTCTTTGATTAGGTAGTAATGCACTTATCAATTACTCCAGGAGATCTTTGATATATTTGCACTTTTCAGTTTTCTGTACAATATGAAATGGATGGAGTAAAGGGCATTGATAAAATGGTTCTAAACTATTTGCAGCAGCCATCATGCATGTAAGTTTTATGGCACAGAACTTTTATTTTATTTGTAATCTTCTTTAATATAATTGGGGAAGGGCAAGCGATGCTTGCAATATAGTAGTATATATACATTTGCAGAATCAATGAGCAAAAATAACAAATCATTGGCCAGATGAGGCAGAAGATAATCTAAAAAGTTTCATATACTAAACTGGCAATATATACATTTCAGATAAAAAATCATAAAAATTTGTGCTATAAAGCTATCGTCTACTGGAATATTGGAAGGAGCCCGAGTTAAGTATTGATAATGGCCAGAAATGACCATTATTTTCAATCCATTTCCGTGTCTTAAACGGGCATTGGATCGCATTCCGGTCTTACATTAAGTAAGAAAGCAGTAGAATTGGACTGATTTATGCATAATTGTAAAAATAATAAGCTGGTGTGAAAAAAGCATAAATATGTAATTTTATTACATAATTATGTTAGAAAAATCCAAAAACATGAGAAAAAGAAAAGGAAACAAAAAGATGGGAAAAAGATAGAAAAAACCCACAAAAAGAACATTTTCGGCCCATCTGGCCCAATCCAGCAGGCCCAGGAACACCTTTGTCGCGGAAGCTCCTTTGTCGCGATGCATGGTTCCGCGACAAAGGAACGCTCCGCGACCAAGCAAGCTCAGATGAAGGAAAAGACCAGCCAGAGCCATCTGTCGCGATACCTTTGTCGCGATGCCCTGTTCCGCGACAAAGGTCCATTCCGCGACAAAGATGCATTTTTAGAGACACAAGACCCAGTCGAGAAGCTTTGCCACATGCAGTGTGTTCCGCGACCAAACTTGATGCTCCGAGACAAAGCTGTGATGTGTGTGATGTCTTGAGACACAATGGGCTCAAATCAAGGCCCATGAGCTTAGGGTTTCCCCTCTATAAATAGGAGGTGTTTCCTTTGAGCTGGAGGTTGGAAGAATCTTAGAGAAAATACACATTCTTGAAGACAAGTGGGAAGTTCAGTAGTTTAGTTTAGTTAAGGGTAGTTTAGTTAGATTTTTCTTGTATTATTTAATTCATGCACTAGTTAGGGGTAGTTTATTGCACTTTGGTTAGATAGCCAGTTTTACACCTTATTTCCTTGTTCTAAACTTTGTTTAAGGGTTTGTGGTATCCAAATCATGGGTATGAACAATACCGTTCAATAATATGGGAAAACATTCTCCATTTGTGTCCCAAAATCATGAAATGGGTCTCACACCCCATGGATCTTACTGTTTTCGTTTTCCTTGGGTCATTTGATCCTTGTTTTGCATTTTAATGTCACTGCTTGGTGACTTTTTCTTGGGATAATGTTGCACGCTTATGGGTGATCAAGCTCGGATTAGGGTTTCTTAAGATTTAAGTTTGTTTCATTTCTTTTATGTTCAAGCATGTTCTAGCTAGATTCATATTCTGTTTTGTTATTTTGAGCTTAGTTAGCTTTTGAATCTGAAAAGGGTGAGATCACACATAATGCATGCCACTGTTCCACTTTACTTTTCTGACATGTGTACTGGACACACCTTTGTCGCGGAACAACTCTTGTCGCGGAACCACCGTTCCGCGACAAAATGACACTTTGGCGACAAAGGTGCCAAAGAACATTTGTTAACCACTATTTTAAAACCCTTGGTCGCGAAACAACCCTGGCGCGGAACCACGTTCCGCGACAAAATCCTGATTGGCGACCAAGGACCCAAATACTTGTGATTTTATTCTGGAAGGGTTTTGTCGCGAAGTAACCCTGTCGCGGAACCACGTTCCGCGCCAAAACCTCTTGTTCCGCGACAAGAATTATGCCCTATCCAATTTTCAACCTTTTTGTCGCTATGCCTCCTTGTCGCAGAACCATGTTCCGCGACAACATTTTTGCTTAGCGACAAAGCAAGCCCTAATCTTCAAAATATCCATTCCTCTTATTTCCCACCCCTTTGTCGCGAAACCTTTGTCGCGGAGCCACGCTCCGCGACACAAACTCTGCATCGCGACAAAGTGGCACCTTTTTGCCAAATTTTTATTCTTCATCTCATTCCATTAATTAAATGAACCTTTATATTAATATTTTGAGGTTGAAATCCAATGATCTCAACCCATGATAAATTTGATATAAGGAACTTTGTTCAATTTTTCATTAAAAGATTCTTCTACAAATGATTAAACTCTAATGATCTAAGTACATAATCCGGACTGTAATTAATTAATTATGGAATGAGTGATTATTTAGACATGAAGAGTGATTATGGATTTATTTCCATACCTTGCATGAGAAACCAATGTCTCTCATGCAAGATGACCCAAAAATGTTTTCTTTTATTTATTTTATTCCGTGATGTGTGAAACAGCTAATAAGGAATATATCAGATTAATGTTGGCGGGTATTCCCACACGGATAACTAGCTCGTTTTCTGTATATTAATTATTAATTGTTATTTTGCATGGTCCGGATAGTGTTCGGTGGAAGCCTTGGCGGTTCGTCCATCCGGGATTATAATAGCTGCTCAGCTGACTCCTATCCGGATACAGTTTTCTTTTCTTTATTTTAATTTCAAACCCGAATCTGGAGCTGTAGTAATGTTAGATGATATTTGCCAATGTCATCTAATAATTATTGCAGTGATAGAACATGTGGGTTTTTATCCAAATTCACAGATAGTGGAGTTTAAGGTGACAGTGGCAACTGTCATTTAGGGAATTTCACTATCTAAAAACCGTTCCATCTGGAATAGTTGGGACCTGGATAGCAGATGTTTGCAGTCCGGATAACCCCAGTTATTTCAATCATCTTTTTAGCCAAATAAATTCTTCTCATCTCCGGCTATTTCATCTCTGTGTGTCAACTTCTGTCTAAACCCACCTTATATTTTGGGTTATTTAATTTTACACTCCTCTATGAATTTATGCATGATATTATTATGTAGATATCGTGGTCATATTATTTTGGGATCCTTCCCTTGGACATAGAAGTCTTGATTTTATAATTAGATGCTTCATAATAAATCTCCAACAAACATTCCTTTATAAAATCCGGATCTGAGTAAGGGATAAATTCGACAGTTATGATTAATTCATATCCGACTGGGGGTTGATTTTGGGAAATTAGAAGCAGACTCAGCGATTAGGTCTCTCCTAGACTGAAAGGGGTCTGTGTTCTTATTGAGAGTCTAGTACCTGATAGGGAATGATTTTCAAATCCATTATTTTCCAAAATTGCTGCTTGTTGGAAATCTTGTATTAAATGTTGCATTGGGTCAGATTCCACTTGGATTCCGATAAGGTGTGACAGATAATACTAGAAGAACAACATTCAGGCCTTGGTTATTTTCTAAGGTAGGGTTGAGTATTCTTTCAACTGCTATCTTCTTCTGCCAAAGCCTATTTTTGAGTCCTGAGTGAGTGCATCCGGAACGAACTAATTTATTAGTTCGTTTCATTAGTTTGTATCTCATAACCACCCGATGGGAGGTGAACACTGCGAGCGGTTCACTGAGAATAGGGAATTCTTGATCCACACTCGGTCATCCTGACTGGGGGCTTTCTTTTACTACCAGGGTCAGACTTTCAAAAACCTCCGAGTGATAGGATTTTAAATGCTTTCTTTATCGCTTTGTTTTAAATGCTTTCGTTAGAGGTCACTCGGTTGTATTGAGAGTTGTGTAACTGCTACTAGGAATGAGAGTTAAGGGATAGTTCAGGGGTTGATTAGAATCTTTGGGTGTGACATGGGGGAAGGATAACAGTACTTGGCATCTCAATAAATGATTTGTCGGGTGTTGCTTGTCCACCACAGATAAATGACATACCTCTGCGCGGGGGCAGTTGTATATCTGTGGTATCTTGGATTTTGTTAACTTAAGAGCATGTAAACTCTTACTGTAAGTACCTGTCTGTTAAAGGGAACACGGTGTAGAGAGCATGAGAGTTAGCTAACTGATGGATTATCCCAAGCTAAGATCTGTGTAACAAAATGGAAGTTTAATTGTGTTTCATCTAAATCTTGTCCAATCTTTATTCTTTTCTTCCTGTCTCTTCTGTCTCATTTAAATCTGCTTTCTTAGATAATTTTTAACCGCTTTCCTAGAATAATTTCATTGTTTTCTTAGATTAAATTTAATTCGCTTTCTAGAATAATTTTATCTGCTTTATTTTAATTGCTTTCATAATCTAGTTTAAATTCTGTCAAGTAGTTGTTAATCATTTCACAAACTTGAATCGAGTAATCGAGTGGAAAATCTTAGTGAACGACGTGGGCCCTGCTTCTATCGCACATCCTCCAGTGAACGATCCGGTCTTACTATAAATTACTGCAATTTTTGACACCGTGCGCTTTCGGGGGCACAGTTTCTTAACACAAGCAATAAAAACATGAATACTTATAAATATATCCCTAATCACAACTCCGCCATCATAAATTGGTTTCATTAAATAAAACCTAAACCAGGACCATGATTTTTCGGAAAATACTCATGTAGTGGGAATCTGTCAAAAGTTTCATGGCAGGAAATCTTATGTCAAGAATTGATGAGAAGTATCATGGCATATTTGCCGGGGATCCTCAGTGTGACAGGCTGAAGGTCAACCTATCCCGGCTGTGCCATGAGATTTGTCAACATTTCATGACAGAGAGGACCACAGCGCCATTTGAAACCAAGCACCACACTTGAGTAATAAAAAGACTAATAATCGTGATATATCCCTAAACCCTTTCCCGTAAATCATAACTCTTTCCTTTTAATAAAATTAATCCTATATTTTAGAAAACGCTCGTGTTGACGAAATTGTCAAAAGTTTCATGGCGCCGTTGCCGGGGAGGATGCAGCGTCGTTTATTAAGAGAATTACATTCCTGATTACTCATAGATTAGCTTAGTTTAATGTAATATATCTAATCCAGAACAGAAAAAGTACCCTCAAGATTAATTGAACATTTAGAGTACCAAGACTCTAAATGTGAGGATGTTGAACTGAGGAGAAAACCTAACCTAATGGGTATTTATCTGTCTTGCAGGAAATTCGGAACCACCCAAAAGGAAGGAGCAGAAAAAGCATGGGAAACCAGGTTCTTGGTTGGGAAAATTCCACAAATCTGAGAAATTATTTTCGGAATTTAAAGCAATTTAAGATCCGGAATAAATCTCGCAGATAAATGGAACTGACCCAACCTAATTTTATGCAAGTAGATTATTTTAAATAATGGCCCAATGTTTTGAATTTACTTGGACTGAATTCATTTAGGTCCAAATCAAATAAAATAGACGCAGGCCCAACATCACACTCGGGCCCAGTCCGTTGAAAATTTGAAAATTCAAAAAGTTTGTCGCGGAATGACCATTTTGTCGCGGAACAACGTTCCGCGACCAAGTGCAACTCCGCGACAAAGTTCCCCTTATCATCAAACCCTGTTTGTCCTTGTCGCGGAGTAACCATTTTGTCGCGATGCACAGCATCGCGCCCATGTGCAAATTCCGCGACAAAATTTCACTCACCCCTGAACTCCGTTTGTCCTTGTCGCGGAAGCCTTTGTCGCGGAGCACTGCACCGCGACAAAGTCCCTGTTCCGCGACACGGGCACACCACCCCATTCTTCCTTGCCATTTTGTCGTGGTACACTTTGTCGCGGTGCATGACTCCGCGACAAAGTCCCATATTCCGCGACACCTCTAATGTCGCCGAGCCTGGTCGCGTAATCCTGTTCCGCGACCATGGGCTAGGGTTCCGCGACCGGCCCATTAGTATTTAAACCTCTCCACCTCCCTCTTCTTCCCCACGCTCCCACACTTAGAAATTTTCGGAAAAGCCTCTCGTACTCGAAACTGCCATTCTCGAACGAACACCACCGTGTTCCTTCGCAAACCCGACCATTCTCAAGGGAAACTCTGCCCAATTTCTGCCATGGAACCTTCGTCTTCATCTTCTCCAAAACGAACCGAACCATGGTAAGCCCTTCTCCATTCTGCCCCAGCGCACCCATTGCCCCTGTTCTTGCAATTTTGGGGATTTTTGGTGTTCTTGTTCTCGAAATTATGTGAATGGGTTTTCTCATGGTCTGTTTCACTTAGTGGAGTTTGATTTTAGGGAATGTGTGGTTCGGGGATGTTGGATTTTGATTTTCCCTGTTTATTACTGTAATGGCCGAGCATGATTTAGAGGAAGGGGGAGTGTTGTTTTGTGTTATGAATGCACAAGGGAGTTCGGTTTTTGATTTTTGATTGAAATTTTTGAACTTAGGGCTGTTGGAGAGCATATTAGCAGTTAGGGGGTAGAATCACCATTGTTCTGTGTGTTTTAAAAATTTTTAGGGCTCTACTGGGTTCTTAGTTATCCTGCCGTGGTTTTGTAAATCTTTAGTCTGAGTATTGATCTAGTTATCTGAGGAAACCTGCTGGAATTCTCAAAATTCCTAGAAGGGTGAAATTTGGAAAACCAACGAGCATTTGGGCATTTTTGAATGTCTTGATGTTGTTAGTTTGAAGCATGTCACTGTGTTTGATTTCATGATTATGAAGCATGAGGCAGTGTGATTCCAGGTTTTAGCTAGGATAAGAGTATGATCTTATGTTTTTGTCTTACTGTGCTCATGAATGTTGCATGCCAATTTGACATTTAATGTTTTTCCCTGTTTGGCATGACTGTGTATGTATGCTGCAGACATGAAAGTGAGTGTTTGTATTGTTTTAGCAAGTCTGTGCACCAAAGCCCCTTTGGCCAATCACTTTTCCACTTAAAGACAAAAATAGTGATAGGAATTTTGGTTGACAAGTTGTTTTTGTTCCCAATGGAACTAAAAAGTGTGAGTTAAGTAGCAGTATTTTGCCACCTCAACTGCTACCTCTTTACAAAATCCAAAAATGGGACCACACACATCCCACTTTTCATTAAATAAAAACAAGTCAACCTTTTTCAAAATTAAAAATAGTGTTTGCAATTTTCTAGAACGTTTTAACTGTCCAATGACAGTCCAGACAATCCGGAAATAGCAAATCCATCCCGCCACGCATCCACTGCACATTCCATTTTCGAGCTATCCATTCCATCATCATCATCTCATCCCATTTTCAACAAGTGCCTCGAGCTTGTTTAATAAAATTGAAAAAGCAACCTTTTTGGGCCCAATAGCCTACTAAAAAATTCTCTAAGTCCAATGACTTAGATTTTTTTTTTTAATTAATTAATGGTATATGCCTTACGGTAATGTTTTGAGTATTAATCAAATAAATCACATTTCGAGCAAAGCTCAAAATGTGAGGATGTTGGTTTCTGGCTTGAAACTCAATTCTCAAAAATATATAAAAACTTGATTGGAATTAATACTTTCTATATTTTTCAGGAATGAATTAGTGATTAAGTCAGCTATTGGATTGCCCGATTGCACTCTGCATCAAGCAGCAGTAGAAGCATCTGCAAATAGGACTCAGATTAAGAAGCTCAGGGAAGCTTTGATAAGCGTGTACGGTGTTCCACTGGACCAGGGTACGGAAGCTGAGTTGTCATTAAGGCCCGGATGGGACGTAAAAATCCCCCCTGAAGATAGATCAACCGCTCTGACAAACATAGAAAGGGATTTCTCCCATCACATGCTGAAGTTTTGGGAACTAATGACAGACCATGCTCCGCATGATTCCATAATGACACCCGAAGTGCATTTGGAAAGAATCACGCTGAAGTTCCAAATACATACAGCTGTCTGGCAACGTCATCTAGAAGATGGAACAGTGGGAATCGATATCTCAAACTATGATATACTCATTCCCGACCAGCCCATAGACCCACAAGTGTGATTGCAGTTCGTGGAAAGACCTTTACCGGTAAGCCTGATACTGTCAAAGGGAGCCATTTCAATGCATGAAGCTTTCCCTTGCATTTGGAACCCGAGGTTATTTGACAACATGGGAAGAGAAGAGCAGAGATGGGTAGCCAGGCAGGCTAAGCTAAGGCATCGGGAGATGAGTTACAACCTGCGCCACAAACTGAGGAGAATTGAGGAGTTCAACACAGAAAGGAACTCCACCATGATAAATAAGTTTAGAGAAGAAATCAATGCAGCTCGGAAAGAATGGCACGAAATGGCACTTCTGTGGGGACAAGGCAAAGGTTTCATAACACAAGAAAGATTGGATGAAGGATTGACCTTGCCAGATGAGGATAATTTTGAGACAATTTTCATAAACAAGCGGTTTGGCCAGACAAGACCAGTGGAAAGGGGAACTCAGGTGGATCCTGGATTTCCCGAGACATCAGAGAACTAAGGGAAAAAGCCCTTTATGAGGTGCAGCACCACAATTGGTCAGTATTGACCAAAAAGAAAGTGCAACTCAGATTAATGACCGAGGCTGAAGCAAAGGAATATCTGACGTTTGACAAAGCACAGATGATGACTTATGTGACAGAAGAGCTAGAAAGAGACATGATCAACACCATGATGGAGCAGTATAGAACTTCATATCTTGAACTCCTCATGGAAATGGATAGAGAAGCCTTGAGGTATGGGAAGGAAGGAAACAAGACAAAGGTCATGCACTATAATCACAAAGTCAGGAGCCTGTTTTGCACACGGATTAAGGAGGCTTGGGAACTTAAACTGGTCCGGGTAACAAGTCAGACATTCGTGCATGATTATCTGAGATTTGCACACAAACTGTTTGGAACTCAAGAAGCTCAGGAAGATCCGGAAGACCCTGATGCTGAGATTGATGCTTACTTTTCCACCCCTCCTGAGGCCAACCCACAGCCTACCCAGCCAGCAGTACAAGTTTCGGCTTTGCCGCCAAGAGGGCAGACTGCCGTGCAAGAAGTTGCTACGTCCGAGCCAGTGGTGCAACAAGAAGCAACTCGGACTCCAACGCAGCCAGCTCAATCTGAAATGCCAGCACTTGCCACCATTAAGGCACCCATACCGCCCGAGCAGACATCCAGTACTACTGTCGCATCTGAAGGTCAGCCAGCACCTCAACCGGAAACGAGGAGAAGGTTGATAAAATCTGCTGACAAAGATAAACCAGCAAGAGCTCCGGAAAAGAAAGTGGAGATCAAGGAACCTGAACCAACTGTTAGGAAAGTGGCGGAGCCCACAGATCCCAAGGACAGAGGTAAGAAACCGATGCCACCACCACCTCCGAAAAAGAAGCATCAAGTGGCATTCGATGCTGAGCTAGCCAGAAAGATGCAAAATGATGAATTTGCATTAGCTGATTTGCTGGATCAAGTAACAGGTGGTTTGGGAGTAGAGAAGGTGACTGAGGAAGAACGCTTGGCAATGGAAAAGAAAGCTGCAGAGGAAGAACAGATCAGAAGGAACATTCAGCAGACGAAAGATGAAGAGACTGCCAGAAAGATGCAAGCTGATCTGGAAAGCAGGACATCTGGAGAGGCTGAACGGGGTGATGAGGAAGACTTCGAGCTGAAGATCACTGGAGAAGTGCAGGGGCGTGGATTGAAAATTAAAGAAGAACAACCTCCTGCATGGACTGGCCCCACTGCACACGATGCTGAGACTACCCGGGGAGATATAAGGAACAGGCTTAACAAACAAATCGAAACGAGAATTGATGCTGGAGAAAAGCCAAGTCAAATCAAATATCAGACAGAAGTGGGACAATTGATTGATCCTCTTGTGGGCACGGCCAGAATTGAAGAATTCATCACTCAAGAAGGCCCGTCGCACCAACCTGAACAGCCAGGCGACCACCCCATGGCCTCTGCGCTCAAGGAAAATGTTCAGGAAATTATGACTGAAGCTGCAGAGGGAAATGATTCAGAAGAAGAAGCTCGGCAAGAGGAGCGAGAATTCATGGACCAGATGGCGCCTATTTTGCAACGTCCAGTTGGACGAGCGGCGAGGATTAGGGAGGAGGAGGAGGTATCAACTGATGTTGATGACCGTAATTTTCATGTAACTACATCTTCTTTGCCTGTAAATTATGAACTCAATACAATGAAAAATGTAATTAAACAGGTTGAGGAGGAATTCGGAGATGAAACAGCTCATGGAGAGCAAGAGCCCAGTCAGAGGGGAGATGAGGCTGAACCAAGGGATGACCAGCCACAGGAAGGAGACGATCGGACAGACTGGCACACGAGCGACGACGAATCTGTCGGATCCATTCGACCAGTCGAGTTCTGGTCCGAGAATACTGTGAGGCAAAGAATGGGTGTTTCAAAGGAATATGAGAAGAAAAAGCTGAGTGAAGAACAGGTTCAGATCAAGTTCAATGGCAATAAAGAGAATGCAGAAAAGTATAAGAAGTTGCAGAAAATGATAGTGCCAGATAAAGGATTCAGACCCGATGCATTGTCACACCCCACTGTTGAGACTTTCTACAGAAATCAAGAGTGGGGTAACTTCATGCTGCATCACGACGAAGATGGCTTCGTAGAGCTAACAAAGGAATTCTTCTGCAACATCGATAAAGATGCCAGAACAACATGGATCCGAGGACAAGTGATAAACATCGCACCTGACTGGCTGAATTAGTTCTTCGGGACTCCAGATATCCAAAGCGAATTTCCCCCTGATGAGATCATGACAAAGAGAGCCAAAACGAGTGAATATGCGAGGTATGCAACCTTGGCCAACAGCATGACAAGCGTGACCGCCCCAGGACATACATTCAATGCAAAATGGCTGCGGATACAGTTCATGCCAACTTATGAGTTCTACATGTCCAAGATCCGGTCCAATTCGCATCCGCACACCACATCTGGGAATGTACTAATGGGATTTGCAAGAATGTGGAGCGGAGCAAAACTGAATGTGGGGAAGCATGTATTCGAGGTGATGATAACACGGATAAAGGATAGACAGGTGCTATGCTATCCAAATCTGATTAGGAGAATCTGCATAGCTCAGGGAGTTGATTTGAGCGCTTTTGAGGGTGACACAGTGGTGAAAGTAAACCCACCTATCAGTGTGCCGAGACTTCCCCTGTGTGAGAGTATTAAATATTCCCTTCCCCAACTGTTCAGCAGAGGAGATTCAGACGCCCAATCCTCTTTCATATCAAGTGGGCAGACATCAAGAAAACGAAAAAGGCAGCCCAAGACAAAGAAGGGAACACAGAAAACCCGTGCTGATGCAGGACCTTCAAATGTCCAAGAAGAGCCCCCTGCGGACCGAGAACGAACAGAGATTCCAATTCCACCTCCGACTCAACCTCAACCTCAGATGCCTCCTCAAAGCCAGAACGTATCTCAGTTCCCTGCTGATTCCCAAACGATTGAGATGGTGAGCAGGATGAGTCAATCTATGCTCGAAGGAATGAAGTCCATGACTGATGTAGTTATGGCAAGCCAAGAGGAACAGCGGAAAAGGGCCGAAGAGGAGCGTGAAGAGCGAAGGAGGGAGAGAGAAGAAGAACGCCAAGAGCGTAGGAGAGAAAAGGAAGAGAAGCGAAAGGAGAAGCAGGAGAAGGAAAAGAAAGAGGCGGAATTCAGGCAAATGATGATGGAAAGGGAAGAGCGCATGCATAGAGAAAGAGTGGAGAGTGAAGAAAAGCAGCGCAAGATGATGGAAACACTGATGCAAGCACTCATCAGTCAACTTCCCAAGCCACCCCCACCTCCATCAGATGCAGCAGGACCGTCGAATCAGCCAGGGGAGAAAACAGATTGAGTATGTAATTGTCATTTCAATCGAGCATAATTGTAAATATCATATAAGAGAATTTCATTTCCCTTGTGCAAAATCGTTCTGATTGCAATGGAATCTCTTGTAATTGATATCATTCACTGTTTTAATCTTGGAATTTTGCAGTCCAAACGATTTTATTCTTGAAAAGATGTCTGCACAGTCCAAGATGAATAAGTGACTGTCAGGCCAAAAATATGTTGTTGACATACCTAGTATGTCAGCAGTGCCTCTTTACTGCTTTCAATTAAACAACCAGCAAAAATATGCATAAACTTGCTCTAAATTCGCATGTTGAATTTAGGCTTGTGATTAAATTTTCAAACTTTTAAATTGGGATAATATAATTGAAGACATGCATGAAATGAATTCCTGAGGTTTTGAGCTATAAAAATTTAATGATGCGATCAGCTTATTGGGTAATAAATCTGCATGTTAGAGATTTCGATTGAATAGATTGTTAAAATTAAGCTTTGATCAAATTTGAGAATATTGTATGACATGAATCAACCCAACCTTGTGAGATTTGAGCCATGAGTCACTTTTACTCATTCTTTTTCTTTGATGTGTGAATCATTTTGATTAAAAGACACTAGAACTTGCAATTGGGACCGATTCAAGACCATGCCATATTCCCGAAATCGAGCATATGATCGAGGCACCTAGAAAACCCAAAATATTGGCCTTCTTTTGAAATCCAAACCCAAAAATATTTTCCCTTTAGGATTAACCACTTTGAGCCTTAAGCCTAATTTTTCTTTGAAAACCCACTATATTATTCCTAGCCTTATAAAAACACCAAGAAAATCAAACCCAAGTGTGCAGGAATAAATTCTATCAAAGGCATTAAACTTATGATCATCAATCCATTTAATCGGTATATTATAAACCGATTCATCAAAAAAAAAAAAAAGAGAAAGTTGAATTCCATTCTACATCAAATAAATTGCAAATGACAAGCAATTAGACAATAGTCTAATGTCATGCAAGAGAAAAGCAAAAGAAAGAAATAAATAATGATGATCATAAATTTTTAAATAAAAATGTGCCAAGTTATGATAGAATTAATTCTTGTCACTTCCTAGCCCAATTATTCCTTTTCCTACCAAATGTTACAACCGTATGCCCCATTATAACCATTGAATAAGACCTCGTGATCTCGATTTGAGGAAATGAGCCGGTGGCGAGTTGGTCTGATTGCAAGCTTATGGGATAATTAAATTAAAATTGATTTGGAGCGTTCATAATTAAACCCCAATTGAGAGTGAGTGATCTTTCCGATTCTCTTATAAGTGAGGCTCTGTTTCATTAAAATGTTCATGTCATCCTCTAATTCTCATCCTTAATCTTTGCATCTTTCAAACATGACATTCATAAAGGATTGATAATAATGTTTGATTGGTAGGCCCGATTTAGTGAGCAAGTATCATTTCATTAAACACTGCAATCAAGGGAATTTAATACTTGTAGTTTTTTGTTGTCTTATCCCAATCCAAAAAGGATGTGATTTATGAAGCCACGAAAATGAATTGAATATGTAGAGTCCGTGTTCTTACGAACATTGACTCTGACTGCTCGGGGACGATCAGTATTAAATGTGAGGATGTTGATAATGGCCAGAAATGACCATTATTTTCAATCCATTTCCGTGTCTTAAACGGGCATTGGATCGCATTCTGGTCTTACATTAAGTAAGAAAGCAGTAGAATTGGACTGATTTATGCATAATTGTAAAAATAATAAGCTGGTGTGAAAAAGGCATAAATATGTAATTTTATTACATAATTATGTTAGAAAAATCCAAAAACATGAGAAAAAGAAAAGGAAACAAAAAGATGGGAAAAAGATAGAAAAAACCCACAAAAAGAACATTTTCGGCCCATCTGGCCCAATCCAGCAGGCCCATGAACACCTTTGTCGCGGAAGCTCCTTTGTCGCGATGCATGGTTCCGCGACAAAGGAACGCTCCGCGACCAAGCAAGCTCAGATGAAGGAAAAGACCAGTCAGAGCCATCTGTCGCGATACCTTTGTCGCGATGCCCTGTTCCGCGACAAAGGTCCATTCCGCGACAAAGATGCATTTTTAGAGACACAAGACCCAGTCGAGAAGCTTTGCCACATGCAGTGTGTTCCGCGACCAAACTTGGTGCTCCGAGACAAAGCTGTGATGTGTGTGATGTCTTGAGACACAATGGGCTCAAATCAAGGCCCATGAGCTTAGGGTTTCCCCTCTATAAATAGGAGGTGTTTCCTTTGAGCTGGAGGTTGGAAGAATCTTAGAGAAAATACACATTCTTGAAGACAAGTGGGAAGTTCAGTAGTTTAGTTTAGTTTAGGGTAGTTTAGTTAGATTTTTCTTGTATTATTTAATTCATGCACTAGTTAGGGGTAGTTTATTGCACTTTGGTTAGATAGCCAGTTTTACACCTTATTTCCTTGTTCTAAACTTTGTTTAAGGGTTTGTGGTATCCAAATCATGGGTATGAACAATACCGTTCAATAATATGGGAAAACATTCTCCATTTGTGTCCCAAAATCATGAAATGGGTCTCACACCCCATGGATCTTACTCTTTTCGTTTTCCTTGGGTCATTTGATCCTTGTTTTGCATTTTAATGTCACTGCTTGGTGACTTTTTCTTGGGATAATGTTGCACGCTTATGGGTGATCAAGCTCGGATTAGGGTTTCTTAAGATTTAAGTTTGTTTCATTTCTTTTATGTTCAAGCATGTTCTAGCTAGATTCATATTCTGTTTTGTTATTTTGAGCTTAGTTAGCTTTTGAATCTGAAAAGGGTGAGATCACACATAATGCATGCCACTGTTCCACTTTACTTTTCTGACATGTGTACTGGACACACCTTTGTCGCGGAACAACTCTTGTCGCGGAACCACCGTTCCGCGACAAAATGACACTTTGGCGACAAAGGTGCCAAAGAACATTTGTTAACCACTATTTTAAAACCCTTGGTCGCGAAACAACCCTTGGCGCGGAACCACATTCCGCGACAAAATCCTGATTGGCGACCAAGGACCCAAATACTTGTGATTTTATTCTGGAAGGGTTTTGTCGCGAAGTAACCCTGTCGCGGAACCACGTTCCGCGCCAAAACCTCTTGTTCCGCGACAAGAATTATGCCCTATCCAATTTTCAACCTTTTTGTCGCTATGCCTCCTTGTCGCAGAACCATGTTCCGCGACAACATTTTTGCTTAGCGACAAAGCAAGCCCTACTCTTCAAAATATCCATTCCTCTTATTTCCCACCCCTTTGTCGCGAAACCTTTGTCGCGGAGCCACGCTCCGCGACACAAACTCTGCATCGCGACAAAGTGGCACCTTTTTGCCAAATTTTTATTCTTCATCTCATTCCATTAATTAATTGAACCTTTATATTAATATTTTGAGGTTGAAATCCAATGATCTCAACCCATGATAAATTTGATATAAGGAACTTTGTTCAATTTTTCATTAAAAGATTCATCTACAAATGATTAAACTCTAATGATCTAAGTATATAATCCGGACTGTAATTAATTAATTATGGAATGAGTGATTATTTAGACATGAAGAGTGATTATGGATTTATTTCCATACATTGCATGAGAAACCAATGTCTCTCATGCAAGATGACCCAAAAATGTTTTCTTTTATTTATTTTATTCCGTGATGTGTGAAACAGCTAATAAGGAATATATCAGATTAATGTTGGCGGGTATTCCCACACGGATAACTAGCTCGTTTTCTGTATATTAATTATTAATTGTTATTTTGCATGGTCCGGATAGTGTTCGGTGGAAGCCTTGGCGGTTCGTCCATCCGGGATTATAATAGCTGCTCAGCTGACTCCTATCCGGATACAGTTTTCTTTTCTTTATTTTAATTTCAAACCCGAATCTGGAGCTGTAGTAATGTTAGATGATATTTGCCAATGTCATCTAATAATTATTGCAGTGATAGAACATGTGGGTTTTTATCCAAATTCACAGATAGTGGAGTTTAAGGTGACAGTGGCAACTGTCATTTAGGGAATTTCACTATCTAAAAACCGTTCCATCTGGAATAGTTGGGACCTGGATAGCAGATGTTTGCAGTCCGGATAACCTCAGTTATTTCAATCATCTTTTTAGCCAAATAAATTCTTCTCATCTCCGGCTATTTCATCTCTGTGTGTCAACTTCTGTCTAAACCCACCTTATATTTTGGGTTATTTAATTTTACACTCCTCTATGAATTTATGCATGATATTATTATGTAGATATCGTGGTCATATTATTTTGGGATCCTTCCCTTGGACATAGAAGTCTTGATTTTATAATTAGATGCTTCATAATAAATCTCCAACAAACATTCCTTTATAAAATCCGGATCTGAGTAAGGGATAAATTCGACAGTTATGATTAATTCATATCCGACTGGGGGTTGATTTTGGGAAATTAGAAGCAGAGTCAGCGATTAGGTCTCTCCTAGACTGAAAGGGGTCTGTGTTCTTATTGAGAGTCTAGTACCTGATAGGGAATGATTTTCAAATCCATTATTTTCCAAAATTGGTGCTTGTTGGAAATCTTGTATTAAATGTTGCATTGGGTCAGATTCCACTTGGATTCCGATAAGGTGTGACAGATAATACTAGAAGAACAACATTCAGGCCTTGGTTATTTTCTAAGGTAGGGTTGAGTATTCTTTCAACTGCTATCTTCTTCTGCCAAAGCCTATTTTTGAGTCCTGAGTGAGTGCATCCGGAACGAACTAATTTATTAGTTCGTTTCATTAGTTTGTATCTCATAACCACCCGATGGGAGGTGAACACTGCGAGCGGTTCACTGAGAATAGGGAATTCTTGATCCACACTCGGTCATCCTGACTGGGGGCTTTCTTTTACTACCAGGGTCAGACTTTCAAAAACCTCCGAGTGATAGGATTTTAAATGCTTTCTTTATCGCTTTCTTTTAAATGCTTTCGTTAGAGGTCACTCGGTTGTATTGAGAGTTGTGTAACTGCTACTAGGAATGAGAGTTAAGGGATAGTTCAGGGGTTGATTAGAATCTTTGGGTGTGACATGGGGGAAGGATAACAGTACTTGGCATCTCAATAAATGATTTGTCGGGTGTTGCTTGTCCACCACAGATAAATGACATACCTCTGCGCGGGGGCAGTTGTATATCTGTGGTATCTTGGATTTTGTTAACTTAAGAGCATGTAAACTCTTACTGTAAGTATCTGTCTGTTAAAGGGAACACGGTGTAGAGAGCATGAGAGTTAGCTAACTGATGGATTATCCCAAGCTAAGATCTGTGTAACAAAATGGAAGTTTAATTGTGTTTCATCTAAATCTTGTCCAATCTTTATTCTTTTCTTCCTGTCTCTTCTGTCTCATTTAAATCTGCTTTCTTAGATAATTTTTAACCGCTTTCCTAGAATAATTTCATTGTTTTCTTAGATTAAATTTAATTCGCTTTCTAGAATAATTTTATCTGCTTTATTTTAATTGCTTTCATAATCTAGTTTAAATTCTGTCAAGTAGTTGTTAATCATTTCACAAACTTGAATCGAGTAATCGAGTGGAAAATCTTAGTGAACGACGTGGGCCCTGCTTCTATCGCACATCCTCCAGTGAACGATCCGGTCTTACTATAAATTACTGCAATTTCTGACACCGTGCGCTTTCGGGGGCACAGTTTCTTAACACAAGCAATAAAAACATGAATACTTATAAATATATCCCTAATCACAACTCCGCCATCATAAATTGGTTTCATTAAATAAAACCTAAACCAGGACCATGATTTTTCGGAAAATACTCATGTAGTGGGAATCTGTCAAAAGTTTCATGGCAGGAAATCTTATGTCAAGAATTGATGAGAAGTATCATGGCATATTTGCCGGGGATCCTCAGTGTGACAGGCTGAAGGTCAACCTATCCCGGCTGTGCCATGAGATTTGTCAACATTTCATGACAGAGAGGACCACAGCGCCATTTGAAACCAAGCACCACACTTGAGTAATAAAAAGACTAATAATCGTGATATATCCCTAAACCCTTTCCCGTAATACTCTTTCCTTTTAATAAAATTAATCCTATATTTTAGAAAACGCTCGTGTTGACGAAATTGTCAAAAGTTTCAAGTATATTTTAATATCTGGAGAGGTACTATGCTGTGGTTCTTTGGTTTTTTAAAGGGCTGTGTTGATCATTAGTGTATTATAGCCTGGCACTAAATGTGGTATCTTGATGGTTTCCAGAAAGAGATGCCAGGAATTATCAGATGGATTTTTGATATGATACTCTTTTTGGTTGATTACAGCATGTTGCTGATGAAATGATGAAAGGATTAGACTGGAAGAATTACAGCTGGAGGTACAACAGGCACTTGGCGGGGGGGGGGGGGTGGGGGGGAATACTTTTATCTAGTGGACTGTGGACCAGTGTGATATATAGTTATTTTACTTGGCAAGCAAAATTTTCAGACTGATCTATGGGAAGAAATTGTTTTAGTTTCGTTGTACCAATGGCAGATCTGTCTCAGCAAAGAATAGCCGTAGAAGAAAAGAGGGCTAAAGTGCAGCAGGAATCGAAAGAGCTACTTGATTATACTCGGAAGGCAATAACAAGATTGACTTATTTGAAAGGGTAAATACATAGGCAGTGATTTCTCCTCTGCTTATATAAGTAGATATATTTTCATCCGCATATGCTACTTGAAGTTTTAAAGTGCAATTGACTTGGTCTGTATCTGTCAAATATCTCTTGTTTTTCTTTTAACCTTGTAAGGACACTCACACAATTGGAAGATGAGATACCTCCTTGTGAAGCTCAAATGCAACATTGGAAGATGAATTTGAGAATAATGAAAACTGAAGAAAGACAATATTTGCAACAATATTCTAATTGTAAGGTACGAGCATTGATAAAATGATGTTTCTGGACTATAGGACATTGAATAATATGACAATTGTTTTCTTTTTACCTGGTTGGCTTGTTTATCTCATTTCTTGAAATAACACCATTTTTACGTAATCCAAAGTTAAGTTCGATAAAATATTTTCCTCTTTCAGAGAAGAGATGTTATGGTGCTTAGGAGCAATACTTGGGGCTACATGTAACACCCCGGTTTTTGGTCACCCAGGTCGGGATGTCACCGCCACATCTCCCTAGTAAGGCACGGTTTCTCCGAGATTACTAAAGAGATGCAAGGCTAGGTATTGCAGTATTTAAAACATTTAAAGCATTCAAAATAGCCCATACAATATAATTCGAAAATAATAATAGCATAGCGCAGCGGAAATATTTAGTTTGGTACAGTATCGCAGCGGAAAATATAAAAAGGGCCGACATGGCCAAAACACGGGTTAAACAGGCCCGTTCATAATATAGTCTAAGTACGAAATTTAAAAGCAAAATAACAATCCCCAAAATCCCATGCATGATTCGTGCTCACACATGCTCATTCCACATACTCTGTAAGGAAAGGAATAAAAATGGTTTTGGTCAGCAAAATTGCTGAGTAAGTTAACACATGCATGATCGTAGGGTTTAAAAGCCATAAATTTAATAATTTAACAAAAGCATGATAATAACATAATATTTAGTTTCATCTAATCCATATCCAATAGCATAATTTATCTCAGGCTCTATTTAATAACACATATCACATGGTTCAAGATAATAGCCATAATTTAAATAAAGCATTTAAATAAGTTAATTTGACAACAATATCGTTTAATCTAGTTTAATTTCATTTAGAATCCCCATTACATTCCCGATTTGGTATTTCAAAGTTTCACGATAAAAATCGCAATGTCAACAAGTTTAGCCGGTAGCCCGGCGGCCGCAACCGTATCAGCCATACCCAGTACCACTCCGGAGCCTCGGGAAACCCATACGGATATTCACGAGAGTGTAGGCTCTAAGTTTCGCCATTTAGGCAATCCATATCTCAAGTTTAGCGCGCGGGGTCACCATCGTCCATTACGGCACGAAGTGAATCGTTAGGGGGCACCCTGCAGAGCACTCACCCCTAATTTTAATTTATCAAGTTTGTAAGGGGATTTAGTTTTCAAAATCTGCCTTCCATTGTATTAATTTAGAAATAATATCTCGATTCGTTTCAACCCTAAAGGTTAATTCCATGTTTCAACAAGATTTCAAGATTTCGTTTCGGTAAATCACAGTTTACTCCAAAATTCGTCTAAAATCAGATTTAACTCCAAAAATTCCAAAATTTCATATCTGACTCGGAAACATCAAGATCTACAACTTTCGTGTTTTAACTTTTTCAATCCGAGGTACCTAAGTAGGTCAAAATCGCCAATTTTCGCATAAGAAGAAATCTGTCCGAGTTTAATACATCACAGTTCAAAGATTTCGAATTCTACCATATCAATTCAACTCCAAATTTAATGAAATTTGACAGGGGTCATCTTAAGACATTTATCTACAACTTTCATGTTCGGCCAAAGATCTAAAACAGCCTAGATCCTATCTCAAAAACGTGATCAAGATCATTCCTAAGTTCTGTCCAAGATTTCAAGATCTAGAATCAAACAGTTCGGTTTCAATGGGTTTTCACATATCAAATCAACTCCAAAAATTCTAAAATTTTTACAGTCGCTAGGTCTAAGTCTTAGGAACGTTTTTCGTGTTTTAAGTTTTTCCGTTTGAGTTCGTTTTAAGGGTCGGAAAAATTCACCAAATCTGTTGCGTCGGTAGAAAACAAAAGTGGACAGATTTATGGTTCTTGTTGAATCTTTTAGGTTTCGAATGTTTTAAAATCTCCCAAAACCATGTAAGGTTAACTTACTGTGTCTATGAACGTCGGGAATGTCTAGTTCGAAGGCGTGGCTTCCAGATCACCGTTTCTCCTCTCCGTTCGTCGGGTTCTACGATCTAGATTCGATACGGGGTGTAGAAAGAAAAGAACCGAAGTTAGAATCCGTTTTCGGATTGAAACGTGAAAAGATTTATTGGACTAGAGCTTACCACAACGTTTGGAGACCTTGGATTTTCGTCCAAAGCTGCTGCCTCCGTTTGGTGCTTTCCGTCGACTCCGAATTTAGGGTTTCGAACGTATAGAAGATTGTAGGGTTTTGTAAACTTGTTTGGGGCTCCCAAGGGGCTTATTTATAGAATTCTCAATCCCTAGGGCGTCCACAACCGACCTAAAAGTCTGGAGTCGAGAGATGTTCAACCGAAAGTCGAAAAATCCGCGTTCGGGCGAGAGATTCACGCAACAAACGAATCTGTGGGGTGGCGCGGTCGTGGCGCGCTAAAGCCACTTCACCGCGCGGCCACCGCGCCGACTTCGCCTGGACTTCGGTCCGGGCGGGTCGTGCGATCCGTCGTGCTTTTCCGCCTCTCTTTCGGGTTTCTATCCCTCTATGCTCCCGAATTCCGATTTCCGGGGTATATTCGGGTTCATACTTTCTCTCTAATTTTATTCTCAGTCTAATTGGATGTTTTGGACTCGAATACTCGAGTTCATTAGTGTCGGGTTTTGGTGTACCATTTATCCATCCTTTTATTTAATTAAATTCCTTTAATTCCTTTTTAAGTAAAAATCTCATTTCTCATTTCCTTATCTTTATTTGTTTCTTTTATTTGCTGGATTTGTTTATTTATTTATAGTATTTATTTTATTTATTATTTATTTATTTAATTATTGTTTTATTTTATGTTGGAAAATTCTCGGGTATTACAGTCTACCCTCCTTAAGAATCAACTTCGTCCTCGAAGTTGTGTTTCGGCTTTTCTCGTCTCGTGCTAAGGTCTTGTGTTTGTTTTATTATGTTGTGACTGAACTTAGAATTAAAGCTTCTAAGCTGCCTACGTACCCGGTAAAGGGATCAAGCCATAACGTAGTTCAAAAGTTTACAAAAATGCACGAAAAATTAGGGGGGTATGACATCCTCTCCCCCTTAAGATTGCAGTTATGTCCCCATAACTGTGTCGGAATCGGTTTGGAACAACGTCGGGTATCGTTCCGTCATATCGGATTCTACTTCCCAAGTTGCCGTCTCACTTTCGTGGTTTGACCAAAGAACCTTGATCATTTTGATGGTTTTGTTCCTCGTTACTCGTTCCTTAGTATCGAGAATACGCACTGGGACCTCTTCGTAAGTCAAATCTTCATTGAGCTCAATTATCTCCGGTTGAAGTACATGTGTCGGGTCCGGCACATACTTCTTTAGTTGCGAGACATGGAAGACATTATGAACTCTATCTAAGTGTGGCGGTAAAGCCAATCGGTAGGCTAGAGTTCCGACTCGTTCTAGAATTTCGTAAGGTCCTATGTATCGAGGACTTAACTTCCCTCGTTTGCCAAAGCGCATCACCCCCTTCATGGGTGATATCTTTAGCATGACCCTATCTCCCACTTGAAATTCTAGGTCTCGTCGTCTCACGTCGGCATAACTCTTTTGACGGTCTTGAGCGGCTTTCATCTTCCCTTGGATCACTTTCATTTGTTGAGCCATGTCTTCGATGAGTTGTGGTCCCACTACCACGGACTTATCGTTTTCTTCCCAGCTCAAAGGGCTTCGGCACTTTCGTCCATACAATGCCTCAAAAGGTGCCATGCCGATACTAGCATGGTAACTATTATTATAGGAAAACTCAATCAAGGGTAAATGAGATTCCCAATTTCCTTTGAATTCCAACACGCATGCTCTCAGCATGTCTTCTAGTGTTTGGATTGTCCTTTCGGTTTGTCCATCCGTCATCGGGTGGAATGCGGTGCTCATTTTGATTTGAGTACCGAGAGCTTTTTGTAACTCTGTCCAGAAATGAGAGACAAATCTACTGTCTCTATCGGAAATGATATCATGTGGTACTCCATGTCGTCGTACCACATTATCAATGTAGGCTCGGGCCAATTGGTCCATAGTCCACGTGTCTTTCATTGGGATAAATATGGCTGTCTTCGTTAGCCTATCCACAATCACCCAAATCTTGTTCATGCCTTTAGGTGATCGGGGTAATCCCGAGACAGTCCATTGAGATGCTATCCCACTTCCAACTTGGAATCTCTAGTGGTTGCATCAATCCTAAGGGTTTATGTCGCACTGCCTTAACCTTTTGGCAGGTGAGACATCTTGCCACGAAGTTTGCCACTTCCTTCTTCATTCCCGGCCACCAATAGATCTTCTTCAGATCTTTGTATAGCTTGTCACCTCCGGGATGTACGGAATATGGCGTGTTGTGCCCTTCCTCCATCAACCTTTGCTTCAATTCGGCACATTTAAGAGGCACACACCATCTGCCTTTAAAACGGATGCTTCCATCCTCGTGGACAGCAAATCCTATTGCCTTTCCTTCGGCAATATACCCTTTTATCTTCTCGAGTTTCGGGTCGCCCGGTTGAGCGAGTCGAATCTCGTCTAATATTGGAGTTTCTACGACCATGGCATTGACCGTTTCTCTCACTGTGCCAGGATGCACAAGTTCTAACTCCAATCTTGCCAAATCCATGTACAATGCCGGCGGAATTACCAACGAGTTTGTCACGTGTTGGGTTTTCCGGCTTAGGGCATCGGCTACCACATTCGCCTTCCCCTCGTGGTATGCTATCTCTAAATCGTAGTCCTTAATGAGTTCCAACCACCTTCGCTGTCTCAAATTCAACTCCTTCTGAGTGAATATATATTTCAAGCTCTTGTGGTCGGTGAACATTCGACACTTCCGCTCATAAAGATAATGTCTCCATATCTTTAGAGCGAAAACGACCGCTGCCAACTCCAGGTCATGTGTCGGATAATTTTCCTCGTGAGGTTTCAATTGGCGTGATGCATAGGCTACGACTCTCGAGTCTTGCATCAAAACACAACCTAAACCTTCCTTCGAAGCATCGCTATATACTTCGAAGTCACCATTCTCTGATGGTAGTGTTAATACGGGTGTGGTTGTGAGTCGTTTCTTCAGCTCTTGAAACGATGTCTCACATGCTTCGGTCCACTCGTATTTTGCTCCTTTCTTAAGTAGCTGGGTCAAAGGACGTGCAATCCTTGAAAAGTCCTTCACAAATCGTCTATAATATCCGGCTAATCCAAGGAAACTCCTTATTTCCGTTGGACTTTTCGGAGTTGCCCATTCAGTTACGGCAGAAACTTTTGCCGGATCCACTGATACTCCATCAGCGGATACTATGTGTCCGAGAAATGCCACTTCTTTCAGCCAGAAGTCACATTTCGACAGCTTGCCGTATAGCTGGTTTCTTCGCAAGATTTCTAACACTTGATGTAAGTGCTTCGCATGCTCCTCCTCGCTCTTCGAGTAGATCAGGATGTCGTCGATGAACACTACGACACACCGGTCTAACAATTCTCGGAACACGTTGTTCATGAGATTCATGAACATGGCCGGAGCATTTGTTAACCCGAAGGATAACACTGTGAACTCGTAATGACCATATCGTGTTCGAAACGCCGTCTTCGGAATGTCCTTCTCGGCAATCCTCAATTGATGATACCCAGATCGCAAATCGATCTTCGAGAATACTGAAGCTCCCTTCAGTTGATCAAACAGATCTTCTATTCTCGGAAGGGGGTATTTATTCTTAATGTTCACTTGGCTTAGTCCTCGGTAATCTATGCAAAGACGTAGTCCTCCGTCTTTCTTTTTGACAAACAAAACCGGTGCTCCCCAAGGGGACGTACTCGGTCTTATGTAACCTTTTCCCAATAGCTCCTCGAGTTGTTCCTTTAACTCCTTCATTTCCAGTGGTGCCATCCGGTACGGAGCTTTTGAGACAGGCTCTGTCCCCGGAATGAGATCTATCGTGAATTCAAGATCTCTCTCAGGTGGCATGCCCGGAACGTCTTCAGGGAACACGTCCGGGTATTCTCTTACCACTGGTATGCTATCAACCTTGTCCTCTTCCGCCTCAAGGTTGTGCACATAGCACGCATATAGTTCATACCCCTTACGCATCAAGTTACTTAGTTTAAGTGCACTAACGATTTTGTTACTTTTCTTAGGGGGCTGAGAGTAAAAGATAACTCTCTTTCCCCTACTTTTTGACAAGGTGATCTTTTGCTTTTGGCATTCGATCACCGCTTTATACTGGGATAGCCAATCCATCCCCAGTATGATGTCAAAGTCTCTTAAGTTAAATTCTACCAAGTTCGCGAAGAATTCTACGTTCTTTATCACTATAGGAATTCCGTTATATCGTTTAGAGCAAGACACTACTTCTCCAGAAGGCAATTGAATTCCTAAGCTAATTCTCTCGCACTTAGGTAGATCTAACTCAGGCACTATCCTTGATGCAATAATTGAGCAACTAGCTCCGGAATCAAATAAAATTCTAAGGGGTGTATTCAAAACGTGAAATGTACCTGCCATCACTTCTCCTTGCGCAGGCACGTCCGCTTGGTTTACCACATTGAGCCTCCCCACAGGGCGTCCCTGATTGCCCTGCTGATTCGCATTCGGCTGTTGATTTTGTTGCTGGTTTTGATTCTGTGGGGGCGGAGGTCGTTGGTTCTGGTTCTAGTTTTGCGGCCTATTTTGAGGGGGTCTGTACCCTTGGTTATTGCCGTTTCGTCCGTTTTGGTTTTGAGGCTGTTCTTGCCCCGCGACCAAATCGTCCCTCTTCGTTATGTTCTCGAGCCTAGTTCGACATTCCCGTCGAACGTGACCCATTCGACCGCATCGGTAACAGGCGCCTTGTTGCGGGCATCCCCTTGCCAGATGTGGTCGTCCACATCGCGGGCAAGGCGGTACCGGATCTTCTTGATTGAACCTCCTCCCCGTGTTGTTTTGTTGGGGCCTATTCGACCCTCTGCGCTGCTCGTTCCTTCCAGTGTTGTTCTCGTTTCTTGAGTCTCGGCTTCTCTTATCTTGAGGACCCCTGCTGGACTCCCCACTCACCCTTCTTTTCAGCTGCTGCACGCGTGCTACCGCTACAGCGCGATCGTATACGGCTTGCAAATCGGGGTAGTGTACCCCCGCGATCACTTCGCGCACAGACAGGTTCAGTCCCATCTCGAACTTCTGTGCCTTTTCCGCATCAGTAGGCACTAGCCTTGGTGCGAACCTCACCAGCTCCTTGAAGCGGGTGTAGTATTCCTACACCGTTTGGCTTCCTTGCTTCAACGACAGGAATTCTTCGTACATGGCAGCTTTGGTACTCAAGGGATAGAATCGATCCCTGAGTAGTTCCATCATCTCCATCCACGAGTAAGGCTCGTCATCTTCAGTCAGTTTGGCTTGCGTCGCTTGCCACCAGTCATCAGCTTCGCCTCCCAAGTAGTACGAAGCGACATGTACCCTCTCTCCTTCCGGACATTTGACCGCTCCCAGCAGCTTGTCAAAAGTCCGGATCCATTCCTCCAGTTTAGCTGGATCCTCCTCACCAGCATAGTGGGGCGGCTGGTAGGGATTCACCATCGCCAGGTAGTTAGGGCGAGCTTGGGGCGGAGGTACCGCCGCAGCTTGACCCTGGTTGACTTGCGCGTTCCCGAGCGCAATCAACACTTCCTCTATCGTCCTAAGACGATCGCCCACATTGTTCGGTGCGGGGGCGTCCTGCGCACCTTGGGGTTGTTCCATTTCAGGTTGAATCGGTTCAGTGATGTTTGGTAGTGTCTCAGTAGGAGTTTCAGTGGTGGTTTGGGGAGCGGTTTGAGTCCTTCCTCTTCCTCTGGGTGCCATTCTGGTACAAATAGGATAGTTTAGGACTGATGAATTTAGCATATAGTCTAAGCAATTTCTATGAATGTATATGTGTGTAGTAATTTAGCACGTGGTGCTCTATTCGGGTTAAGAAGCATCGTATGCTTCGGAGTTTTATTTTATTTTGTTTTGTTTTGTTTTGATTTAAAAAAAGTAAATCGGGCATTTTATTTCCTCAAAAGAAATTTTAGTACAAAAGTAGAAATATTTTTCAGGCAAAATAGTATCTAATAATAGAAGCTCTAGTGTCTCATGACATCCTCCGGTGGGGTAGCAGGATCTTCCTCCGGATCTTCCTCCTCCGAACTCGGCGGTAGTAGGTCGTCAAAGATAGTGTTTAAGTCCTGCCCGTGGGCATCGATGTATTTCTTTAGTATTAAGTTTTGTGTAGTGAGGGTTTGGACTTGGCGTTCGAGTTGGTTTATGCGGTGATGATCCGCCTCTCTCAAGTTGCCCATGTGATGTAAATTGGCCTCCAACTGAGCCATACGGTACTTCATTTGCTCTAGGGTTTGGTGGGAATCGAGATGTACACTCATCATCCTGACCATCAACTGCATCATGTCCTGACTAGCCATCTAGCGCAAGCAAGAGATCTAAGTTAATATTCGCCAAGATTCTAAGTTCAATTCGCCAAGATTCTAGGTTCAATTCGCCAAGATTCTAAGTTCAAGTTTCGCCAAGATTCTAAGTTCAAGTTTCACCAAGATTCTAGGTTCAAGTTTCGCCAAGATTCTAAGTTCATAGCAGAGATGCAACATGCATATGCAAATGATATTTCCCCCAATAATAATTTAATGCACCATATATATATATTTTTCCCATGGGTTTAAAAAAAAAATTCTCAATGGAAATAATAATTTAAAATTTAAAATAATAGTCAAAATATTAATAGTAGTTTAAAAATAATAATGGTTTAAAAATAATAGTTTAAAAATAGCCGGGCTCTGATACCAACTTGTAACACCCCGGTTTTTGGTCACCCAGGTCGGGATGTCACCGCCACATCTCCCTAGTAAGGCACGGTTTCTCCGAGCTTACTAAAGAGATGCAAGGCTAGGTATTGCAGTATTTAAAACATTTAAAGCATTCAAAATAGCCCATACAATATAATTCGAAAATAATAATAGCATAGCGCAGCGGAAATATTTAGTTTGGTACAGTATCGCAGCGGAAAATATAAAAAGGGCCGACATGGCCAAAACACGGGTTAAACAGGCCCGTTCATAATATAGTCTAAGTACGAAATTTAAAAGCAAAATAACAATCCCCAAAATCCCATGCATGATTCGTGCTCACACATGCTCATTCCACATACTCTGTAAGGAAAGGAATAAAAATGGTTTTGGTCAGCAAAATTGCTGAGTAAGTTAACACATGCATGATCGTAGGGTTTAAAAGCCATAAATTTAATAATTTAACAAAAGCATGATAATAACATAATATTTAGTTTCATCTAATCCATATCCAATAGCATAATTTATCTCAGGCTCTATTTAATAACACATATCACATGGTTCAAGATAATAGCCATAATTTAAATAAAGCATTTAAATAAGTTAATTTGACAACAATATCGTTTAATCTAGTTTAATTTCATTTAGAATCCCCATTACATTCCCGATTTGGTATTTCAAAGTTTCACGATAAAAATCGCAATGTCAACAAGTTTAGCCGGTAGCCCGGCGGCCGCAACCGTATCAGCCATACCCAGTACCACTCCGGAGCCTCGGGAAACCCATACGGATATTCACGAGAGTGTAGGCTCTAAGTTTCGCCATTTAGGCAATCCATATCTCAAGTTTAGCGCGCGGGGTCACCATCGTCCATTACGGCACGAAGTGAATCGTTAGGGGGCACCCTGCAGAGCACTCACCCCTAATTTTAATTTATCAAGTTTGTAAGGGGATTTAGTTTTCAAAATCTGCCTTCCATTGTATTAATTTAGAAATAATATCTCGATTCGTTTCAACCCTAAAGGTTAATTCCATGTTTCAACAAGATTTCAAGATTTCGTTTCGGTAAATCACAGTTTACTCCAAAATTCGTCTAAAATCAGATTTAACTCCAAAAATTCCAAAATTTCATATCTGACTCGGAAACATCAAGATCTACAACTTTCGTGTTTTAACTTTTTCAATCCGAGGTACCTAAGTAGGTCAAAATCGCCAATTTTCGCATAAGAAGAAATCTGTCCGAGTTTAATACATCACAGTTCAAAGATTTCGAATTTTACCATATCAATTCAACTCCAAATTTAATGAAATTTGACAGGGGTCATCTTAAGACATTTATCTACAACTTTCATGTTCGGCCAAAGATCTAAAACAGCCTAGATCCTATCTCAAAAACGTGATCAAGATCATTCCTAAGTTCTGTCCAAGATTTCAAGATCTAGAATCAAACAGTTCGGTTTCAATGGGTTTTCACATATCAAATCAACTCCAAAAATTCTCAAATTTTTACAGTCGCTAGGTCTAAGTCTTAGGAACGTTTTTCGTGTTTTAAGTTTTTCCGTTTGAGTTCGTTTTAAGGGTCGGAAAAATTCACCAAATCTGTTGCGTCGGTAGAAAACAAAAGTGGACAGATTTATGGTTCTTGTTGAATCTTTTAGGTTTCGAATGTTTTAAAATCTCCCAAAACCATGTAAGGTTAACTTACTGTGTCTATGAACGTCGGGAATGTCTAGTTCGAAGGCGTGGCTTCCAGATCACCGTTTCTCCTCTCCGTTCGTCGGGTTCTACGATCTAGATTCGATACGGGGTGTAGAAAGAAAAGAACCGAAGTTAGAATCCGTTTTCGGATTGAAACGTGAAAAGATTTATTGGACTAGAGCTTACCACAACGTTTGGAGACCTTGGATTTTCGTCCAAAGCTGCTGCCTCCGTTTGGTGCTTTCCGTAGACTCCGAATTTAGGGTTTCGAACGTATAGAAGATTGTAGGGTTTTGTAAACTTGTTTGGGGCTCCCAAGGGGCTTATTTATAGAATTCTCAATCCCTAGGGCGTCCACAACCGACCTAAAAGTCTGGAGTCGAGAGATGTTCAACCGAAAGTCGAAAAATCCGCGTTTGGGCGAGAGATTCACGCAACAAACGAATCTGTGGGGTGGCGCGGTCGTGGCGCGCTAAAGCCACTTCACCGCGCGGCCACCGCGCCGACTTCGCCTGGACTTCGGTCCGGGCGGGTCGTGCGATCCGTCGTGCTTTTCCGCCTCTCTTTCGGGTTTCTATCCCTCTATGCTCCCGAATTCCGATTTCCGGGGTATATTCGGGTTCATACTTTCTCTCTAATTTTATTCTCAGTCTAATTGGATGTTTTGGACTCGAATACTCGAGTTCATTAGTGTCGGGTTTTGGTGTACCATTTATCCATCCTTTTATTTAATTAAATTCCTTTAATTCCTTTTTAAGTAAAAATCTCATTTCTCATTTCCTTATCTTTATTTGTTTCTTTTATTTGCTGGATTTGTTTATTTATTTATAGTATTTATTTTATTTATTATTTATTTATTTAATTATTGTTTTATTTTATGTTGGAAAATTCTCGGGTATTACACTACAACACTCGGATACTACTCCTAAGAGGTCAAATGCTGCACAATTTTGATTAGTGGAGTCCTTTCGTTGTTCATATAGGGAATCCGTAGGCTGTTGAAGAGCTTCTGCATTCGATCTCGATCTCATGAAGGTTTTCGGCTTTGATTGTAGTTGAATATGAATTTATATAGTACTTGAATATGTATGAACTATGTTTTTATCCTGAGTGAATAAAACATATTTTTTTAGCGAACAAATATGTTTTATCTTGAGTGAGTAGAAATTGGAGATTTCTTGAGAGAACTATGTTTTATCTTGATTGTAGTTTTTTTTTTTTATCTTGAATGATATGGGAAATTGCATTTTATTTGAATTCAACAAATTGCAGATTTGGTATGAGGAAAATAGAAAAATTTAAAAAAAAAAAAAAAAAAAAAAAAAAAAAAAAAAAAAAAAAAAAAACTGGAGGTGAGGACATGGGCGACAAATCAATGTCGTCGCCTAGTGGTTAGGAAAATGCGCCAAATTTTCCTCACTTGTTTCCTCGCCTGTTTCCTCACCTCATTCCTCGCCCCGTTCCTCGCCCCCGTCCTCGCCTCCGTCCTCGCCCATTTCCTCGCTCAAGTCCTCGCCGGACACTATCGACTAACACCGGAGCCCGACGATCATCAAGGCGAGGACACATTTTCCTCGCCTATGTCCTCGCCTCATGCTGTAGGCGAGGACATAGACGAGGAAAACGTGTCCTCGCCTCCTGACGATTTTTTTGTAGTGCCTATTATCTCCATACATTTCCACCACTATTTAAGCAAAAGACTTTGAACCTTATGTAAACCTTTATAATAGCTAATGCTTTCCGATAATCTTACTGAAGTTTACACTCCAATCATCTTTAATATTTGAGATTATGCATTTTTAGTCCTTTAGGCCATGGTTTATAATTCTATTTGCTGGGAACAATTATCTATTACTGCTTAAGGATTTACTCTTACACATTATCTTTTGATCTTCTTCCCCGTTGATTAGCTTATAATTTATAAGAGGATATTGTGAATTATAATCCACGTTTTAATATGCATCATCATTCATGTCTCATGACATCTTATTATGTTGTGTATTCCGATTCCTCAATGAACCAAGTATGCACGCATGTCTTTGAATCTTACACTTGGTTTTGAGATTATGGCTGAGATCTGATATCAGTGATTGCTTTATTATAATTCATGGAGAAACATAGATGCTCAACTCTCTTCGAATCTAATAATTAGTTATAGGGCTGGGATTTAATTATAAATGTTTTCTTTATTGTAAATTTTTAATTCATGACATAACTATTCATACTCAACTCCATTAAAATCTAATACTTTCTAGGTCTTCTAAATAATGGTTTGTATAATATAATTAATTGAATCCATCCGTCCTACTATCTTATTGAAATTGTGGAGATTCGTACTCATGGTATATAATAGCTTGGTTTATTGAAATTGGTGGATCAAGATATTCCTATAGAAATTGATGTTGATTATGTCGAGGTAATGAACTGATTATTTATTTTGTTTCATGTTTTATGATCAAATTGATACAGACTCTTATGGTTTCTTATGCCTATGTTATGAGTTTAAAGTAAAGCAAACTTTATGCACAAATAATAATAAGACCACAAATACTTGATTTTATTTGGAAAAAAAAAAAACACCGCCCGCGAAGCGCGGGTCAATAATCTAGTTATATTATATATATTATGGATTTAGGGAGTATATATAATTGAGGTAGTTGAATTAGATTATATATATATATATATATATATTAAATTTAGTGAGTATATATGATTGTTGAAATTGGAGAAAAATGTAGGATGGGATGTTGAAAAAGGGGGGTGGGGAAGTGGGGGGAAATTAGACTATATTACTTTTATATATATATAGATATAGATATAGATATACATTTAACATAATATTGACTAAAGTTCCGCCAAAAAAACTAAATATTTACTAAACATTAAATATATTACAATTTGTTGAGCATTTATATCTTTTGAAAATATATAAAAAGATTTATTGAAGATTTATTTATAATATATAGATTTATGATCTAAATTTAGTATTAAAAGTTGATGACATGGCACAAATAGAATTAATCAGCGCTGAGGTGTATCTTCATGATTAATCAGCGCTGACGTGGATTAATTAGGTTCGTTGATCTAAAAATAAGCATATAATGACTTATTAACCCCTTAAAATTAAGAAGGGTAAATTAATATGATATAGTAAATTAATAAGGGCAATAGAGTCTGCACAGACAAAAAAGTATTCAGAATTTATTATATAGATATCTCAACCTAAAAAAAAGAAAAGTACAGCTGTTTTGCATTTACTGTTTTCCTCCCCAAAAGTCACCTTCCCCAAAACCTCTCCCGCTGTTCACCTTCGTCTTCTTTAATCCTTATTCCTTACCCTATGTTCTTCAAAAGTTGTACTCTTCCCCGCGCCTGCGACCCATCTTCACCACCGCCGCCGGTCCTCTTCATGGTTCCCGACTCTTTGTTGTTCCCCTCTTCGCTTCACAGTTTGGTGTTCTCTGTTCTCCTCTCAGGCTCTTCCTTCGCCGGAATCGTTGGTTTTCCGTTCCAGTACGTGTTCCCCCGGCGATTGGTGCGCGATCGTCCCCTGATCCGGAACAAACGTTCCGGTCCGGAGAACGGCCGGACGTTCCGCGTTCCTTGTATCTATGGTACCAGCAGCCGTTTCTTACTTATCTATTAGCAGTATTCAACTTAAAATCTATATATTGGCCTCACACATTTAAAATACTATTGTGCTCACACATCCACTTCCTCACATTGTTATTGTTTTATTTTTTTCTTCCTTCGCATTTCCCATGTCTGTTAAGATAGTATTCATTCACACGCATTCAATTTTAATGTCTGTATTCAGCCACTATTCATTTGCATGAGTATTCATTAAATGCATTCAATTTTAATCTGCTGTGGCTTATCTTCTGTGCGTGCATTCACTACTTAGTGAATTTGCATATCTTCCCGTGATCTGATCTTGATCTGCCAATTACATATATATATATATATATATATATATATATATACTAGGAATTTTTGGCTGTGCGATGCACAACCTATTATGGATATGCAACTGCCCATGGAAAAGAATAAATATTTTTAGTTGAGTGCTTATGTTTTTCTTATACTATAGTTATTCCTATAAATATTAATATCCATTCAAAGAGGTTTAGTTGTTAGCTAATGTCATAAGAGTATGACCATTAAAGATCACACTATTTAATGCTGATTTGGGACACCTGGAAAATACATAACAACCTAATCATGTGTTACATGTACCACAACCATGAGCTAATAGCATGCATACATAAAAGCAACGTCAAGCTGAGACAAAAACCTCACTTCGTAGGAAGATTTTGAGTATTACTTATAGCATGAAAAAGAAAATTTATGCCTTCACATAAACAAATAATTGAAAACAAGGGATCTCATGGTAGATGAAATAAATAAGATACTTATACATCAAATAAATAAGAAAGAGAAGAGTTCAAATAACAACAAAGGAATTAGAGTATGTAGTCACGCACATCCTGATCCATTTGAATATATGCATCATCAAGGTTCTTTTCCATATCATTCATCAATGCATGTTTTTGATGACTGAAGTAATCCCAAATGGATACCTGAAATAAAACTCCCACTTGTAAAACTAATAACCAATAGAAATATTAAATGAAAAATACATCATCAATGGATAGAGATTTACTTGCTTTGCCGAGAGATCAAGAATTGTACAAACTATTTGATAAAGTTCACCAATTGTTTCCTGACACGTGAAATTTAATGTGTTTAGTACCACAATATGTTAACTGAAAGGGGAAAACTGAGGTTTGTAGTTTCCTACACAGACAAGGGGAGCAAATATACCTTTTTTGTTGATTCTTATGGTAGAATGAGTAAACTGTTGTTTCTTATGAAACCGAGTTATCAAGAACATTTCAATCGTTGTACAAGGTGAAATAGAACAATTAAAAATGCACACACCTCTAATACATTCAAGACATCACGGTCAACCAAAAAAAATCCCTTGTAATTAAAATTCAGGCAAAAATTTACTCAAAAATAAATACGAACAAACAAAACTGGTTGTTTCATTAATGATATGTACCAAGAACTTTATGGTTAACTTACCATTAAAGCAGCTGGAACTGGTATGTAAAATCAAAAAGGACGATTCTAGTTGAACAAAGGAATATATTGAGCAGCATAACAACATTTACAGCTCCACTTGCACCCTAAAAGCAAGAAAGTGAATATCATTGCTCAAAACATGGTTCTGAATCTTTAATATACAGTGTTTGCTTCTATTCACATAAAAGTAATATATGGTATTTGCATGCTTATAGGAATACTAAAGAGCGTACAGATAATTCATATGCCTATATATTTGTCAATGAGTCTTGCAATGGAGGAAACATTATTCACTCTTGATATTCATAACTTTAAAATGGAATTGGAACCATAAGTTTATAGAAACACTGAATTTGTTTATCAGCTCATAGAAGAAATATAAGAACTGGCAAAGCTATTGTAGGAAACTGAACAATAAATGATGAAGATAAAAATTGCATAAGTGAACCTCAAAGATATATGGATGTTTTGTTGAATCAGCATAGTCTAAAGGTAGTCCATTCAAGAGATAAGGAACAATTTCAAAGAGACCCCAACATAATATAATTACTATGATAAACTTTATCATTTATGCAACCCAGAACAGTTGATCTAAGAGAATGTGCATAAAACATGAATGTGCACCTATCAACTTTAGATCAAAATGGTGATGAAAAATAGTAAGTAAACAGTACTAAGACTTACCTGTCCTGGAATTTTTGAAGGGTCGACACCTGGCTTTTGCTACACATAAAGGGGATGTTTGGGAGCCGCCGGATCCGCTAGCGGATAGCGAATCCGGAGAAAGAATTATCTCACAATCTGCTCTCCAAATCTGCTATCTGCTAGCAGATCTGCTGACTCCCAAACATCCACAAAGAGTACAGAATATACAATCAACATAAAAGAAGCAAAGAAACATAAACTTTGTTTTGAAAAGCATAAACACCCGAGATTGACAAACACAAAAAAAAACACCAATTAGACGTTGCTATTATTTTATACGAAAAGATAAATGGTAGAGGAATGCACTTTCGCAAACGAAATATACCTTGGTCACTAAGCTGTTCATCAAACGAAATAGGACCTAGAGAAATAAAGAATTTAACAGAAAGCTCGTATGGAGTATTGAAAGGTAATAGCTTAAAAATAGCAAATCCAATTCGATTGAAAGATAGAAAAAAATTAACGAATATTATAATCTAACATAAAACAAAAACAAAGCGACGACTGAATCTTCTCCACTGGAAAACAAGTAAAATGATAACTGGCCAAAATAAAGCTTATTTTTATACCTGCTGACTGTTGTTACCTTGGTCCCTTCCTTCTTCGTTAGACAACAGCGGTAAACTAAAACTTTCTTGTAGAGTAAGTTGGTACACCTGTTTTATTTTTTCGTTTGATGGGATAGATGACGAAGGCAGATCTACGAAAGATAGAGAATACCCTTCCAGCCTGTTTCATTTCTACTTTAAACAACCTAATAAAAAAAACAACACCATAAGTGTAGGCAACTTCTTTGTAATAAATGGTAAATTAAGATTAATTAAACAGACAATAGCACACCAAATACAGTCTCACTTTATATGATAGTACAAACTACAATTTCCAGAGAGGGACAATAAACAAAGAAATAATTTTGTAGTAAAATTTCGGCCAAACCCCATGAAGACCTGTGGTTTTACACCAAAACTATAATATAGTTATACATTTTAGTACAACTCAAACCATATGGGGATGAACCCTAGCTGAGGAACCCAAACAATTCCCATAATTTCTTAACAAAAGAAATGCACACAAGAGCAACAAAGCGAATATGCAACTGGAATACCTGAAATATACGATGTAGAGGCAGGAAATATGCTAGGCTAGTGACAACGGCATGGGAACATGTACAGACCTGTCATGCAACTGAAACAAACAACCCCGCCAGCATCATTAACAACAGCAGCCTGAGTGAGTGTTCAGTTAAACACTATATATTGTTATACCATCGACACAAATAAATATGGAAAAGTTAAATCCCGGATATGAATCTAAGTGTTTGAGCTTATTTTGTAATCATAATGTATTAAATTAAAGAGAAAAATAGAAATGGGAAAGTAAATGCAAAAGGAAAGAAGAATTTATTTTTTAAAAAATAAAAAACAAAGCAAAAAAGAAGACACAAGAAACAAGGAACAAAATTTTAAAAGAAGAACACATACTCGGGCGAGACAAAGGTGTCAAAGGCTGCAAGCCGACGACTAAAACACTGCTCAATGGAGCCGGCCGGAATTTGTACAAGAAGGAAACAAGAGAAATGCACATAAGAGTCGGCCTACACAGCGAAAGTTTAGCTGTTACTATATATTCAGAAGTGTGAGATGCATTTTAAAAATTGTTGGGCAGCAAATTGGAAAGGACATTTACGTAGTGGACTAAAAAGGGAAAACATAAGCGGTACGCATGGACAACATCATTCGCCAAGTGAAAATTTTAGCACCACTACTGATGGCTTTGGGTACATATACTCATTGTGTAGGTGCAGAAAAAAAAATCTAGCTGCATAGAACAGGGAAGATACCATCAGGCAATACAAGAACCACACAAGTGGCAAGGCAATGAATATAATTAATATAAGAACCACACAAGTGGCAATACAGGGAAGATACCATCATGCAATACAAGAACCAAACAAGTGGCAAGGGTGGCCTATCCTTGATACGTTTTGATGGCTTTTGTTGATCATGTCTTGTTATCCAAGAAACTAATATAAGAAGCAGAAAAAGGGAGACAAATAGTTGAAATTATTAGAAATAATAAATCCAAGAGAAGAACGAATCCATGGTTGAATTTGTAACATGCATTGGATGGTTTTACTCCAAGTGACTGATATAATGTTCAACCTTAAATTCCTAATTGCACATATACTCCAAAGGTATGTCTGACTTTGAAAATATAGGTCACCACAACTGAAAGAAATAAGTTATGAGAACATACCCATCCCAAACTCAAAGAAGAGATAATGTAAGGAATTTATTTACCTTTGATTGAGTACTCGTGATGGTGCAAAGAGGATAAGTTTTGGAAGCTGGGTTAGGTTGGCATTCATAGCATCCTCTTATGCCCTTTATATGAACAGTAACATGGGGGCAACAATTTAAAATAGACAACAGTTTATGATCGTCTCATAGTAAATAATACATGAAGATAGCACAATATGAATCATGAAACAGTTTTAATGAAAGTTATTTTGCATGCAACACAAGTACAAAAACAAAGAAGGTAGGGAAGGGGGCATCAATGACAAAATTGCAGACAATCCAAGCACATAATTTGTCAACTGTCATGACTGGATAACTAAATTGTCGTTAAGAAATTCACAATATTTGAAGAAGACAATTAGGCAATTAGGAAAACGTTAGGAAAACATAAGAAAAATGAGAGACCATCAGGCAATTAGGAAAAGCTACATATCAAAGCATGAAGTACAAAGCGTAGGAGGCTAGGAAATAAAACTTAGCAACAAAATCACCAAAAATAAACCTAGAACACGGAGCTAAAAAATAGAAGACCAATTCCCGGTACGAACTAAAGTATAGCCCCAGAACTTAATGGAAGCGATTACAAAAGGGAAGTCAAAGGCATTGGATAAGAATTCCATGTCCACCACGAGACAGTACAATACCAGGGGACAGTGCAAAATGAAAAGGTTTCAGCAATTGAGTTAGTAAACTCAACAAACACTGTAAATTTTAAATCATCGATCCATGAGATAAAAAGATGTGTTCCAACATAGCCACATGTTAGAATTTTTTTTCAATAGCTGAAAACAGCCAGACGACACATTTTTGAATTTTTTTTCAATAGCTGAAAACAGCCAGACGACACATATTGCAATGAATGTCCCAGGGGATTACTTCAATGAAACTGTAGTCATTCTCCCTAAGGTGCATTGGAGGGCATAATAAGCTGTTAAAAAGTTGTTCTAAAAGCAAACAATTACCAAGAATATAACCTGCAAATTTAAACTGTGCAGGAGTATATGAAAAAAATGCCCAAATTGGTCATTTATCTTTCAATTTTTTTTCAAATCCGTCCTTCTGGCCCTTGTAGTTCTCTATCTTTCGTCATTACCTCCACTTCCGTCATTTTCTGATTCGAAATGTTGTCTTCTCAGCGTGCAATTTCAATATACAATTGATTTGTCAATACTAAGTTTGGTTCGACTTTTCTTCTTGGTAATGAAAAAGTTGAAAACATGAGATATAGATTGATCCCCTAAAACAAATCCCACATACATCCTTTTGCCTGCCCCATGTTTCTTCAGCAAGCTCCTAGTATACTCGTGGTCATCAGAAATGAAGACATTGTCAAACAAAGTTCCAGATTTGACCTGAAAATATCATACAAATGCATAGACTTAATCAATATTTAATTCCAATTTTTTTTCTTTTGAAAATAATAATGGATTCCCTGCCACAATTCAATTCCGACATACTTCAAATTTGGGAAAATATAAACATTGAGATTATCTTTGGATACTTCAGTGCAGATGTTTGGAGACATAGTGATTCGCACCATCATGGAGTGATTCGAACCCAAATATAAGATCAATCCATCCATGCAGATGTTTGGAGACATGCTCACTCTCAAGGGCCATCAGGTAAGTTTATGGACAAAGTCAACAGGGTTTTCAGCCCAACAAGGAAGCTGAACTGAGCCTGTAACAGAACTACAGAAGGGACCATATCAAAATAACTACAAATATTGATTGTCTAGATTAAAGAAAACCACTCTGTTTCCTACTTATAGTAAGCAACTAAAATGCATACCAAGCTTTTCACCAAGTTGTGTTGTACCAAAATCAATTCAGTTCCCATTAGTCAAAACCTCTGGAAGATAAAAAAAAAAAAAAAAAAAAAAAAAAAAAAAAAAAGCTCATGAACCTAGTGTTCAAAACACAAAGAAGCTGAAACAAAACCTCTTATCAAAACAAAACATTGTAAACAAAAGAGAAAAGTAGATGTATTCACAAAATTATAACCACCTCTGTTAAAAGAGACTCCAAGCGATCAATCCTGAATACTCCATACTGTTTAATAAAACGGGAGTTAGTATGTGTAATACTCCATGCTGACACAATGGTCTTACCAAAGGCAATCATTCTTGGGGGCAACACGTAATAAGGTAGTATAGCTATAAAGTTGAGTATGTATAAAGAACATGTATCAAATGGAAAGTTGATATCCCTAATGAGAACATGTAGTATAACTAAATACGGTTATATGAATGCAATAAATCCCTAATGAGAACTTTATTCAGTAATGCAATAACAGTATGACACAATCGTGTGAAGTATGAAAAGTTTCAGTAAATGAGAATCCAAAAACCATTTTCAGAACAGATTAGACGTGTAGTAGTGTCTAAAGAGCTAAAAGAGTGCGTCGTTGGATATTACTTGAGAGATGGAAGGTGAGAGGAAGGTACATGTAGGATTGTATTATTGCCTTGAAGTAGCTGTTTTATAATAGAAACTGATTTTCCAATGCCTGCATTAAGTCGTGCGTCGATGTTGATTAGTGCACTTTAGAAACATTTATCCTTTAATTAAAGGGTTCATCTCAAGAACACACCACAATGGAATGAAAATACCTCTAATCAAATGCATAGGGATCATCGACATATGGGTTCAAAGATCCTTCAGTGAACAAATCGCCTATGTTGGGTTGACTGGAAGGAACACCGCCTTTGACTCCTTGGATCAGAATAAAGCCCCAAAGGCTCAGCAAAAGCAAACAAAATAGAAATATCATAACTCTTTGGGATATCACAATTCATTTGGTTAGGAATCATGCCACAGGGTTGTTTTTGGAATGTGCAATGCAAAACCGTTGTTAAGATGTGGTAAGGCAACAGTAGACCAGTAATCCTTCTTTCGGAGCAAAGGATATTCCCCGATTATAAGTTGAAATATATGTAATGGCTGATATACTTCCTAGGATCCTGCCCCACATGGTGATAACAAAGTGAAGATTAGGTTCATTTGCATGCTCAACTCAAATAGAATTCGAATTATTTTACCGTAACACTAAATGGATTAGTAATTACTGACCTCAAACATGACAGTACTTCTAGTCTTCTTTCGCTTTGTGATTGTCCTACCATTTGACGTTTCAATTTCATATTCATGGTGAGTTACCTGCAGACCACGAAGTGTTGAAAGGTAGGAATATATTAGTATCAAATCTTTGGTAAGAGATTCAAATAAACTGACTGGAAAATTTTCAGGACAGTAATCAACCAGACAACCACCCACGGGTACAAATTTACAACGAACTTGAAAAAAATGCACAACCATTATGTGAATCTGTCTATTACGGAGGACCTGGATTCACTTACTACAGGTACAAGATTTCAAGCAGCTTAATCAGACTATCAACGATTTTTTTTTTATCACACTAATGTAACACAACTTGAAGTCACAGTGCCGAATCATTTTACAGAAGTAAGGATTTAGAAATATTACCTAAACGTAGGACAGCGACAAGTTGTGTTACATTAATCACTTGAATGTTCTAAAGATATAGTGATGGTAATATCAAACTGGGCAAATGCTATATGCCAACCCATTATTCTAAGTTCAAAAAGAAAAAAAAAAAATCCTAGTATGCGATAAAATAAAAAGGCACAAATGAGCAAACCCTAACCTTCCCATGACCTCAAAGGTCATCACAGCCTCGTCAAACCGCCCGGCAACGCAGTAATTCTCAAAAACCGAAACGAACGTTGTCAGGGACAGCAAACCCTCCTTCTTCATCGACCGAATTGCATCCCACATAGGCTCAAAAAGTTGGCTCTTCCCAAGAAGATCTACCATCAGATTCCACGAGTATGCGGTGTGCTTCTCAGCCAACCCTGACCATCAGAAAAACTTGGCAGCAGTCGACGGAGTGCTGTACGAAGATTTGAGTACTCGCTGGATAATGTCGGGCGTGGGCTTAATGAGTGTGGCGGCGAGACGGGACTCGATTTCGTAAACCGGGGATGTGGCAAGAAGTTCCGAAGCGGGCAGGAATTGAGAAATTCCATGGGCAGCGATTTAGGGTTCTGGAACAGGAGAAAGAGGAGTGATTTTCCGACCCTATCCCTCCCCTTTTAGGTTCTGGAATAGGAGAAAGAGGAGCGGCGCGCACGATTGGAGCAGCAAAGGAGGAAAGCAAGCGCCGGCGGTTGCGGGAAGCAGGTGCCTGGCAATCCACTGAATGAAAAACGATGAATTCAAGACTACACTCGAGACTGGAGGCTACTGAAATTAATCCGATTGAGAAAAGAACCTTAGTGAGGCGATGGACAGAGACGATGGAAGAAGAAAGCAATCCAAGACAATGAACGGCCAGATTTCAATTGATTTCCAATACAAGGGCAAAAAATCAATTAAGCTCTGAACGGGCAAGATTCAAATTGAATTGGGATCACGGTGGAAATTTCAATTCACGTTTTGGAGATTCTCTTATAAGATACTAGGAAAAATGCGCTGTGCTACGCACAGCATATTTGTACGTACAGCTGCCCATAGGAAAAAAAGAAACAAGTGTAAGTAAATAAAAGTGAGTTAATGATATCCAATTTATTTGGGAGGTGAAAGTAGGCAATTCCATATTTTTTTGATACGAATGAGTATAGTACAGAGTAACTACGGGACAGCTTCTTAGGATGATGGCATGTAAATATGATGAATACTGACTAATACATTTAATATGAAGACAGAAAACATAGAGCAACAACTACAAGGTAATAATAAAGTGAAATAAGAGAACCAACATATATCAAACTCATTATGGCACTTCTTTAAAATTTAAGATCAATAAAATCTACCTTCATGAATCCATCTGTATAGCCCTGCATTGTTTCCGTAGGGATGTTTTGAATTGATGAATTGAATGAGGGGGCAGATGGTAAAGATGAGCTTGATGAAGAACATTTGGCACCACTATTCCTTTCTCTGCACCTTGAACTTCTTTTTCCATCCAGAATATCAGAACCACTGCTTTGGTCTTTAGAGACAGCAATTGAACCATATTGTCCCATTTTAGGATCAACATAATCTACTGTCTTCCTCGTCAATGGAATTAGATTTTATTCTAAGAAAGAAGAAACTTTACAAAAAGTAAACATTTCCACAGTTCAGACAATGAAATTCCAGGCCAAAAAAGCCTGGCAGTGGAATTGATCCTTTCACACATTTAATTTCTTTCCTTCAAAGATAGGCATCGATATATAACTACCAACACCATTACTGATAAAAATGAACAGCTAAGAGACCATAAGAAAACCATCCAATCAATGAAAACATGTGGATTAAGGTTTAAACACCGAATATGTTTGGATCCAATAAGTATGCACTAATGTGCAAACAAAATACGATGTCATCAATGTATTATTTATAGTGCAAAGTAGAAGTTGTTACAATGTGGAAACCAGTCGGCCTCCAAGCTTCAAGGCTCAAAACCTATCACAAAATAATTTTATTATTATCTTGCAGATTTTCTTCCAAATAATCATGCAAACACCATTCATTTGCAGCCATAATTTTCCAGATAAAGGTTATGAAGAAAACAAAAAAGAAACTTTCAGGGAAAACATGCATGATAATGGTGGCACCCAGATAAGTAAAGCCCATGTAGAACTACTCATACAAATAAGTTAACAACAAACCTCCACTGGAATTAATCTTTCAGCTTCTTGAGCTGAAGCTTCCCTGGTCAGCTGCTCCAAGACATTCCCAAGAACCTTAAAAGTAGTCAAAACCGCCGTTCTTTTGTCTCTTGTACTCTTAAGTCTAACAAGAATAAAAGGGAGCATCAGAAAATTAAATGAGTTATGCAGAATCTTAATGGCAGAAGACAATAAAACTGAGAAAAAATGCATAATGTTCCCTTATTTGGACTGAGAATTGGTTAAAGACTTGAAAACCCTACAGAGATTCTTATTGAGGCAAAGGAAAAAGGACTGAGCTTATGAACGTACTCTTCCAAGTTACTACCAAAATCATCAGGAAACAAAAACTCCCACTCATCAGCTAGTAGCTGATCCACATTATTCTTTTCTCTGAATAATGTGTAGAACTCCCGTAAGCGAGTAATATCCTGGCTTCCATCTATGTCTCTGCCGAGCGCCTCTGCAAATTCCTGTTGTTGAATATTTCATTAAGTGCCAAAAGGAAGCGTATATATTCCCTCAACAAAAAATAGATATAAACGGATGGGGCACAAGTACTACAAACAAAAGTGCAAAACAATAAGAGGACCTATGTGGTATAGAAAACATAAGGCACCAACAAAAAGGAACAATCTTGATAAAATTCAAATGAGCAAGTGAACTATTGCTTGAGCAACTTCGAAAGGCAATACCTCAATAACTTCCTTCAAGCGAGCCTTAAACTCCAAATATGCATGTTTATCCGTAAGACTATCGGGATCTACATTTTCAAACACTGAATATGCATGTTCAACTACTGCAAGGAAAAAATCAAGAAAGCGCAAAGTAAGGATAGGATAGCCATATTAAACAAAGCAACCTGCTAAACAAAGCCACCAACCCACACACACACACAAGAAACAAGAAAGGCAACAAGCACCTGCTAAAGATTCACGGATAAACAATATTAGTGAAAGTTTCCTTGTATATTAAGAAAGGCAACTTTCCTTGTATATTTAGGTATATCTGGATTATTGCTACAAATTATATTAAGAAAGGCAACTTTCCTTGTATAGCTGTTTGATCAAGAGCAGCAGTTACTACAGCCAAATTTTGCAAAAATTCATCAGTTGTTGATTTTTCACCATCAATACTTCTGTCACTGCTTTTAAAAATAGTGTAGGTACTTTAAAGAGATCGGCTACATAAGCAACAGCAGCTCCCTGACACATAGGAATAACAAGATGAGTAACGACGACAAAGTTAAAGAAAGTTTTAGTAAAGACCAATTAGTTAATTTCCTCAGAAATAGAAGTCTACCTCCATATCTTTGACAGTAGCATCATTAGCATGGATTGCTGCTTCATCCTGTGGGGGTAATATCCAGAGAATCACCAGTTGACAATTTGCAAATCTACCTCAGCTACATGACGTTAAGCCTCAGTATACAAATATGTCGTCACATGAATGTTAGTATTAATTAAATATTGCCCACATTTACAACATCATACTCAAGTACGGATAACCATATATAGTTGAGAAAGAAATGTCCAAACATGGGTTAGCCTTTAATATTTGCTTCATATTTTGAATGCTGTTGAGTGTTGAGATTAAAATTGAAGCTCATATCTGCAAAAAATTGCTATAGTGACCTTCAAGTTCAGCTCCTTTGCAAGGTTTGGGGTGGAGAATGGTTGGCGAGCACCAACAACATACATGTGAAATCCCTGTAAATCAAACAAAAAAAATTCATGAATACTGACTCTGCAATTACACACCTCTATGTAATGAAGGTTCTGCCGACATCATATTATCCAAGTTGAAATGGAGCCCATATGAGACTTGCATCCCAATATCATGATCACGGGAAATCCAACATATTAGTGAACTTAATATAATTTGTAGCAATAATCTGAATCAAATATAAGGAAATTTGTTCTTGTGCCCTACTGCCCTTCAAAAATAAAAAAGGTGATTGGTTAAAAAATTGAAAAGCAGCAAAGTACTCACAGGAATCGGAATTCTTCTGTCATGAAAAGCAACACCAGAAACAAGAAACACATCACCTATTGAAGCACCCTTTGCCTGTAAAATACAGAAAATTTTAAGGATGATTTATTTAAAATAGAAGAAGAAACGAATCATGGTGCTAGCAATCATAACAGCTTGAATCCTCCAGCAGTTCCTGCATTTATGATGAGGTCCGACTGCAATACTTGTATGAAACCAAAAGTCAGAAGAGCTGCAGACATTGTACCAAGGCTATCAACCCCTGATAAATATATCACTCACCAACTCAATAACTGAATATTAAAGACTGGAGATGATATCAGGTGCAAACTTCGAATACTACTACAATTAAAATAGTTTACTTCAAACTCAAAATTTATTGAAGGAAATTCTAGTTTTTAAGCTAATGATGTTTAAAAATTCTTAAAATTTTGAAGTGATGTTTAGGCATTATATGCTCCAAAATGATGTTTAAGCTAATGATGTTTAAAAATTCTAGTGTTTAAGCTAATGATAGTTGAAGCATCATGAAGAATTGTGCGTATTTAAAATTTTCTACATCATTTTAAAATGCAATATATATAATGCCTTATTTAATTAGCTAATGCATCAATCAACATTCATAAAAAAGGAACAATTATGGAAGTATGGGACATACACTGCAATACCAGCAGCTGTAAATGTTAAAGAGTCTGGGGTGTGTAGGCCATCATAATTAAATACCTGCCTGAAGAGAGAGTATAAGATGAAAAATAATATTCCAAGTGTTAGTGAGTCAAAGGCATTTTGGGTTTGAGCAAGCCAATTGAGATTATTGTACACCTTTATAACTCCATCACGAGCAAGGAAAATTTAACTAAAGAAAGACCATACGGAACACTATTGATAAAGTTTAAAGATCAATATTTAAAAAGAGTGATTGCCATTGATGGTTTTATCAAAATCTTGAGTGACGATTTACTTGGGCTGTACAGGGTGACCAAATGATAATTTTATTTGATGGACAGGTTTGTGCTTTTAGTCATATAGTTTTATTTTTGATCAGACAAATCCTAATAATTATCCTGTTGATCAAATTTATTTTTCCCTGTTTCACAGACCAATAAAATTAGAAGGTTTGTAGGTTTGTTCTACATACCAAATACCCTGGGCATGCAACTGATAATCATATGAATACAAGTTGGCAGATCATTTCAACAGGATGCTGGTTCTGAAAAATGTGTCATTACTCCTACCACAAAATGAAGGAGCTGTTCTACGCACAGCATATTTGATGTAAACAACTGCCCATGGCCAAAGAAGAAACAAGTGTAAATCTATAAAAGTGAGTTAATGATAAATGATTAATTTAAGAGATCAAAACAGTTAATTTCGCATTTTTTTTGTAAAAAGAATATGGCTAGTACATTCACTCCTACATACCCAAATAATTGTTTTCAAAATAAAGAACTTAGCCTCTTTGATTGCCTGCTCCAGTAGAGCACAAGTAGCGATGTGAGCACCAGCCGACTGTCCCATAAGATATATTCTAAGGAACCCACAAGGGAATAATTATACTCAGAATTATGCACGCATTATGATAAGATAAATCAGCCAAAAAAAATTTAGAAGATTAATAATAAAATCACCTGTTAGGATCCCCTCCATATTCAGCAATGTTATTGCACACATATGAGACTCCTTGAGCAGCATCTCTGATCATATCACTAATAGTTCCCTGGGGGAAGTTCCTGCAAGCAGAATATAAAATTGAAGTAAGTTTTGACCGTATAGTGGGATAAATTAAAGCGCAAACTAACCAGAAGCTCCAAAAACAAAGTCGTTTGCAATTTTGACCCCTGAACTTTAGAGACTTCAATATTTCACTGGCAACTTATTCTCTCACAACAATCGTGAATCATTAGTCGTCAAACGTAACCTTTCACTTTCTTTGAAGCAACTGAAATCGAGTAACAGAAAATTGGCATTCATAAGATACTTAGAACTACCTACATACATACACCAGAAAATGTAATAACATCGTTTTCACTCCATTGTTTACAGTTACATCAAACAACTCCACTGCTTTATGCTGGGGATATTACTAAATCTTTCGGGTAAGAGTGTAAAACCTGAATCAACCATCAAAATGACCCAATCATCATTAGCTTGTAGACTTATTCCCAACAACTTCCAATCCTGCTCTAATGCCTCCTCAAATGATCTTAAAACTGATGCATTGCATGCACATGAGACGGTGAACATCATCCAACCTATTTGCCAGATCAAGTCCCTGGGTCACATCATCGGATTATCTAATGAAATCCAGATGAATAAGACTAATTTCGGAACATTAGTTCAAAACAAGTCCAACAACTTCAATACCAGCATTGAAAATGATTTCCCCATTCAAATCTTTCTATGTCATTGTATGTATTCCTTGGAATTCTATTTTCCCCTATGGCCAACTATTCATGTTGAAGTTACTCACTTACTGTTTCATAAAGTTATTTGAGGCACATTCCCACGGATCTATCCAGTCAGGTGGAGTCAGAAAAGCACTACAAATTGCTTAAAGGAGCACCCTCTCACAAACAAAGCATCAATTTAAAAAGTAACTCCTCGCCCGAAAGTTCATGGATATGTGACAAATATGAATAATTCAATGGCACAAAAACTGTAAGTTCACTTATGATACAAGATGGCACAATCCAGGCAATAGCATGTTATTTCAAGGTCACATATACAGTGAATATATTACAATAACATTTATAAGGAAGGAATGAACTGGCAATATTCAATTTTACACTGCTGAAAGAACAGACAGAAAAAGCTAAATATGATGAATGAGAACTCACACTACAAACTGAAACACGTCCTATATGTATTTGGTTATTCTAAAATAAGTTTTGTTTTATAGAAAAATGAAAAGGTACAACAATTTTCTATAAGATCTTAAAACGGAACTTGCAAGTCAGATTTATAGACAACAAGAATATTTGTTTAACAAACTCTTGTCAGTAAAACTATCAAATTAAAACTAAAATTAAACAAACACTTACTCTTTCAAGGTCGCTTTGTATATCAGATATAGCATGTCGCACTGTAGATTGAATATCCAAGAAATATTTAGCAGTTAATGACATTCATCTCAATTAACCTTTGGAGTTTGGGGGAGAATGCTGTGAATGTCATATAGTTTTAGTATCGACTCAATGCTGAAATAACATAGTTGTTATGTTTCAGATGAAAAATAAACATGGATTACAGATATTAATTTCAAGGACCAACCTCATCATCCTCTTCTTTGTCTCCATCCTTTTTATCAGTTGAATCAACAAGCTGGTGTTCAGAACCTACAAGCAACGGCCTGGGAAGAGGTCTGGCAGCGTCCAAGTATGGAGGCTGATAAGGAAAAGGTATATCACATCAGATTCTAATCTGGAGCCCCAAAAAGCAGCCACATGCCACAATTGCCAAAAGATATGAGATGTGTTTCACACGCTCTTTAAAGATGCAGATCAAAATTACATGCTTCTAGAAATAGGCAAAACATAGAAAATCTACATAATAGGGAACCAAATATTCATGTAAGTACTCACAGAATTGACTAAAAGAAATATATACTCAGAAGTCAGAACCTCAGGCCACAGTCAAATATCCCACTATTTCTATAGAAGTTTGTTCACACTTAAATGCAAATCTTACAAAAGATATTTATATGGCACTACGACTATAAAAAGACTCAAGTAAGATAAGCAAGAACATCATATCAACCAAAACATTTATATAAATTCATGATATAAAGATTTGGCAAGAATCAGCAACTGAAAAATCATTTTAAAGTAATAAATGGTTACATTCACAGTCTCAGGAGACATACTGTAGGAATTAGGAAATAGCATTACGAAGCAGTCAAACAAACATGACAATATGATTGCAGCCAATGAAAAATGAGAATCTAAGAGAAAACTTCAACCTCGTAGCTGATATGGATTAATTGCATTATAAATATATACTTTCAAAACCCAATGTTGATATGAGCTCTTGTCGCCTACTTGCCTACAAAGGCAGCTTCTGGGAACAAAAAATCGCCCTGTTTGGTGCTGAATTATGTTGATAAGAGTCTACTACAAACTCCATATTAACGGCGGCATCTCATCACCTAAACTCAACATCCAAAGACATATAACAATTTCCTTAATCCCCTTCCAATTCACACAAGAATTCAAGAACTTCATAAACAGCTAACAAGAAAATCTCTTAAACTTGCACCCCATAAATCCACAGAAATCAAACACCGCTTATCTAAATAATCAACATATACACTCAAATTCAATCAAGTTTTAAAGCACTTAAACAAGAACCATTCAAAAACAATCCATCGCCACCACCACTGCCATCTGGGCCAGGCACCCCCCACCACGGGGCCACGACCACCATCGCCACGCCGCCATTACCAGTACCAGCTGCCGGGAGCAGCAGACGCGACACCACAGCAGCCTTCACAGCGCGCCACAAAGCGCTGTAGTGTCTCCACCAGGTGGAGGCCGCGCCTCGAGCTCCCCCCGCGATGGCCACAGCCCAACCACCATCCTCGCCTCCAGGCCGCCTCCTTCGTAGCGGTGGCACCACACGCGCAAGCCCAAAATGAAACCCCGACAGAGAGAGACAACGATGGGAGGGTCCGCGTAGGGCAAAGGCGGTTGCCCTCAGCGGCGGCGATGGCGGGCACCGTGTGCGGCGGCGGCCGCGCTATCTTCCAAACAGTGATGGCTGCAAGGCAACAACCAACCACCGGCGACGCGGGGCAGAGGAACACTTTCTTCGCGGGTTCAACCCGGAAGGCGTAGACAATTTGGGAATTTAGGGCGGAGGAGAGAACGATAGAGAAATGAAGATTATTCCACTGATAGAAATAAAAGTGAAATACTTTTGGTTTGGTTTTGGTTTGGGGGAGAGAAGGCCGCGTCGGAACAGTGGTAGTACATCAGAAATTGCAAACTTCCAGAGGAAGAAAAAAGATGAAGAAAGCGGGAGCGTAGAAGGGCGGCGATGGTCTGTGGCAGCGACGACGGTGCTAGGTTCCGCGATTGGAAGGGCGTTAGGGCTCCACCCTCACAGATAGAACAGAGATCGCGGAGGAGAGTGAGCGTCCGGAGGGAGCAGAAAGTGAGAGCCACACCTTGCGTACCTACGAAAAATGGAGATAGGTTAGGGATAGGTTAGGGCAAATCAAAATGAAGGGATGAAGACGTAGGAAAGAAAGAAAAGCCAAGCTAAAATTATATAAAATATATATTCTTAAACTATACAATTAGACGAATCTAAGAAAACCAAACTCGACTATTTTCTTCAAATATATAGTTACAATAATATTGAATCAAAGCTGAACAATGAACAGTGTCAAAAAGTACGTCTTATATGGGACGGAGGGAGTAGTAGATAAGAGATATATCTCTTCGCGTGTTCTCATCAAAACGCAAATAATGAGGTTTGCAGCATCATTTTTATTTGTTTAATAACTTATTTATTTTAGTAAAAACATTTTGTAAATAATGGGATTGGAACACATGATCTATAGATTATGAATCTTATATCACTACCATCCACCAATAGGCTATTGATAATTTTGTATTAAATAATAAAAATCAACTAATTAAAATTTGTTAGAAAAATAATACCAAACTAATATTTTGTCATATATTTATTTTTATCTGATATAATATTTTCACATATGAAAATATATTTCCTAACTCAACTAACTTATTTTCACTTGGAAAATAATATAAATATTCCCTTTGCAAGAATCTCTATTATTTTCCCTTGGAAAAATCATCTTGCATCATTCAATACTTTCCATTGAAAAGTATATTTCTCTGTTAATTAATAAATTATTTTCCCTTGTAAAATAATTCAATCTCTTTCACATGATCTCTATCCAGAAAAATATTAATCTATTTCCCAACTTAACTTAACAAATAATATAAATTATCTCTTTAAAAAATATATTATCATATAGCAAACTCTCAGGGTATTATAATCTTCTCTCCTTAAAAACAAACTTCGTCATCGAAGTTTACTCAAATAACTATTGCTAATAAGATAAGACTTGTACAGAATTTAAACATTTGTTACCTTATTATTTCTAGGGCTATGACATCCTCCCGCACTTGTTTTCACAGCTATGTCCCCATAGCTGAATGGTTTCAAGAAATAACTCTGGGTACTTGGCTTGCATTTCTGCCTCAGTTTCCCACGTGACATCATTCTCGTCATGGTTTGACCACTGGACTTTGACCATGCAAATGATTTGGCGCCTCGTGGCTCGCTTTTTAGTGTCTAGTATCTTGGCTGGTCTTTCTTCATAAGTTAGGTCTTCATCTAGCTCAACAACCTCCGGTGGAATCACTCGCTTCAAGTCGTGATGATACTTCTTAAGTTGTGACACATGGAATACATCATGAACTCGAGCTAATTCGTCTGGCAAGTTCAATCGATATGCCAATGTACCAACTTTGGTATTGATATCGAATGGTCCAATATAACGAGGACTACCAAATTGCATCACTCCTTTCATAGGTGAGACCTTCAACAATACGTTGTCGCCTATTTGGTACTCGCCTATCGCCTTCTCTGATTGGCGTATGCCTTTTGTCGATCCTGGGCGGCTTTTAGCTTGACTTGAATATTCTCAATTAGTTGTGGTCCAACAGGTATTGGATTCTCGCCTGTAGTCCAACAGAGTGGACTTCGACACTTCCTACCATAGAGTGCCTCAAATGGAGCCATACCAATACTGCATTGATAGCTATTGTTATAGCTGAACTCTACGAGTGGTAATTGATTTTCCCAATTTCCTTTGAACTCTAAAGCACAAGCTCTAAGCATATCTTCGAAAGTTTGGATTGTTCGCTCCGTTTGGCCATCTGTTGTGGGGTGAAATATCGTACTCATCTTTATCTTTGTACCAAAGGCTTCTTGTAACTTAGTTTAAAAATTCGAGACAAATGGACGATCTCAATCTGAAATAATATCTCGAGGAATCCCATGGCTTCGTACGACATTCTCAATATAAGCTGTGGCTATCTGATCCATACTCCAAGTCTCTTTAATGGGTATGAATATAACCGTCTTTGTTAAGCGATCGACGATCACCCATATCTTATCGTTTCCTTTGAGTGTCTTTGGCAATCCTGAGACAAAATCCATGGAAATGTTATCTCATTTCTATTCTGGGATTTCAAGCGGTTTCACCAATCCAAATGGTTTCTTTCTCTCGGCCTTGACTTTTTGAGAGGTTAAGTACTTTTCCACAAATTCTGCTACATCTCGTTTCATTCTGGGCCACCAAAACACCTTTCTTATGTCTTTGTATAACTTGTCTCCTCGAGGGTGCACAGAATAAGGACTTTCGTGTCCCTCTTCGAGGATACGTCGCTTGAGGTACTCGCACGCCTTTGGCACGCACTAACGATCCTTAAATCGAACACTGTCATCTTCATGGATGTGGAAATCCATAACTTCACCTTGCGCTATCTTCGCCTTGACCCTTTCTAGTTTGACATCACCGGGCTGTCTTTTTGGGATCTCGTCAAATATTGTTGGTCAAATTGTGATGGCGTTGATTAATTGAGCGGGCATACCTTGGTAGACTACTTCATTATTTAACTGGGCCAATTTCATATACAAATCAGGCGGTAGGATTCATATATTACTCAGATGTTTTGATTTTCGGCTTAGTGCATCAACCACTTTATTGGATTTCCCCTCATGATATGTGATGCCTAAGTTGTAATCCTTCATTAGCTCTAACCATCGCATCTGGCACATGTTGAGAGCTCTTTCTGAGTATAGATATACTTTAGACTTTTGTGGTCTATATATATCTGACATTTCCGCCCATACAAATAATGCATCCATATCTTCAGAGCAAAGACAACTGCGGCTAACTCCGAATCATGAGTAGGATATTCTCCTCATTTGGCCTTAGTTGTCGAGAAGCATATGCTATGACATTCTCTTTTTGCATCAATACGCATCCCAGTCCAAATTTGGAAGCATCACTATAAATTTCAAAGTTGTTATCCTCATTTGGAAAAGTTAGAATTGGTGTCGTGGTTAACTTTTTCTTTGGTATCTGGAACACATCTTCGCATTCAGGCGTCCATGTGACCTTTGATCCTTTCTTCAGATTTTGTGTTAGTGGTCTCGCAATTTTTGAGAAATCCTTGATGAATCTGTGATTGTAGCCTGCCAAACCGAGGAAGCTTCTTATCTCGGTTTGCGAGGTCGGTACAGGCCAATCCTTTATTACTGCTACTTTAGCAGGGTCAACTGAAATTCCTTCGGCTGAGACAATGTGACCGAGGAATGCAACCTTGGGAGCCATGTAAAATCTGTGAGTTCCCCTAGTCATATAGAACCACTTTTCATCGTGAATGGTATTGTTCATGCTTTTAAACATGATGGAGTTTAGGATTCTATTCACTTCTAGTGCTTCACGAGAGAATTGTAGTCTTAGCAACTTATTTGGAGCAGTTAAATCATGCCTTATAGCATTTGTATGAGCCCTGATCAATCCCTTCAAAACCCACATCCCAACTGTATTTTTACTACAATTTATACTTGCGGCTAAACTTCTTATTGTACATCTCTTATGCAGGTCAATTGATGCAATTAATTCCAAATATTTGACATCTTCTTTGTCTTTCTCGATTAATATTCTTACTTACTAAATGTATAGTCTGACCTTCTTCTTGTTGTTTCTTTGTAGAAGCCCAAAGTCGACTCACGGTTCTTGGATTGATAGAAAACTTTGTTGCAGGTTCAGAAAATTTCCCTTTCAGTGGCTTCCCACACCTGTTGTGCTGAAGAAGAAAATGAACAACATTATTTCTTTCAGCAGTTGAAAGATTTCTTTCCCCATTGAATTTCTTTCTCCTAGTTTTTTTCGTGGGGGCCAGGGGAGAAATATTGTCTTGAGAGGATGTGTGAAGCTGTAATGTGAGGGTAAAGCAAAAATGCAAACATGATTTGTGAGGGAAAAGTAGTGATTTTATATTTTTTCTTGGAGGGAAAATTGAGTTCAGTAATTCATGTGGTTTAAAGGGAATTTGGAAATTATGTACATACTGTTTGTCTTTTGAATGAATCTTGTGGGGCCCATTTATTGAGCATTTGCTATTTGTTTATATTTTTAATCTTATATGTATACAGTATGTGAAGTTAATTAATCCATGTGGACCCCAAAGTATTTTCTTAATCAACTTTATCTTAATTTATGTGTCCAACAGTAACAAGACATTACTAACGGGACGGAGGGAATATTACTTTTCATATGTTCCATTTTACTTATTTTATTTGATTTCATCAAACAATCCAATGTACTTTTTCAAAATATGTATAACAAAAAATTATTTAAATTATATATATATTCTAAAACTAAATGATTATATGATTCTAACCAGACCCAACTCGACTATTATTTCTTTTCAAATATATAGTTATAATAAAATCGAATAAAATTTAAGTACCAAAAAGTCAAACAAGACAATTTACATGAGACGGGAGAGTATTAATTAGAGCACCCACATCGCGGATAGATTTTTCAGTTAATGCAGAGTTGTGTCAGAATTGTAGAGATGTGGGAGTTAATGAGATGTGGGGCCCACAGTTCCAATTCAAACTCTTGAACTCAATTCATTGCCCATTGTCGTAAAATTTCTTATTTTTTGCAGCTTTAACTCAACTGCACCATTTTTTAATGTAACAATATCATTTTGAAATGGTTTTTCAGGTAACCGCATTTTGTTAACATTTTTAAATTCTTTAATTTATTTTTTTAACTTTTTTTAACGGTAATAGTATTGTTTATCACTTTTATAAATTCACTCAATTTCTTCATACACAATACATTAATTTTCTATATTTCCTTCTCAGTTTTTATCCAAATCCACTTCAACTTATTTTTTTCAATTCCATATTCATTTACATCTAATACAATTTCCCACTCTTTTTATCCAATGGCAAACAATAATAGTGGTTTTTCAACAATTGGTTCAACCAAGATACCAATGATGAAAATCCACAAAATACTCAACCATACAAAAATTTTTCACTTTCCCCGAATGTTCCTCAAAAGAATATATATTTTTTGTACTCCCTCCGTCCCAATAATTTTGGTCACTATTCCTTTTTGGGGTGTCCCAATAAAGTTGGCCACTTTCCTTTATAAGCAAATTAGATTAAGGAGTTTTATAGTTAAATCCCCCTCCATTTAAATAATTTTAGTTAAATCCTCACATACTATTCTTGTCATGTATTAGTAGCTAGTGGTGAAATACATTCCACTTTAATCCCCATCACATAAAAAAATGTATAACATAATAGGTAATGAAATTACACTCCTACCCTTACATTTTGCTGCAAAAAGGTGGTGATTGGACATGTACTCATTACACCTTCTCCCACCTTCTTACACAAAATGGGTTACAAACCCTGTTTTCCACTTCATACTCAACGGGTTGCTGGCTTCTTTAGGAAGGTTATATTCGCGCCAAATTCATGTGTGGGAAGAGGGGATTGGCAGCGTGGAACGACCGAAAGGAGCTCGGTATTGGAGATGGAAAAGGTTAGGGTTTCTTACCACATTTACAATCGATCATCAGGGGAATAGGGGGTGGGTTTCTTTGTGTCTTGAGAGGGAATAGACGAGGGTAAGGGCAGGGTTTTGAAGGAGATTCTGGAGAGGTTCTTCAGTCCGATGAGAAGGGTTAGGGTTTTTTATTCACTAGAACTGATCGCGGGACAGAGGGTTCCTTGGAGTGGATGAAGTATGATGAGCACCGGTGAAGAGCCACACCATGGGGAAGAGAGAATGCTTTTCTGTCATTACAAATCGGAGGTGCATCTTGTGCGATTTAAGGCTATGGATCTTCTTCCGGAAGTGTATGAAAAGTTGAGGGAAAAATGGCCCGACGTATGTGCAACAAGAAATAGCTTACACTATGAGGAAGGCGATCGAGAATACTCAATGGAACTCATCAACGATGCAGATGTAATGAGGATGGCAAGGTTGAACAATGCTAGGGGGCTGTCCTTTGGCAAAATGAATGTGATGAACAAGGAAGCTGGCAGCAAGAGAATGAGGTACGTGTGGTGCTAAACCAGATTAACTGTGGTGTCCAAACCTATGATAGTAGTGTTTTATTTTCTAAATGTTGCATGTATGCAATACGAGAAATATTTGTGTTTGGAAGTAAATGTGTATTTTTCTTTTGCATGCAAGGATCACGAGTGTTTCTACTGTATATATGGAATAGTGATTTAGTAAAGTGCATTTGTATTTAATAGGTATTTGCGCTGTGTTATACATGTTTACGTACTGTGTCGTGTTTTGGTGGAGGAAGCTGTTATTTTTTGCATGGAAATGTTGTATTGGAAGATTTATTGCACACTGTATATTCGTGCAGACATTGAGAAATGCGATGTTGTTTGTGAATCAATATTGTATTCAGTTGGTATGTGTAGTGGCAGTGAGTGGTGAATTATTGATTGCAGGACGGATACGGAAGATGTTGATGAATGCGATAATGACTTTGATGAGGAAGACACCGAGGATGTAACAGTGCTGTGGGCTCATGCTTTTAAAGGGGAAGGACAAAAGTTTAAAAATGCGGATCAGTTTCGTAGGGTGCTCAAAAACCACTGTATTGCAGTCCGACGTGGGTTCCAATTTGTGAAGAATGATAGCGAGAAGGTGATCGTGATATGTTCGACGGAAGAATGTGGATGGCGAATTTATGCTTCCCACCATAAATCAGATGATTCATTCGCTATTCGCAAGTGCAATTTGAATCATGGTTGTGGTGTGAAAAATCTACAAGCGAGGGTACATCTTAAGGTAAATGCAACATGGATTGCATCAATTATCAAGGAGAAAGTGAGGCGAGACCCAAACTATACACCCAACACAGCTGTGGACCACATTCAGGCAGCTTTCAAAATTCAAATTAGCTATCGCACGGCTTGGAACGCGAAGGAGATTGCACTGAAGGAAATACATGTAGCTGATTTTGATGCTTTTGACAAGATGAGGGGATTCTGCACTAGGTTGAAGTCGACAAACCCCGGCAGCGTTGCAGATTTGGAGGTGCATGAGGATACCCGGAAGTTTAGGCAGGTTTTCACAGCAATGGCAGCGTGCCTCGATAGGTTCAAAAGAGGTTGTTGGCCGCTTGTTGATGACAGTCTTTTGTGACTGTCATTTGCGTCCAATTTAGTGTCTTAAAGATGATCTTTTGCTCTTAATTCCATTGATTTTTGATGAATAATCATAAAGGATTAGAAAAAATGGAAGAAGAATTAAGATTGCACAGAAGTTGGAAATACATGAAAAATGGCTTGAAATTCTGAGTTTTCGTTGTAAGTCTCGCACGCAGTGTTTCTATTGAACTGATCCACGCTTTGTTATGCAGAAGGAAGTTAAGCTGGAAAACAGCAGGAAGTGGAAAGGACATAGCGAGGAAAGAAAAGGAATGGTGCGAGGGCTTGTTTCCTAAATCAGGAAAAGATTTAAGGAAAATGTGCAGATGCTGAAGTCCACGCGATGATGATTGACATCGCGTGATGATTGACATCGCGAGGAAAGGAAGTCTGTGCAAGACAGAAGTTTTATCCGTTATGGCGAGAAGCAGATTCCTTGAAGAAACTGTGAGACCTCGCCTCGTCAAGAAAGATGATTACATTTCTGACTCTCGCTTTGAAGGAACTGGACAAAGCGAGAGGAGAGCTATTCTGATGCGAGCGGTTATCATCCAAGGCAGAGGCAGTTACAACACCCATCTATAAATAAGACCCTTGGGGAATCAGCTCAGCAGGCGGGAGATTGAAGAGAATAGCTCGATTTTACTCTCCAGTCCACTTTTTAGAATTTAGTAGGTAGGTAGGTTAGGATTTAATTTTCTCTGCAATTTACTTTGATGTTCTTCAGATTTGTAATTTGTTTTCGTAGAACTGTAATTCAATTTCGCAGTAGATTTCTTTAAGATTAGTCGTTAGATTAGCTAGAGGATACCCTGGGAGGAGAGTTGCTTTCGGATCGCTTGTTCATCCATCATGACGATCATCATCTAGACTCCGACTCGTTCGCTCATCTTTGCATTATTCTGATAGCAATCAGATTTCCAGGTGTATTCGTTTTTAATTCTTTGTTATTTGAGATACAGGAAGAATGATCGGTTATCAGATTGTGAATTTCTTATCTTTCTGGTTTCTATTTCCATTTCGTGATTCTGTTTCAGCAGAGTATAAACCTCAATTTCATCATTCAATCTGAATTTTGCATCATATCTTTAATTCGATTTTCGAAGATCATAACACTTCCACATTTTTAATGCGCAAATTGTTCGTTCTAATTACGTAAGAAATTTGGATATTGTAACCAAGTTAGGTATGATCTGGCAGAATTATGAACTTACTCGATTTTCTGTCAATGTTTTGTTTATAGAAGAGAATCATAAGGTTTAATGTTCAGAACTCTAAAAGGTTCCTAGAGACCCATGCAGTGTTAATCATCGCTTGATAATCTTTGAGAATCAATAATTTTGAGTTCATGAACTTGGATGCAAAAGATTCTATGTTCATAATTTTCTAAACAGAAATTCCAGAAGGTAGTTATGACAGTTATAAATTCTGATCATTTACTTCGAATAAGGATATTCCCTCGCTTCATCCTAAAAGATGATGCGAGGAAATATCCAGATAGATCTATTATGACAAAGGCTATTCAAATATTCACGCGTTGTCAATCTGACAAAGCGAGAGGATCAACCTATAATAGCAATAGACTTGATATCCATTTTATAGGGTATCAATCATTCACTTTTACTTCTTATACATATATAACTCCTATCTATAAGTAGGAATTGAGTACCTCGCCGCATTCTTACAGAAACTATCGCGAGGCACTCAGTTCTTTGTATAAACAAAATCTGGAGAACATTCTTTGAATATTAGCTCCCTCCATGCTGTACAGACATAGCGTGCGGAAAATTGGAATGTTCATAGTTTGAAACCCAAGATAGTTACTGCGAGCTATTTTGGACACTTATTTTGCAGAGTTATTTCTCAAATTCTTTTTCTTGGGAAAGTTATTTCCTAATTCTGTCTAGTTTCCAATGTATATTTTGGAAGCATCCTTGCATTTTGATTAAGAGGATTCAGAACCCTCAACGTCTCTTTATACATATAATACTACATATACATTTAATATTTTGGGATATTTCCCAGTATATGATGAGTAATCTTACTTCATGACTACAAAATTACAATTCATATGTGCAACACGTATTACTATTTACACTGGTACACTGAGAGAGATGATGATATAGGTTTTCTCAGTCATTATTTACTCAGGACTGATAAAGAACAAACTTGTTCTTCAGTTGGGCATTTAGTACCTGTCGTTTAAAAGGGAAAGATGTTTCAAGAACCATCTTTTGTCCTAAAAATTAGTAGAGTATCAGGAAGATTAATTTCCGGGGTTCATGGTATTATAGTTATCACTATAAGCTATGAGTAGGAGATTAAATATTTCTACTACAATCTACTAATCCTGAGTCAAATCATGGATATTTGGAACTGTTTACAGAGATTTCTCGAGCTAAATCGTTTATACAAATCTGAGTAGTCTGGATAAGTCAAGGAAGTTGAATAGCAATTTCATCTTGATATACTTACAAGACTATTATTCCTTATGAATACTTGCGGGAATTACTCTGAAGGAATAAGTCTTATGAAAACATTGGATGATAGATTTAAATATTAGCTTTTTCATTTGTTGTAGAGGACATCCAATACAGGATCATAAGAACAGTTTGATCAGGGTAATAAAAAGAACAACTTCAAGTTCAGACGAATATAGTAAGATTTAGAAGTGACCTCGAGTTGTCAAAGGCTTAATCTGAGTCTGAAAGAAAAAGATTAAGTGACAATTCTGAAAGCTATTATCACAGAAAGAGTCTGACAGATCATTCTGTGATGATAGTATTCCATGATTTCAGAGCTTAGAATGTCATGACACTGAATCATAAGTACCTGTCTTGGGAAGTGATTGAAGACATGAAGAATTGATTAAGTTGTGTAAAGGATTTTTCTATCTCAATGAACTTTCATTATGTTCTAGCCAAATGAAGTATGATAATCTCATCATATTCTTATTTCATTTGATTTGGTCTGTAACACCTTAAACACATGAATAAGATCATAATGTTCTACATCATTTTAAATGTTTTCTTTACTACATTTACAGCTTTAAGCATTTACATTTCAGAAGTATTCTTTAGTAATCATCATTACAACATTCTTAAATCAAGAATAGAGACAGATTCTAAAGCTAATAATTCTATTAAAACACTTCTATCGTGTAACTCTCTTTTGAATGATCCCGACAATTAAAATAAATATTGCAGCTTGATACCGTGCGCTTTCGGTAGGAAAAACTAGGCAAGCTTTTTAACAGCTCTATAGAGATTATAGTGTAAAGGCTGTCGGGGGGCACTGACCGGGGTTTCACCTCAAAAGCTTCATGGCGCCGTTGCCGGGGAGGGTGTAGCGTTATGAATTTTAGAACTGTCGATACTCTTGATTTAATTGTAATTATTTACTTTTTATTATAACGAATTCACAAATTCTTTCATTTTGTTCACAGAAAAGCCTCAACAGTTTATGAGCGAGAGAAAAACTCGATCTTCAAGACCACCTTTGCTTCCTTTTAATTGTGAACTTGAGAGAACAGCAAGGCTGATCAGAGCAAGTGCAAGAAGGAGACAGAGAGATCTTGCAGAAGGAAATCTTTCAACCATAACAAGGATGGCTAACAATGGACAGAATGACGGACCTGGGAACTTGCCAAATGGGCAACCAGATAATCAGCAAAACATTCCACTTCGAGGACCTTTTCAAGCACCACAAAGAGCTGCTGCACCACAATTTATTCATCAACACTATTTTCCACCAAATTTTGCTAATCCTGTTCCGAACCCTCAAGAAGAGCAATATCAACCATGGCAACCTAATGTCGATCAATATTTGGCTGGGACGGATGAGGAGGTTGATATACCACCTGGTATATTGAACCTAGCATCTTCTAGAGCTTTTTATGGAATGAGTGCTGAAGATCCACATTTACATCTCAAGAAGTTTGTTGAACTAAGTAAGACAGTAAAGAAAGGAAGAGCTTCAAGGGAAACCATTCAGTTGGCTATGTTTCCATTCTCTTTGGATGGCTCAGCTAAAGAATGGTATGACTCATTAAATGCTCAACAGAAGGCTACATGGCCAGAATTAGTCAGGAATTTCCTACTCAAGTATTTTCCTGAAAGCAAGGTTGACGAATGGGTAGACAAGATCTCTAGTTTCAAGATGAGAAAAGGGGAATCTCTTAAGGATGCCCGGGACAGATTCTTTGACATGCTCAAGAGATGTCCACAACATGGTATAACTGAAAGAAGGCTATTGAAAATGTCTTGTCATCCATACAGATAAAAATGAAGAGAAATTTGCAGCACTCTCCAAGCAGATTGCTGATCTACAGTTGGCTCAGCAAGCAAATCAACAGGCTCAGCATCAACAACAACAGCAACCAGTAATGGTCCTTCAACCTGCTCCAATGGAACCTGTGTATCAGTGCGGAATTTGCTCAGGGCCACATCACAATGATCAGTGTCCACAAATCTAGGAACCCCCAAAGCAAGATGAGAGCTGCAACTACACCGGGTTCCAAAACAAACACCCGAATCTGAGCTATGGTAATACTCAGAACGCAATGCACATCTTCTGAACCCACAACAACCAAATCAGCAGCAGTTTCGTCCTCCACAACCATTTTATCCACAACAACAGATGTACCCACAGAGACCTTTCCAGCAGGTGAACCAACAGAATAGGCCATTTGGACAGTTTGCACCAGTCCCGGTGAACTTTCCACAACAACCTTATCCTGTTGCTCAAGATAATACTTACTCTTTAAAGGTGGAAAATGCTCTGAAGGAGTTCATTGTTAAGCAGACAGAGACGAATAACCAACTGCAGGCTTCAATCAAGAATGTTGAGAATTCAGTAACAGAGATGGCCAAATTATTACAGCAGAGAGAAAAAGGAAAATTACCAAGTTCTTCTGAAACAAATCCACAATGTAAGGCAGTTACATTGAGGGGAGGAAAAGAGGTTGTTGATCCTGAATTTGAAAAGAAAAGAGATAGGTTGCTGCAGCAGAAAAAGTTCAAGGATGTTCAAACAATGGAAGAAGATGATCACCCTGAACAGAGACAGATACTTGAGGATAAGGGTTTGGAAAAGAATGTCTCAGGATATTCTTTTCCTAAGGAAAAAGAGGGAGGTAATGATAATCCTAACTCTACAGGTAACAAAAAGGATTCACTGGATGAGCACATGCCCAGGATACCATATCCTGGGAGACTTAAAAATGATCTTCAAGAAATTAAATTTAAGAAATTTCTTGAAAAGATTAAGGCCATTGAAATATCAATCCCTTTGGTTGAATTAATTGCTGAAATGCCCACTTACGCTAAGTTTCTGAAAGAATTAATTTCAGGGAAAAGAAGCGCAGGGGAGCAGCACATGGTGGTCCTAAATCAAAACTGTAGCTTGGTTCTTCAGCAGAGGATTCCTCCAAAGCTTGAAGATCCAGGGAGTTTCACTTTACCTCTGATTATCAACTGTAAAGAAGCTGGGCGAGGACTCTGTGACTTAGGAAGCAGCATCAATGTAATGCCACTGGCTATGGCGAGACGTTTGGATTTGGGAAAGATGAGGCCAGTCAATATGACCCTCTTCTTTGCTGATCAATCGAGCACCAGACCAGAAGGGATCATTGAAGATGTTATAGTAAAGACAGGAGGCCTTTGTTTTCCAGCTGACTTTGTCATTCTTGATATCGACGAAAATGTCAGAATTCCTATCATATTAGGGAGGCCTTTTCTGGTGACTGCGGGAGCCATGATTGATGCAAAGAATGGCATAGTGAAGCTTCATGTTGATAACCAGGAGGTCACTTTTGACATGATGAAGATGTCAACATATCCTTTTAACGCTTTTGAAACCAATGTAGCGGGGAAGGAATTAGAAGATAGTACTATGGAGGGGGGAAATCTTTTTGATTACTATAATCTCTTTACCACTGATGTAACTGAGAACAATCTCACCCCACTCACAAATGCTAAAGATGCTACTTTTGCTTACTTGTGTGCGGTTAGATTCGCTGATCCTGAGACTGGTGAAATCAAGGATGGATCAGAAAGTGAGGATATGCCATCTTCAGAGCAATCTGAGGATGACATTGATAAAACAGACCCTTCTGAGGAAGGATCTGATTTAAAGATGGAAGTGCAAACTCGAAGCAGATTAACTCCATCAATAGAGAACCCACCTGAGCTTGAGCTTAAAGTATTGCCAGAACATCTTAAGTATGCCTTCTTGGCAGACAAAAAGAAGCTTCCGGTAATAATTTCATCCAAATTGAGTGAAGAACAAGAACAAGCTCTAGTAGGTACTCTTAAAAATCATATTCAGGCAATTGCTTGGACTATAGCAGATATCAAAGGCATCAGTCCACACATTTGTATGCATAGGATTCTGATGGAGGATGAATACAAGCCGTCCAGACAACCACAAAGGAGGCTAAACCCACCAATGCAGGAAGTTGTCAAGAAGGAGGTAATCAAGCTACTTGATGCAGGTATAATCTATCCTATCTCTGATAGTAAATGGGTGAGTCCAACACAAGTTGTACCCAAAAAGGGTGGGATTTGTATTGTGACAAATGAACATGGTGATGAAGTAGCAACAAGACCAGTAACTGGTTGGAGAGTTTGCATTGACTATAGAAAATTAAACACTGCCACAAGAAAAGATCATTTTCCTTTACCGTTCATTGATCAAATGTTAGAAAGATTGTCAGGTAAACCATTTTACAGTTTTCTCGATGGTTATTCAGGTTATAATCAAATAGTTATTGCTAGTGAAGATCATGAGAAAACAACTTTTACATGCCCATATGGAACATTTGCTTATAGAAGGATGCCTTTTGGATTATGTAATGCTCCTGCTACATTTCAAAGATGCATGATGAGTATTTTCTCTGATTTTATTGAAAAATGCATTGAAGTGTTTATGGATGATTTTACTGTTCATGGAACTGACTTTGAAGATTCTTTAAAAAATTTGTCAAAAATTTTGCAGAGATGTGAGGACACTAACTTAGTTCTTAACTGGGAAAAGTGTCATTTTATGGTTCAAGAAGGAATTGTCCTGGGACACAAAGTATCTAGAGCAGGAATAGAAGTAGATAAGGCTAAGGTTTCTGTAATAGCAAATCTACCACCACCTAAAACAATTAAGGCAGTAAGGAGTTTTCTTGGTCATGCTGGTTTTTATAGAAGGTTTATTAAGGACTTTTCTAAGATAGCAAGACCCTTGTGTAATCTTCTTCATAAGGATGTGACATTTAGCTTTGATGAAGACTGCTTAACAGCTTTTAAGACTTTGAAGGAGAAATTAATCACTGCACCTATAGTTCAGTCTCCTGATTGGAGTCTACCTTTTGAGCTTATGTGCGATGGAAGTGAGAATGCAGTAGGAGCAGTTTTGGGGCAACACAAAGAAGGCAAACATCATGTTATCTATTATGCTAGCCATACTCTTAATGATGCCCAGATAAACTACACTACTACAGAAAAGGAAATGTATGCTGTAGTTTTTGCCTTTGATAAGTTCAGACAGTATCTTATTGGAGCCCAAACTATAGTTTACACAGATCATTCTGCATTACGATATCTTTTCTCAAAGCAAGAAGCCAAACCGAGGCTGATAAGATGGGTTTTACTTCTACAAGAATTTGACATTATTATCAAGGATAGAAAAGGAAAAGATAATGGAGTAGCAGACCACCTTTCTAGATTGGAGGAGAAAACAGAGAAGGAGGAAGTGGTAAATGATAAATTTCCTGATGAACAATTGTATGCTTTGCAGTTGCATCAATTTGATTGTCCTTGGTTTTCAGATTTTGCTAATTATCTAGCTTGCAAGATTGTCCCAAAATTTAAAGACTCTCATCAGAAGTCAAGATTTTTCAGAGAAATTCAGAAATACTATTGGGATGAACCCTTTTTATTCAAGTTTTGTTCAGACCAGGTTATTAGGCGCTGTGTTCATGAAAAAGAAGGTTTCCAAATTGTCAGAAAGTGTCATGAGAACCCTTTAGGAGGCCATCATGGTCCTGCTAGGACTGCTAGAAAAGTTCAAGATTGTGGGTTTTACTGGCCAACTATCTTTTTGGATTCCCAGAAACTTATAAAGATGTGTGATAGATGTCAAAGATTGGGAAACATTTCAATGAGAGAAGAAATGCCTCAAAAAGGGATTTTAGAAGTAGAGATATTTGATGTCTGGGGAATTGATTTTATGGGACCATTTCCCCCGTCTTTTGGGAATCAATATTCTAGTAGCTGTTGATTATGTTTCAAAATGGGTAGAAGCAGTAGCTTTACCCAATAATGAAGCTAAACAAGTTACTAAATTTCTACAGAAGAATATTTTTACCAGGTTTGGAGCCCCTCGTGCCATTATATCTGATGGAGGATCTCACTTTGTGAATAAGCTCTTTGAGAAATTACTGAAGCAGTATGGTGTTCATCATAAAGTTGGATCACCATATCATCCTCAGACAAGTGGACAGGTGGAGGTATCTAACAAGGAAATTAAGCACATTTTACAAGTTTCTGTGAACATTACAAGAAAAGACTGGTCAAAGAAGTTAGATGATGCTTTATGGGCTTACAGAACTGCTTTTAAAACTCCTATAGGAATGTCTCCCTACAGATTAGTTTTTGGAAAGGCATGTCATCTTCCAGTTGAGTTAGAACATAGAGCATATTGGGCCATTAAAATGCTCAACATGGATTTTCAGTCAGGACAAGATAAGAGGAAGTTTGATCTGTCTAAACTAGAAGAGATGAGACTGGAAGCATATGAAAGCAGCAAGATTTATAAAGATCGAACTAAGAAAATTCATGATTCAAAAATTAAACATAAAGAATTTTCTGTTGGTCAATTGGTTTTACTTTATAATTCTCGTTTGAAATTATTTCCAGGTAAGCTCAGATCAAGGTGGACAGGACCATTTCCTGTTGTAGCTGTTCATGACAATGGCTCAGTTACAATTATGCTCAATGAAGGAGAGAAGACTGTAAATGGACACAGGCTGAAGGAATATATTGGTCAACAAGATCTAAATATCCAAACTGAATATTTGGATAATCCTTAGTTTTCTGTTTTCTTAAAAAAAAAAAAAATATAGGGGGGTGGATACTACCCAGGTTAACTGAGTAGTATTCCCCTTTTCTTTAGACTTATTTTTCATCTCTAATTCTTTTATTCTTTATTTTCAGGAATTCGAGAAATGAAGCTGTGATGGAATGAAGGAGGAAGAGACATGAATCTTCAAACAGGTTTTTGAGTATTAAGTGTTTGGAAAATGGAGTATGAATGGATCCTGAGGCCACGCTTCTGTAATTTTGTCAAAGCGTAAGTTAAAAAAAAAAAAAAAATTATTCTTACTCACGCTTTGTAAAAGTTATGATGCGAGGTGATCAGTTCAAATTTTTATTCTGTCAAAATCATAATTTGTTAAGGAATACGAGTTTGGTGTCTACGCTTTGTCGAAAAACAAAGCGAGACTATTTTACTCTGGGAAATGTACAAGAATGTTTTCTCGCTTTGTAGTTAACAAAGCGAGAAAAGGATTTTTATACCCACGCAATAACAATCGACAGAGCGAGAGTCTGGGAATTTTGAACGGATAGATTTTCAAACTTCTCAAAGACCAAAATACCCTTTTCAGACTCTTCTTCTTCTCGTACACTAACCATCACGTCGTTTCAACCCCCAGTAATTATGGCAGAATTTAGTTTTTCTGCTATAAAATCTAATCGAATCCTCCTCTTCTTTCATCTCAAACATTTCCATCCTGAGAAATTATCCTAAAACCATATTCAAAAGATAGAATGGCCGCAGCAGCTCCAAATGCTAGAACATCCATTCTAGACATTCCTGAAGAAATCTTGGGAGATATTCTCTCAAGGTTGGGAAGAGAAGAGATGAAGGATGTAGCCAGGTTAGCCCCAACCTGCAAAAAGTTCGCCAAAGCAACTATGGCGCCTATAGTATGGAGGAGGGCAAATGTGGAAAGGAGGATGACTGCAGAGAGGACACTTGACTCTCATTACATCCGAATACTTCGAAGATGCAGAGAGGCGGGAAATTTCATGCTGAAGCTAGAACCTGCACTCTTGAGATTCTGCAATACAGGGCTCAAGGAAGCCGCTTTTGAAGTCCTTAAACCTGGAGTCGATGACAACCATCACCCCTCAATCTTTATCAAGGCCTTCATTCTTTTGAGTTTGGAGAGCCTTGAGGAAATTGATGAGGGATTGTATCTTCTCGGATCAATCCTTAAAGATGAAGATCATATCCGCAAGATGGAGGCGAAGATCAGCAAGCTATTCAATGAAAGCGAAGAGGAGCCTAATCCCTTTAAGGGACAAGGACATCGCGAGTACTGTGATTATTTAGCGCCACATAGTAGGGACTTAGTTAGGGAACCTCCACACTTTAACTATGGTGCCACAAACATTGATTGTTTGTGTTGTGAGGTTACTAGTTTAGTTAGGAGATTAAGAGAAAATTTTAATGAGCATGTAATTGAATCTGAGTCAGAATTAGAAACTGATTCAGATTCAAACTGATCGATTATGTAATCTCTTAATTTGTATCTAAATACTAACCCCTTTTGGTGTTGCTATATATTTACTCCTCGCTTCATTCTTATTAAAAGGAAACAACTTGATTGATCTTATCCTTTACATTAGATTTTTATCTGTCCTTTTAAATAAAAATTCTCAAAATAGGGTTATTTTAGGCTTAATCATTACTCCCTGCAGAGACAAGATTTACTATCTTGACCCCTGCAGTCCTTAGATAAAAATAGGCGTCTCTGTCCTTGCAGTCATTCCTCTCACTTGTCATTTCAAAAATTTTCATCAGATTTTCTTCTCTTACTCAAGAAGAAATCGCCATACACCATTTTTATCACTCTCAACCATTCTCATAAGCAAGATCATGGCCGAGAACAATCCGTAAGCAATCTCGTTCATCTTTTCTTTCTTTTATTCTTAGTTCTATTTTGAAAAATTCGTTGTCAGATTGCATTTCTAGACCTAGGGTTCATGTTTCTATTTTTTTAGGGAATGGTTGTAGAAAATGAAACATTAATCATTTAAGATTCCTCATAACTAAGAGCCGTTTCTTTACACTCATTAATCCAGAGAATCTTTTATGAAATTTTTAGTTTGTAACTGATGCATTATCCATATGAGACTTTGGAACTTCATATTAGGAATGAAACTCCCATTTCGAATATTCTGGTTCCATCATAAAAGTATTCCCCTGTATTCCTTATCATATTATTTTCTGGAAACAGAAATGCTAGGAATCCACAGCGCATTGGGACTCAAATATCCCATTTACCCACTGAGTTGTTGGGGGATATTCTATCAAGAATCGGAAAGGATAATGTTAGAGAGCTCTTCAGGATAGCAGAAGTCTCTCCACTATTTTACCAGGCAAGCAAAACCCATCTTGTATACAAGAGAGTGGACTTGGAATCGTGTATGAGGTGGAGAGAGGATGTTTATCCGGACAACCAGAAAAGATTTATTCGAGAGTGTCAAAATGCAGGGAACTTCATGTTCAACATTGAACCTGCATTAAAGGCATTTGTGGAGGAAAGAGATGAGAAGAAGGCATATGAAATCCTCAAGCCAGGACTAGATGATGGGCATGAACCTACTATTCTGCTCAGAACGATGCTCCTATTAACAAAACAAGAGGATAAGTGGATTGAAGAAGGACTAGAGTTGATCCAAACAGTAGCTTCTGATGTTTTAGAAGTAGTTTTCATCAAAATCTATCTTTTTCATTGGTTCACCCATATTCCTCAACTTCCAAATCCTTTTCTAGGGCAACCAGAGATGAGCTACTGTAAGGATCACACCTTGCAGGTTCGAGTCTTACTACCACCACACATCAGGTTGGACTGCATCCCATGTCAATTCTTTGACATGGTGAGGCAGTTTAGACTGTATTGTGGTGAAGTGTTTCCTGATGAGTTTATGTGGACCGACTCCGATGATGAGGAAATTGACCCCTGAGCAGTTAGAGCTAGAAATTCTATAGTATTATATATGTTTGTAATTTCTGGATATTTTGATGTATTTTGGATCATTTGGACTCCATATATTACAATTCTCCTACTTTTCTATTGTGTATGATCAGTTTCTTTACTCAATTCAAAAATGAATTAAAGATGAAACTGAAAATCAGGAAATGGAATGGAAGAATTGGTAATCTTTAAATAAATAAGCTAAGGGTGGATTTTTGTTAGGCATTAAGATGAATCTGGTGAAGAGAATTTAACCAGACTTAATATAGAAGTCTTAATCCTTTTCAATAATTACCCCTCGCCTTGTTTTCAACCAATCCAATTTTATCCAATTTATGTTGTTTGAGTTCTTTAACTCAATTTTTGAATCAATAACCAGACTCACTGATGTGGCAGGTCTAGAATGAGTGAGTACACTCTAAGTACTTGAGTACCCTACTTTTTATTCTTTAACTAGGCCAGCCCATTGTTTTATATAAGACCTATAACCTCCTTATCTTTTCAAATCATTTTCATATCTTTTCATATTCTCTCTCGAGAAGAAACCGCCATTTTTAAAGTTCTTCTTCTTCCTCTATTTGCGAAACTCTTCTTCAGAAACACTCAGCTTCAGGAACAATCCTAATGGCGAGTAACAACCCGTAAGCTCTCCGTTCATTTTTCATCGCATTTCTTCCTGATGTTTGAAATTGTTACATTCTGCATTATAATGTTTTTACTCATACTAGGGTTTAAGTTTTTCATCCACTGTCGTTCTTCCCTAATTTTAAAACTTGGAGTATAATTTCAACTGATTCTTCTTCTTTAAAATTCGATTAAATAACAGTGAGGAGCAGCCTTCTGAGTCCTCTGCTTTACACCTGACTGATCTTCCATTGGATGTCCTTGGGGAGATTCTGTCACGAGTAGGGCAGAGCAGCTTTGAAGATCTGCTCAAGTGCAAACAAATCTGTTCAACATTCACAATAGCCTCAGAATATCCTATTGTCCTTCGGAGATTTAATGTACAGGATCTAGCCTTTAAAAGAATTTCCAATGAATCCTCTGGTAAAATCAATTTTCTAGATGCCTGTAGAGAGGCTGAGAATCATATTCTGAATTTGCCCAAGGCCTTGGAATTGTTTATACAAGGGAAAGGATCCAAGGCATTTCAGATCCTGGATGAAGGAATAGAAGATAACTTTAAGATGTCCCAATATTTTAAAGCTTTATGTTGCCTAAGTAAAAATTCTAGGGAAGAGATAGAAGTTGGACTTCGCTTAATTAGTCCAATCTTAAGGGATAGATTAAACAGTTATGAATTTAGATACAATCTTCTCACCCTAGTTTCAGAATGGGAATATGTCCCAAATCCATTCTTAGGGCAGGAAAATAGGGAATTCTGTGTTGTAGAAGTTCGTGATCAGGAAACCTTCCATAAGTCATCATACTATACAGCTGATCAGGTCCGCTATCTCTGCTGTGACACAAAAAGAGCCATAGCTGAATTTAGGATGGCAGAAGGGGAGAACTTTGATAATTATAGCATTAATGAATAAGTTTTTGGACAAAGGATAAAGAGATTGATGTATGTGACATGTCTTCTAATTTTCAACTTTGAAACTGTCACTAGATCAGATATTTTGTACAATGTAATGTAGCCTGATTTTGATAATAAAATCTAATCTCATTGCTACATAAATGTTGAGTTTAACTTTGAATTCTGTGTTTTTTCTCCTTTTCTTTTCAGAAATGTCGAAAACCCTCAACTCTTGGAAACTCAATTACTTGATTTACCAATAGAGTTACTGGGAGACATTCTGTCAAGACTAGGAATGGAAAGCATAAAGGCACTTTTTAGAGCGTCCGAAACTTCTAAGCAATTTCTCTCAGCAAGAAGGTCATCGTTAGCTCTAAAGAGAGCTAATTTGGAAACTTGTGCTGATTGGAGAGGAGATGCTTATCCCAGTAACCAAGTCAGATTCATTAAAAGATGCCAGGATGCAGGCAACTATATGTTTAATATTGTGCCTGCATTGATAGCCTTTGTCGAGGATAAAAATGAGGAAAAAGCTTATGAAATTCTTAAGCCTGGTTTAGATGATAAACACAAACCAACCACTTTCATAAGATCCTTTCTACTGCTTTCCAAACAAAATCCGCATCTGGATGAGGAAGGAATTCAATTGATCAAATCTGTGACTCAAGATCCTTTTGAACTTCTATTCTTAAAAATGAGTGTTCTCCACTGGCTCCTTTTTGGTGAAAAGTTCCCAAACCCATTCCTTGATCAAGAGGAAAGGAGTTTTTGTAAGAATCACTCTATCCAAGAGCGACAGCAATTACCTTTTAATGAAAGGATGTAGTGTATTCCTTGTGAACTGTTTGATTATGTCAAGCAATACAGAAGAGCAAGTGGCGAACTAGGCATATTATTTGAATGGGAGCAATGGAACAATGCAGAAGAAGATCAGAATGAGGAAGAACTACTAGAATTAGAATAATCTAGAAATCAAGTGATTGATATTTTCTTTGCTTGTATCTTTTGTGTTTTTGTCTTGGGAACAGAGAATTATATGGATGATTCAAAGCTGTACATCCCTTTTCCATTAATGAATTGCATTCTCTAGTTTTTAATTCTATTTTTGTTTTTTTAATTTTACTCAGCTATGAAATTGGAACTTCATCAAAGCAACCAAGGACTTCACTAGAGAAATCTGGATCGGGGGAAACTCAGATCACAGATCTTCCCTATGAGATTCTTGGAAACATTTTATCAAGATTTGCATTTGACCACCTTGAGACTGTCTTTAATTGTAAACTGGTCTGCAAAGAGCTCGAAAAAGCTACTCATCATCCTTTAGTCTTGAAAAAGGCTTCTCTTGAAGACTTTACAGCATGGGGATGGGGAACTTTTGAAGAGACACAAAGCATTTTCCTTGAAACCTGCAAAAATGCAGGAAATTGGATGTACCAGTTACATGAGGCACTGCGTTTGTTCGTCAAAGACAAGAATGAACAAGCAGCGTTTGAACTCTTAAAACCTGCAATTACTGATAATCACCCCCCATCCATCTATGTAAAAGCTCTTATGCTCTTAAGTAAGGATGAAAGGGAAGAGCAAGAGAAGGGAATTTGGCTCTTCGCTCCTCTGTGCAAGAATAGACGAAGACTCAAGGATCTTCGACTTCAAGTCAGAGGGTGGTTATCCAGTTATGAGGAATTCATCTCACCTTTTCAAGGACAACCCAATAAGAGACTTTGTGACCTTAGGAGCTATTATGATAACAATCATGGTCCCTCAAGGAATACTTATGGAGTTGTGTCAATTTACTGTATGAGGTGCTTAGTCTCTGAGCATTGTAATCTGTTTCAAAGATTTGGAATTGAGGTAGAGACACCTCCTCATTTGTAATTGATAGGTTGACCGTCATAAGAAACACCATGCTTTGTAGTTCCATATTTTGAATCTGATGAACTATATGTTTTGCCTTTGATTAATGATGTTTTAAATTCGAATTTCCTGTTATTTTCTGATTAAATTAGACTCAGTTAGCATTGAAATCTTCACATTTAGAGCAAATCTCTAAATGTGAGTATGGTGATGTCATGAATAGAATGATGAATATAAAAAGGAAATCTGGTATTATGTTTCTTTTCTATTATTTGCACATTTACAGTCAAGCTCTAAATGTGAGTATGGTGACACTAATTTACCAGTTGTTCTTGTTTCTTAAGGATTCATAAGATGACCTATGAAGAACTTCAAGCTCGAAATATAGAATCAGATAAGAAAGAGAAATCATTTTTGGCAAAGACGAGAACGGTTAAGATGGTAGAAACTATTCGGAGGAGTGGTGGATGGACAGCAATGCAAATTTCACCTCCAGACTTTTATATCAATCCATTTATGCTTCAACATATACCAGATAAGGAAAAGGAATCATTGAGGATTGATTTAGAAGAAGCATTCTGGAATAAGATGAATAGATTTTGGGATGATCAAATGATAATTCTGATCAATGATAGGCACTGGCATAATGAAATCAGACTGGAAAGAATTTTGGAAAGGGAAAGGAAGTGCATGGCTGAGTGGAATCAGGAGTGCTACAGAATTATCAATCCGAAAGATCAGATAGGGCTGGAGTTGGATTACTTTGATCCCCAACCACTACCAAAATATGTGAAGCGACTCACCAAATATTGTTGCAAACTTAATGAAATCCGGAATGCTAGAGTCTATGATGCTCAGCAGGCACTCCCTGCATACATGCCTCCAACATTCCTGAACAAGAAGGGACCCGTTGAACAGAATTTCTTAACAAATCTGGCCCTAGATAAGATTATTGATGCTCGGATCAATTTAAGGCATGACCTCGAGCCTTATTTCAAGAAAGCTAAACAAGGTCAGGCGGTATGGAAAGATATCCTTAGAATTATTCAAGAAGCTAGAAATAGCTGGATCAGGTATATGAATAAATGGTCAAAAGGGGATGATCTAAGGAAAATGATTCTTAAACCAGGGTTGGTAAGGAAACCTAATGAGGAATTTCCTTTGGAGGAGTTTGCTGAATTGATGCCAGAACAGCAAGCATGGATTAAGGATGCAGAGAAGAGAGAAGCTGAGAGATCAGGAAAAAACAGAAAGCAGAGATCAGATGCAAAACAGACACCACAAAATATAGTAAGGAATATTTTTAGAGAATCAGTTGTTAATGAAGGACTGGAACCTGTAGCGAATTTCAGAAAAGTTTCAGCTCCATCAATAACACCAGCAGATGCAGATCTACTCATTACAGATAGACCCAATAAGATCATGAAGAGATTACCTCTAACTCTCCAACAGGAAGTTCATGGATATGTCCAGGAGAGGAAGAAAGAATTCATCGAGAAGTATGTCAGGTATGATGCTATGTGCAGGGAAAATGCATACAAGGAGCACAGACCTTACACTGATCAAACACAAGGAAGAATTCAGCAGGTAATTATTGATGATTGGGATGAATGGAATGAGAAATATCTGAATAGAAAGGGAATGAATATCATGCTGAAGGGATTAGGCAAGAATTTCTATATTAAGAAGCACGATTCAGATGAAGACAGCACAGATGATAAGCAAAGAATTGAGAAGATGAGAGTAGTTGATGAGGTTACAACTATTCTGGGAGAAAAGAATGAGGAAAATGATGAAATCCATCCGATTCTGCAAGAGAGTATGGATTGCTATTATGCAAACAGACGAAAGGCAGATCGTGAATGGGAGGAACTCATGAGAACTCAAGACAAGAAAGGTAAAAAGAAAGTATCCTTCAAAAAGAGGAAGTCACACAATCTCAGTTCGAGCACTTCAGATGAAGTACCAATAGCTAAGAAAAGGACTGGGAGGAAGGTGGAGGCAGGCAGGCCTGAGAAAGCTAGCCGAATTCTCAAGAAGAGGAAAAATGAAGATGAGCTAACAACTAAAGAAATTCTGGATTTGACAAAAGACTTGATGGATGAAGATGTTGAGATTCTACAATCAGCTCAAGAAAAGAAAGAAGTTGTTACCTACAAAAGGAGAGGAAGGTTACCTTCTGAGCAGAAGGAAACCAACCCTGAAGAATTTAAGCAGCAAGGATCTTCTCTTGAGAATGTAGAACAATTGGGAATTATTCCTGAGAAAGAAAAGCAGCAAGAAAAAGAACCTGAAAAGCCAGTTAAAAAGTTCAGGATAAAGATGAAGGCTAGAAAGCCTAAGTATGTAGTACCTGACACCAGCTCTGAAGAAGAAAAAGTCGAACCAACTCTAGGAATAGTTCCCTACACAGAGAGGTTGGAGCTAACTCCTTACACTAATTTGGAAGTGGGGGATATAGATCCAGAGGGCTGGAGAGCATGCATTGAAGAACATCAACCTGATGAACAAGGATCAACTAGACCAAGCACTGATCTCCAACTAGTTCAGATTACTGAAAAAGATGATAGAGAAGGGCAAGATGAAGATCAACAAGCTCAGGTCAACAGGGATCTTATTCAAAGTCAGATTGATTTACAAGGGTTTTCAGGAGAAGATACTGAACAAGATATACCACCAGAACAAGCTGCAGATGAGCAAGAGTTTGTGAATCAAATTGAGGAATCAGTGGCAGACATATTTCAGGAACAGACACTGGAAGATTTACAGACTTTTGAAGATATGAACTTGCATGGAACTACAGTCGGGAACATGACTTACTCTCTGGAAGGACTGATTAAAAAGTTCAGAAAATTGGCTAGAGAAGGAGGGAATGCACGCACCTCAGCAGAACAAGCAAGTGAATATGCAGCTAAACTTGAGTCAGAGTTAGAGGAAATCCAACAACAAATAAATCCTGACCAAGTAATGGAACCATCTCCATTAGCAATTCAAGCTTATGAAGAAGTAGTGCAGAGAAATGAAACTCAAGAAGCTCAGCAGAGAAAATATTTTATGGAAGACACTGTCAGTCAATATCTCAGAACACAGACGAATGCTGAAAATCAAATGAATCAATGGCTCCTTCCACCTCAAGTCAGGGATGAAGTAGTTCAGAGAGCAATTGTAAGGATGAATGATCCTGAATGGGCCGCGGAACAGAAGAAGAGAGTAGAAGAATATTTTGGAGTCCAAGGATTTCTAGATTCAGAATCTACTACTATTCCTCTTCTACTAAACGAACCTGTACAGGAAGATCCCACAGAGATCTTAAATCAGCATAGCCTTGAAGTTACTGAGAAGGTAGATACCAGCACGTCATTGATTTATGATTCAGGTATAGGCAATTCACAACATGATGACACTGATAGAGTTCAAGAAGAACATCCAGAGCCTGACCATGAGCAAAACTCAGAACAAGTTCAGGAAGAAAATGTGGAACTTGCTCAAGAAGGAGGCCAAACAGAAGAACAAGAAAATGAGAATGCTGGGGATGAGCAAGAAGGAGCACAAGAATCCGAGGGAAATGAATCAGATACATCTGAAGGATCATCCCCTGGAAAAGATGTCCCAGAATTGCTACCTGCAAGTTATTGGGGAAAGAATAGTCCAAAGGCGAGGTTATCAATCCCTGATAGCATTGAAAAGATGACTGAATTCACAGAAGAAGAAATCAAGGTTAAGTTTAATGGAAGAAAGGAAGCATTGGAGAATTACTTAGGGATGTCCAAAATGATTGTTCCGGACAAAGGATTTCATCCCAAGTGGCTGGATCATAAGTGTATCAGCTACTGGAGGATGATCAATGAATGGGACATTTTCATGAGACACAATAACAAATGTGGTTATGTGGAACTGACCAGGGAGTTCTATGCTAACTTTGATGTTGAGGCAGAAACAACATGGATTAGAGGGAAAACAGTGCAAGTCACTGTAGAAACTCTAAATGATCTCATTCAGGCACCTTTGTTAGAACAGCCAGAAGTCAAATCCGAGGTCCTACTGAGGAAGAAAACTCAAGGAAATAAACTTGTGAATGCTAGAAAAATGGCATTGGGATTCTGTTCAACACACAGAGGAACTGAGCAGAATAAGATTCCATTGAAGAATTTGAAGCCCGAGTACTTGCCTACACTTGATTTCTACTATTCAAAGCTCAGACCTACTACAAATTTTCAAGGACCCTCAGCCGGAACTTTCGAGGGATTTGCATTGTTATGGTCAGGAAGGAAATGCAGTGCTGCACACCATGTTCTCAATGTTATTAAGTCAAGAGTTGGAGAAGATGCAGCATTGGCTTATCCGAATTTAATCAGAAGACTTTGTGAGAAACAAGGAGTTTCAATCACACCATTTTTACCAGAGATCATAAAGATAGATCCTCCTATTCCATTACCAGAAGACACTTTAAGGGGAGAGTTGATTTACCAAATGCCAGATTTAGAGGAACAAACTTCCGAAGGATCAGGATCCAAGGTGCCATCTCCTAAGACAAAAAGGGTCTATCTTCCTTCAAAATCAAGATCATATCAGTCAAAAACCACAACAAAAAGGACAAAGACTGTAACTCTATCTCCTGCATTGAATCCTATTCCAGAAGATGAAGAGTTTGAGAACACTTCTGCACCATCTCAACCTGTGAGACAGCCAATGAGGAACACAGTATCTGTGGATGAATCTCAGAATATGAGTACTTCAATCCAAAGTTTTGCACAGTCCATGGAGATGCTAGTGAAAACCATGTCAGAAGACAAGCATGTTCAGAGAGAAATGGAGCAGAAGAGGATTGAACTTGAGCATGTCAGGATTCAAACTGAGGAGAAACTCAGGAAAGAGGAGATGGAGAGGCAAGAGAAGATAAGGAAGGAAGAATGGGATAGACAGGAAAGGATGAGAAGGGAAGAGATGGAAAGATTTGAAAGGCTGAGAAGAGAAGAACTTGAAGAGAGAAGACAGGAACGAGAAAGGGATATGGAACTGAGGAGGCAGGAGCAGTATAACAGTACGAGATTGGTAGACATTCTTGCCAACCTAGTCTCGGATCTAAAGAAATCTCCATCCATACCACCTAAGGATCCAGACAATGATGCAGGACCATCCTGAGATCACAGGGGAGTTTTCTGAAACTTTCTCCTTCTTCTTTTTAATTACAGTCTCTTTTTCTTTATTGCTTTCCTGTTTCCGTTTGTTCTGATATAACTTAGGGTAGATTTAATATGAAGTTGTGTCATAGTATTGAATTTCAAGCTAAAAAAAAAATAATAATAATGATAGTAATAATAAACTCAGGGAGGCTAATAAACTGATAAAGGAATAGAAGATGAGTTTAAAAAGTGGTTCCTGTGGAGACATCTACTTTATAGATTTTCACTGCAAGCATGAGCCGCTCTTGAAAACTGTTCTTAGCTGTAAGCTCTGAGATTGATTGATGTCATTACTGGATAAATAGTTTGAAGGTTTTGTGATGATATTAACCTTAGTGATTTGCATACCATAAACAATAACTGCACAAGGTTAAGAGGATTGATCTAATCTAGTCTCTCTTGGAAGATGAGTGTGCATATTGAGTAAAAAAAAAAAGAGAAAGAGAAAAAGAGAGCAAGGGAAATTTTAGAAACAGACGTGGTAAAATAATGTGGATATAAGTAGCTGGCACAGCTGCCCCTCTGATTTATGAGTTGAAGAACTTTAAAAGAGCAGAATCAAGGGCAGGGGAGTTGAAGTTTCATCTGCAATGTCAGGCCATGCGACTCCTCCTAATAATGTGAAACCGAGCTATTGAAAGCCACGGAAGGCCACCCCTTGATAAAAAAAAAAGAGAGTGTATTTCATTTCATAATACAAGATATGCACATGAGTTGGACAGGATTGAGCGTGAGAAGAGAAATCTGACTAACTAAGGAGCAGAACAATAATTCACATAAGTGCAAATCACTTCTGTTAATGTTTCCATGAAATCTGGTGAATTCGAAGTCAGGTATGAAGCATCAATCAGTTGAAAGAGTTGAGCTTGGGATAGTTGGAAAAGAGAAGGTAGTGATCCAGTGGAGTCTTACATGAACATTTTAATCTCAAAAGCCACTAATTGGACTTATTCTTTGAAACTTTACAAGTTTCTTACCACTTGAGGACAAGTGTTTCTAAATGTGAGGATGGTGATGACAGTCTTTTGTGACTGTCATTTGCGTCCAATTTAGTGTCTTAAAGATGATCTTTTGCTCTTAATTCCATTGATTTTTGATGAATAATCATAAAGGATTAGAAAAAATGGAAGAAGAATTAAGATTGCACAGAAGTTGGAAATACATGAAAAATGGCTTGAAATTCTGAGTTTTCGTTGTAAGTCTCGCACGCAGTGTTTCTATTGAACTGATCCACGCTTTGTTATGCAGAAGGAAGTTAAGCTGGAAAACAGCAGGAAGTGGAAAGGACATAGCGAGGAAAGAAAAGGAATGGTGCGAGGGCTTGTTTCCTAAATCAGGAAAAGATTTAAGGAAAATGTGCAGATGCTGAAGTCCACGCGATGATGATTGACATCGCGAGGAAAGGAAGTCTGTGCAAGACAGAAGTTTTATCCGTTATGGCGAGAAGCAGATTCCTTGGAGAAACTGTGAGACCTCGCCTCGTCAAGAAAGATGATTACATTTCTGACTCTCGCTTTGAAGGAACTGGACAAAGCGAGAGGAGAGCTATTCTGATGCGAGCGGTTATCATCCAAGGCAGAGGCAGTTACAACACCCATCTATAAATAAGACCCTTGGGGAATCAGCTCAGCAGGCGGGAGATTGAAGAGAATAGCTCGATTTTACTCTCCAGTCCACTTTTTAGAATTTAGTAGGTAGGTAGGTTAGGATTTAATTTTCTCTGCAATTTACTTTGATGTTCTTCAGATTTGTAATTTGTTTTCGTAGAACTGTAATTCAATTTCGCAGTAGATTTCTTTAAGATTAGTCGTTAGATTAGCTAGAGGATACCCTGGGAGGAGAGTTGCTTTCGGATCACTTGTTCATCCATCATGACGATCATCATCTAGACTCCGACTCGTTCGCTCATCTTTGCATTATTCTGATAGCAATCAGATTTCCAGGTGTATTCGTTTTTAATTCTTTGTTATTTGAGATACAGGAAGAATGATCGGTTATCAGATTGTGAATTTCTTATCTTTCTGGTTTCTATTTCCATTTCGTGATTCTGTTTCAGCAGAGTATAAACCTCAATTTCATCATTCAATCTGAATTTTGCATCATATCTTTAATTCGATTTTCGAAGATCATAACACTTCCATATTTTTAATGCGCAAATTGTTCGTTCTAATTACGTAAGAAATTTGGATATTGTAACCAAGTTAGGTATGATCTGGCAGAATTATGAACTTACTCGATTTTCTGTCAATGTTATGTTTATAGAAGAGAATCATAAGGTTTAATGTTCAGAACTCTAAAAGGTTCCTAGAGACCCATGCAGTGTTAATCATCGCTTGATAATCTTTGAGAATCAATATTTTTGAGTTCATGAACTTGGATGCAAAAGATTCTATGTTCATAATTTTCTAAACAGAAATTCCAGGAGGTAGTTATGACAGTTATAAATTCTGATCATTTACTTCGAATAAGGATATTCCCTCGCTTCATCCTAAAAGATGATGCGAGGAAATATCCAGATAGATCTATTATGACAAAGGCTATTCAAATATTCACGCGTTGTCAATCTGACAAAGCGAGAGGATCAACCTATAATAGCAATAGACTTGATATCCATTTTATAGGGTATCAATCATTCACTTTTACTTCTTATACATATATAACTCCTATCTATAAGTAGGAATTGAGTACCTCGCCGCATTCTTACAGAAACTATCGCGAGGCACTCAGTTCTTTGTATAAACAAAATCTGGAGAACATTCTTTGAATATTAGCTCCCTCCATGCTGTACAGACATAGCGTGCGGAAAATTGGAATGTTCATAGTTTGAAACCCAAGATAGTTACTGCGAGCTATTTTGGACACTTATTTTGCAGAGTTATTTCTCAAATTCTTTTTCTTGGGAAAGTTATTTCCTAATTCTGTCTAGTTTCCAATGTATATTTTGGAAGCATCCTTGCATTTTGATTAAGAGGATTCAGAACCCTCAACGTCTCTTTATACATATAATACTACATATACATTTAATATTTTGGGATATTTCCCAGTATATGATGAGTAATCTTACTTCATGACTACAAAATTACAATTCATATGTGCAACACGTATTACTATTTACACTGGTACACTGAGAGAGATGATGATATAGGTTTTCTCAGTCATTATTTACTCAGGACTGATAAAGAACAAACTTGTTCTTCAGTTGGGCATTTAGTACCTGTCGTTTAAAAGGGAAAGATGTTTCAAGAACCATCTTTTGTCCTAAAAATTAGTAGAGTATCAGGAAGATTAATTTCCGGGGTTCATGGTATTATAGTTATCACTATAAGCTATGAGTAGGAGATTAAATATTTCTACTACAGTCTACTAATCCTGGGTCAAATCATGGATATTTGGAACTGTTTACAGAGATTTCTCGAGCTAAATCGTTTATACAAATCTGAGTAGTCTGGATAAGTCAAGGAAGTTGAATAGCAATTTCATCTTGATATACTTACAAGACTATTATTCCTTATGAATACTTGCGGGAATTACTCTGAAGGAATAAGTCTTATGAAAACATTGGATGATAGATTTAAATATTAGCTTTTTCATTTGTTGTAGAGGACATCCAATACAGGATCATAAGAACAGTTTGATCAGGGTAATAAAAAGAACAACTTCAAGTTCAGACGAATATAGTAAGATTTAGAAGTGACCTCGAGTTGTCAAAGGCTTAATCTGAGTCTGAAAGAAAAATTTTAAGTGACAATTCTGAAAGCTATTATCACAGAAAGAGTCTGACAGATCATTCTGTGATGATAGTATTCCATGATTTCAGAGCTTAGAATGTCATGACACTGAATCATAAGTACCTGTCTTGGGAAGTGATTGAAGACATGAAGAATTGATTAAGTT